>CM029115.1:8307500-8727500 GCA_016859345.1 Istiophorus platypterus
TTTAGGACAAATTCTGAAGGGAGAGCTGCCTGCTGCAGCTACATGCTGGTCACTCTTAGTTGTCAAGGCTGATTTATTGCCTCCTAGCTGTTCAATTTCACATTTTGTCCTCGTCATATCCCCGACTCATGATCATTCTGCACTGACCCTTGTAGGGCAGGCAGGGAATATTGATAAAACAATTATCTGCTTGCCGTTCATTTGATTTTCCATTTCAATTACGGATTGGAGGAGGCAAAAAGAAAAGATTACGGCATTGATTTTTTTCTACCTTACAACAGGAAGGAGGCAGGCTTTGATGGGATGCTTTGGTGACATGGAATAGGGGAAGGAGAAGTGCTCAGTAGCTTTAGGTGCCATGCTTCTGTTTTGCTGTTGTAAAGGCTTTGCTTTATGGACCATTTGTGCATTAAGTATGATTTAGCATGGCCAACTAATAGTATTTTAAAATGTAAAATGACTCGCAGACTCTCCAAGACCACTTTATATGGTATGGCAGACACATGCATCCAATTTGACTAAAGGTTATCTGACTGCTTATTGATTTTGCCGATTCAAATGTGATGCGTGCAATAGGCTGGGCTTTTCTCCATGGGGGACCAGCATGTTCACGCTGGTGCTGACCTGAGGTAAACACTGTATGTGCCTTGCACTCTGGGGGCCAAAGGACCCAAAGGTCATAGCAGTTTGTCAGTGACACCATTCCACTCTTTCCCCCCTTTCTGATGGTCTGCCACTGTCTATTTGTCACTCTAAAATGACAACAGAGTTGCATCATACTTGTTTTTCCTACAGCACTGACACAATGCTCCACCACCTCTACATCATGCAATATTGTACTGTAACGGAAGGCACAGTGTGAGGATGATTTGAAGGCATATATGAGACAATTGCTGCTGTAACAGATAGAAAATCAACCAAACATAGAAAAATACCGTAAAAGATTCAACTGGGTGAAAGTGCATGTTAAATGTTGAGTTTCTTTAGAGCAAGCCATGTCAAATGAACCCATTACCACATAAAATAAATAGATTCTTCTGTGAATGATTTGGAACATCGGTAATGGGTAAAGACCTAATGGGAATCCTAGTAAAATAGCCTTTGGGGAGCCTGGGAAAATCTGCCTCAGTGAAGTGGCCGGCTCTTGGCCAAAAACCCTGTGTAGAGGGAATGGGGAGAGGGGAGGCATAGACTTCACAGAGATGACAGAGAGCGAGAGAGGGGGAGAGAGAGGGACAGACAGACAAAAAAGGTTAAGAGAGAGAAGAGAAACAGTGAGAGGGAGAGAGAGGGGGAGAAAGAACACACTCTGAAGGAATCTCCACCCCTGGTTGATGTTAAGTTCCACTGTTGAGCATAATCGCGTAAAAATGCTGAAGACTTGAAAGGGCTGATGATAATGCTATTGCTGTCCAGTGATCCAGCACGGTCACAGGCAGCAGCAGCAAGGCACAGTGCTGTACTACTTCCTATATCGCAGTCTGCTTCAGCGCACACAGCGGCTCCCAGGGGATTTCACATGGCTGACCTTAAATAAGTTTGGCTTTGATCAAAGTTTAACGTTAGCACAACTGGTCTGATTGCTACAGATCAGGGGATCAGGGAGATGAGACCTGGGCTATGAGGTCCTGGCAAAGACTCCTTCCCAAAGCTCCAGTGCACCCTTCCAACACTGGATTATGTCGGGCAATTAAGGTAATGAACTGGCTAACGTAATAGCACATAATGATCCTTTTTATCCTTGTTCTCTACGGTGCCTCTTGTATTTTCTCTGACACATCTTTCTCTGTATCACTTAAAAACAAAATACTTTCTATCTTGCGTCCCGATGGTTGGTATTCTCTGATGAAGGAAATGATATCACAGGTAATCCGAGACAAAAGAAAACAGTTTTCAGCAGCAAGGTGGAACAGTGGAGCTCTTGTTCATGGTTTAGGCAGTAAGGAGAGGCAAGAAGAATGCGCTCAGGCTTGGTTGAAGATGTAGAGAAAGAGCGAAAAAGCACCTGTATGGACGTGTGCATTTGCCTGCACTGGTGCACATGCAAGTGAGCAAGCGGGCTTCATGTCTATCTGTGTGGCAGTGAGAGCCTGCATTCCAGTTCCCCCAATCAACCTCCCACCCCATCAGTGCGCGACTTGTCTGCCTGCTCCCTTTTCATTTGAACACATTTTCTAGCCAAAAATTTCACTTCAATCTCACCTCATCTCTCCATACTACATTAACCCCTGGCAATTGCCTTCCAAATGACCCCATTAAGCTGTAATTGCCTCAGCAGGCCTGCTCCCTCGCTTGTAATTCTGTGCAGCGAACCCACCAGACGTTCCCCCGGCATTGTTTCATGTTCTGGCTCCCATCAGCCAGTTCAGACGCTGACCCCCCCCGCCACTACTCCCAACCTCCTCTCTGTGGTGGCCGGAGCTGTTGGTGCACACCACTAGCAGTGCCACTGGCAGACTCTCCTCGTCTCTACAGTGAGCTCACACAGGAGGCGCCATGCCCTCACTTCCTCTCGCTGTCAGTTACACAAGCACATGCGTGTACTACAAGAGGCCCTAAACAAAGTAAACCGCAACCTGGCTTTTTATTGTGTCATTCCCCGGTATTCCTTTCATAAATACAGTATTTGAACAGGGCAGTATTTTGTGTAACGTGTGATAAAGAGCAGCAACAAAACAAGATATTTGCTTTTGGCGTGCAGCTTTCACTTCACGTGTCAATTGTAGAAAATATTGTGGTGTAGTATTTGCATGTTAAACCATCTCTTCTCTCTTCAGTTGTCATTAGGATGCTGTTTGGTGCAGAGTACAGCCGGCAATGACACCCGTCGTGGCACCTCCCAGCACAACTTCACCTTTTCTGTTCCCACAAGGGAGCTGATGTCAAGACCGCTCAACTTTTTTGACGAAGGCCTCCGCGGATAACTAACGCGTAAATGCAGATAGGTGGAGAAAGCGATCCTGACAGTGATGTATTGCAACTAGTTGCAGGTGTCAAAAAGAAGATGCTCTGCCAGCCATTGGTGTGCACGCACAGCATATATGCTCGCCTGTGCCCCTGCGTGATTTTATGAATACGCGTCCCTCTGCAAATCATGTATGTGTATATTCATGTGCGTGTACTTGCAAAAGTTTGATGTGTTTTCATACATGTAACTGTTCATGATGCCTCCAAGCCTTTACATGTGACCTGGTATGGGGGGGCTCAGACTAATAACCCATCCAACACTCCCTCAATCTCAAGCAGCACATCCGCCCTGCCACCAATAACAGATTGGTTGGCTCATAAAGGCTCACTGCTGCCACGGACTGCCACTGTCTGCTTGTCAGCCTATACTACGATTAACTTTACACCATCTCCTGACATCCTGACACACGTATTTTTATTCATTTAAAAAAGCTCTTTGGGAATGGAACAAAATATGGGCAAAATACAGTTACATTTATTGCCCCGTTTACACTGCAGCAATTTACTGTGATTTGAAATGTGGATCCTAAATTAATTCTAAGCCTGACATACACAAGCTTTCTCTGAAAACACAAACCTTCAGAAATGCTTTAGATCATATCGTTCTCTCACTGCCCGTTTATTTAAATTCATTCTGTTTCCTAAGCAAATGTTCCCAGGAATATCAAGGTGTTTTTGTTGCAAAGCTCTAACTGATCCAGGGGGATTTGCTTCCAACAGCCTGTCTCTCCCTCGCCTTTCAACACAAAACTCTGCGCTCCAATCAAAATGAACCACCAGGGACCCCCCTTCCCTCCTCCCTGAGCTACGCCTGCTCCGAGTGCTGTGATAGCAGCCTCTCTGCCATTGATCGTAGAGTTTGGCATAGAGCATGCATGCCACCGTTAGCAGAAAACAAAGACCTCTCTCCTTTTAATAGTGGCGCACGCCGCTAATGCAGCTAACGCCTTCTGTTTCCCTCTGCCCCGAAGAATGAATGAAAGAAAGCAGATAGCAATTAAAAAGGTTAATAACTAGGGTCCATGTCTAGTCACAACTCATCTTTTTCACACAAATCTTTTTACCTCATAAACAGATTGATATCTTTTGGGGGTGCACATTCACTTGCCACAAGTGATAAAAACGTGCATTCATGTCTTACTTGTAATTGTGTTCCACGTTGCAAATCTAATAGTAGACACTGAATTCAAAAAGGAAACACAGCTTTATTGATCCAGCTAACACAGACCAGGAGGATCTCATGAATTAGGAATGAGATAAATCACCATTAACCCCAGAGAACCCAGCTTGTGGTCGACCACTGACATACCGCACCGCACTCTTTTTTTTTTTTCTAATAATCGGGATAATTCTTCCTGGCAAAGTATAAATATAACTCTTCAATGAATACAGCATGTGTCTGTTTATTTAATCAAAGGCTGATTTACTTGTGACAGAGAATAAATTCTTCTATTTTCCGTGAGCCTCTATAAAATTGCCATCATTTTTAATTAATTCTTAATTAAAATATATTACACCACAGCTTCTACCCATCTCTCTTGATATTCTAACATAATCAATTCAGAACCA
The DNA here is from genome assembly GCA_016859345.1 of Istiophorus platypterus. Lineage (NCBI taxonomy): Eukaryota > Metazoa > Chordata > Actinopteri > Istiophoriformes > Istiophoridae > Istiophorus > Istiophorus platypterus. Next base: position 8,312,037 of record CM029115.1, read on the forward strand.
TTTACATATCATTAATTAAAAGCTTTCCTCTCTCATCCTTAAAATCATAATGAGGGCCGATTCCTCATTAGTAACCTATAAGGGAGAAAATAACAATACAGTAGAGAATGGATGGCGCATTCCACAGTGAGTCCTTTGTCTCAGAGTTTCTAAAAAGCATTTTTTTAATGCTTCTCAACTGGATTTAAGAATTACTTAGTAAATTTTGTAGACTAAATGAAAATAAGTGAAGCAACACAGACTCTCTCAGTGCTTATTTGTGGCTCAATTTTACTTGGAGCACTAAAGCAAAGGCAGTCAGTCTCATCAGGCGTGTTGATTTTGCACTAAATTCCATTTAAACTGCAAAGTAATTAAAAAAATAATAATTTTACAGATTTTTTGTTTTTTTTGTACAGGCAAAAAATGAAATTGTAAAAGTTTTTAATTTAAGAGAAAATACACATCCTGAAAATCTTCATATTGTACATGTGTGCATATTGTTTATTTGATTGTGTTCTCTGAACAGTACACCTGTAAATATTGATGCTGGACTTGAATAAATAAATGTCCCAGCATTGTACTTCGTTTACAATGGGCCTGCCGACAAAAAAAAATGGCAATTTTCTCGGAGTAATAAACAATTCTAAATGAATATGAAAGCCAGTTTAGTATTTGTTGATATGCCACCAAACTACATAATTCAATTTAACTGTAAATTTTAAGTGCATCTACACAAACGATGGACTAAAATCATTTATTAACCAGACTTTGAAAAAAACTACACGTGCATGCTATCTTTCCATCTCGAGCTCTCTCTTAAAGAAGAGTTATAATATCAAGTAATGATAGGTATTGTTATGCCGAGGATCAGGCATACCCTGATTTTTATCGCCCGTCTCTCACAGGTGCTCCGGAGTTACTTGTCAGGACTGCATGTCTGGGTCTTCCACATGTCAGATAAAAATCGCTGCACTTGGTGTTTCGGCAGCCTGACAGCAATTTATTTGAATGTTTTGTCACACTGGTGTTGGTGCATTTTGTGTGGGCTGCTCACCGGAATGGTAACAGCTCGTAGCTTCCTGACATGTGTGCGCGCACACACACACACACACACACACACACACACACACACACACACACACACACACACACACACACACACACACACACACATCTATGCAGTCTCTAACAGACAAATATACACGCACATACAAGGTCTAGTGCAAAATCACAGATGCATACTGCAGGTGCTGCATGTCTATTGGCTTATATGTGAAAAAAATAAATGAAAAGGTAGAGTGGTAGTAAACCTGATATGTTCATCATTATTTCACACCCAACACAGCAGATGACACTACATTGTTAGCACTAGCTATCCTTTTACAAATATACATTTTCATTTACATGACCATGACCATACACACAACCCAAAATAAAATGTTACACAAGCAAACAAGAAACAGGCTATACTAAGGGGAATCCTCAAATGAAAAAATATATTCTATGTTTAAATTTTTTTTTTCTTTCAACTTAATAACATCTAAGAAAATAACACACATGATTCGGGGCATGTTAAACACAAACCTCACTGCAATCTTGTGATTCTCTGAACTGACACGGAATATTGAGTAAGTTAATGAAATCCTCTCAAAGACAGGAACTCTATTTTTACACCATGATAATTAAAGTACGACACAGTTATAATTTACAGCCCTCGCTTAATTGCATAGGAAAAGTAAAATGGGAGAGGTCTATGAGAGGAGATTAAATGTGTGTATGTGTGTGTATGTGCATTCAAGTGCGGATGTGTGTGTGTGTGTGTGCGTTCGTATGTACCTCTTCACTCAAGAAGAGTGAATGTAAAAGAGCTGCCTGTGCATCTAAACGACAGGGTTGTATCTTATAGCATCATGGAACATATCAAAGATTAGGTAATGAAATATGTACTGTCCTATTTTTCTGCTACTAGGCCCTTTGACAAATCAAGTACAATCCAAAATCTCCATAAATCACTATTAAAGACAAGTATATCATCACCAGCGCATATATCTTCGCCAGCCTGACCTGTAGACTAATGAGAAAAGGCTCAGACTATCTTGTCTGATTAATTAATTCAAAATGTCGGCTGTTATTCAAATGTGAGGCTGGTGTTATTTGAATAACACTTGACAGCGACGCCTGAAGAAATAATTTCTGGTTTGTGAGGCTGCTGCGGCATTACTGATGATGGCTCATGGAAATGTTAGAAGCCTAAGAGTATTTTTTCCCTCTTCGCCAGTCCTCTCGCTTTCCCTCCCTCACCTTCTCAGTCATGATAGCTCCAAGAAGTATTTCATTACTCCACCCCCCTCACCCCCACCCCTTCACAATTATGGCTCTTATGGTTTTTTTCCACTGTCTGTCCTTTCTCTGTGTTTGTATTCCCTCCCACAGCCAGCCCAGATCTACAGGGCAGCGCTTTGGCTCTGCAAGAGACATGCTGGCAAAGAGGAAGGTCATGGTTTTTACAACTGCAGCTCCCCAATGCTGACAGCCCGTGCTGCCAAAGTGACACACTCTGTTTGGCTTTCCCACGTTCATAGAGCTCCATGGCACTTCGTCTTTATCATGGAGCACTCTCTCACACACACACACACACACACACAAACACACACACAGTTAATCAGCCTTGGAGCTGCATTTCCTGTCAATGGCCAATAATACGATCACACGTGGAGACATAATCACAAAATATCACAATAGACAGAAGTGGAAATTATCTTGAATTTTTTTCTTTTCCTCTCTTTCTTTCTTTCTTTCTTTCTTTCTTTCTTTCTTTCTTTCTTTCTTTCTGTCTGTCTTTTTATTTGCAAAACCCAGTGGATTGGGGGTAGGGAAAATAGGCACTGGAGAAAGAAAACCATGAACGTACGTGCAAGGGCCTAGGGGCAGTGCACACCCCTCTATCGCTTCCCTCATCAAGCATGGATTCTAATCAGGGCTGGGGAGATATAAGACACTCAGTCATTAAATAAATTAACTCTGCCACTCCATGCTCTCCTTCAGCACCCGCGAGAGGCCTGCCGTGCTCTGCATACTTACAGAGGCTCCGAGCATCAGGCACCTCACCTTCATGCCACAACCTAGCAGGCCTGCCAACGTACACACCCATACACACACACACACGTACACACAGATACGCACACGCATACACAGGTTAAGAAGTGATCCTGAATATTTAGAGGAGAGGAATCACATTTCCAGTCCCTCAACAACTGATTTTCAAAATCACAAGGGAAAGCTTTACATAATTTTTATTAAAAGACCGAAAGCAACCCTCGGGACATTTTAGGGGTGTCCAACAATTCTGCATTAAAAAAATCTGTGAAGACCATTGCTGATTCACAGGGTCTGGGAGACAGTGTAGACATGAGTTTTCTGAGCATCTGTGCAGTGTGCTGCCATTCATCAAGAGGAAGCAAGTGCAGTGACGAACAGTAAGAGTGCTCAGTGTCGGCTCGGATCACTGACACAAACAATCAAAGCTGACACAGTCTTCGTATAGCACCTGCCACTCTGGCAACACAAATAGATCAATATGAGGGGAACTCATTCACTGTTTAAAACTCATATCCTTGCACCCACAGCATCTTCCAGAGCACCATGATGTAAAAAGTGCATGCTTAATACATATCAATCACACTGACAAAGGAAATGCTTATTTGAGGAGCCAACGTGAGGCAAATACACTGTGTCAGCAGAATGTCTGTTGTCAAAACTTGCAATTTGAATTCTCAACCGCATTGTGCAGAGACAAATGTCCTTTGAAATCCCTTACATTGCAATTTATATCATTTAAATGTATGCTTTAATTCTCCACTACTTAGAGAGGAAGTACCTGGGAGGGTGGAAACACATTAGAGAAAGTAAGATATGAACAGAAGGGTCTGGGGATCTCTCTAGCAGACACAATTAAATATTCATGTGTCTCCTCCTAGGACACAACAGATACAGATCATTATCATGGCAACAGCACATCACCATTTTGTTCACATGTTTGGCTCTGAATCAATGAATGTGTATAAAAGTCCATATGAAAAGAAGACATCATCATAACATTAGTTATTAACTTCATTATTAAAATTAGAGGTGCTTCTTTTTTAGTACAAATTATCCCTTCAAATGATCCCATGCAGGTTATTAAAAACATCTATAATTATCAGTGAAATATTCAGACATTTAATTATTACAGTTAAAATTGAGAGCATTGGTGAATATCTATGCAAAGATATACAGGTATGTGTCATTTTGAGCCTCACGCCACAGGACAGTACACTGGCTCACAATATCAGTGAATCATTCCAAAATTCGTCACAAGCACTCGGTCCTTTCCTGCCTCCTGCTCGAGGAAAAAGCAAGAGAAGAATAGCACTGATGTACTCTGCTTGACCTCCTCTTTCTAAAGAGAGAAGAAACCAGGTTTTTCTTGTTTTTTTTTTTTGCTTTTCAATCCCCATCAAAGAAGAGCAAAAGGAGGGACAGCATTCCCCTGCTCGCAATCATTAATCATAGCTTTCCGGGAGCAAGCGCATATTAATTTCTGTCATCCCAAACATCATTTGGTATTGTTATGCCTCGGCTTAGTCCTCATTCACCAGCAGACGCCGGCCGTTCCTCCTGGTTTGAGGGAAGACAGGGCCTGTGTGGCTGTGTTTCAGAGCAAGAGGCCTTTATCCCTGGGGCTCTGACACCAATTAAGCCATTTCACCGAGAGACGAAAACAGGGCCCGCCGTTTCACTGTAACATGAGCCAGCACCTAGCTGCTGGCCCCTCGCCATCTTTCCATTACTTCACACACAAAAATGAACTTCAAGAACTTAAGAAAATAAAGAGATAGCATGCGTAGTGAATGGTCATACTGACTCCTGACAAAATTACAAAAAAAAGAATTTCAAGTTCAGTACCAGATAGTAGTCTACTTTCTCTTGTCATTAGCTCAAGTAATACAATTATTTAAATGTGAAATTTATGTGATAGTATTATGCCACAACTGATAAGAAAAATGCTCAGACTGCACTTCCTTTCACGTCTTTTTTCCCCATAGTTGTCTTTTGGCAGGCAGCAGAGTGGAGCTTGTCTTAGGGCTAAAGCAGAATAATGCAAGGTTTGTTATGAATTAAATATTAGAAATCTTAACACAGCAGCCAATAAGAATTATTTGCCTTATTAAAGCAGCAGAAGACGCTGATTAAAATTTCATTGCATTGCAGTCTTTTTCCCATTTCTGCCTTCAATATATCATTCTAATGTATGAAACATGTGGAACAATGGGAAGAGGGGCTTCAATTTCAAGCTTGCAAATGAGGAAAAGAGCGCAGATTTCTTTTTTTCTCTTTTTGGAAAACAATCTTGTGTAAAAATTTAAAAAAGGACGGTAACAAAAATGTCGCATTCTGTCTTTGACAACTAACAAGCTACAGACTGCTAAAATGTCAAAAGTGAGATTTAAAATGTGTGCATTTACAGACCTCTGCATCTAATTCCTTCATCACTTTATCTACAGAAATCCATCACCTGTGGGAGTAACATATCCTCCTGTACACACACACACACACACACACACACACACACACACACACACACACACACACACACACACACACACAAAAACACACAAACAAACACACGCACAAACACACACACACACACACACTTGGTCTAAAATACAGGAATTTAACTGCCTACAAAATGACATTTTTTCTTTCAAAAAGATAAAATAAAGAAATAATTACTAGAGCAAAAGCAAAAATAGTGACAGACGCCAGCTTGTTTTCAGTGTCTTGCACTCACAAATGATAGGTCTTTTAGTTGTCCACATGTAATGTGTACAGAGTAAATGGACATCATGGTGTCTATTGTCCCATGAGGAAAACTCTTCCCTGAAACACTAGAGCTAATGAAATAGAGACCTATAAATAGCAGAGTCATTACTGAGAGAAGACTTGCTTTGCACCAGTCTTTCACTGTAACGCTTTTTATATTAAGAACTTGCTCTACGGAGTTACATGGACTAGAACATAGAGTGATACAGTTATGATTGTCATGACACAGGAGACTCAAGGAAAAGTTAATGCTAAAAGAAAAATCTCTTGGGGTTTGTTTTTTTATTTAGCTGTAAATAAATAGAGATGAAAGCTGAAAAAATAAGCAAGATACAATAGTGATTATAACAGATAGATAATAACCCAAATTTCTCACAATCATAAGCAGATTAGAAGTAAATTACTTTTTGTAACTTTGTCTTTTATTAACAGTCATTGTTGGATTCTTTGGTACCAAAAATTACTGAGGAAGCAAAATTTAGCTTTTTTTGTAATTTTGCCTCATAAAACAGAGAAAGTGTAAAATATATTAAGTACTTGTTTTTGGCATTAACTTCATTTAAAACAATGAAAAAAAAATCCATATTGCAACTGCTAAAAAAAGGAAAATTTGGTTCAACTATGTGTGGCAGGTCAAAAGTCTTTTACAGTTTTGACAACAAAACAGTCCCAGGAATACTTAAAAAAAATCCTTGTTAAGTCATACTGACAGGGCAACAACCTGTATCATTCAAATCTCAGTTCAGTGTTTCAAGTCCTCCTTTATACTAGCTAGCTTTTTACATACAACAACAAACAGATGCCACAAAATGCAAAAGGGCCATGCAAGTGTCTTCACGAGCCACGTTCCTACTGCTGTAAACTAGTTTCAATCAATCCTTCCTTTTTGCATCCAAAGCAGCCTCTGCTGGCTGCCACCGCCTGAAGATAACTATTTCACCACCTCTGTCATGCCTAATTAACAACTCAGATGTACAATTCAGAAATTTCGCAATTAACCTACTAAAATATTGTTGGAGGATGCTAATTGTTATGCCAGTTGCCATAAAGACTCATTTGCATAACGTATGTGCAAAAAACAATTATGAGCTGTTGATCGCTCAGGAGCCCGCAGAAAACGCTTGGAGCGATGGAGGGGGAGCGAGGGAGACGTGTGCAAGATGGGTGCTCGTGTGCGCAGATGGAGGGACAGCACTGAATCATCGTTCAAAAAAAAAAACAGAATTGAGGAGCCGTACGTTCAGATACCAGGCAGCACCGGTGCAGTGGCATCTACCTCCACAGCAAAAGAGCATTAAGCCTTCCAAACAAAACTGATATGTAGAGTCTTTGTTTTTTCCCCCTTTCCTCTTTGTCTGGCACTCTTTCTTCTCATATTTGTTGATGGGGAAATGGAGGGTATTTTGGAGCTACTTAGATAATAACCACATCTTCCCCGGTGCCCCTCGTGCTTTAGAGGAGGAAGCAGTAGTGGCCCTGCCATTGAGCCAGTCAGGAACCCAGCTGTGTGCGAGCCATTCAGCACAACACTATCTAGTCACTGCAGCCGCATCACTGGGGCTCTTTGAGACAAAAAGCAGCCAAAGTCAATTGTCTCTCCTGCTGAATAGCTTTCTGTTCTCTGTCATGCATTTACTGGAGCATTTTAAGCACAAAGAAAACCCGTAAGGTGAAAAAATAAAGTCAAATAAAATATATTCTTGATTTTCTGGCTTATTAGAGGGATTCTTTTTTTTGCTGCAGCTTCTATAATAATAACAACAATTATTATTATTATTATTATTATTATTATTATTATTATTATTATTATTATTATTATTATTATTGTTATGATAATAATATATAGAAGAAGAAGAAGAAGAAAAAGAAGAAGAAGAAGAAATTTGTATTAATAATAATAACCCATTTGGAATTAGAAGGCTCATTAACTTTGTCAGGGAACATTGAAATTAATGTTCCCTGTAGATTTCAGAAATGCTTACCTCCTCAGTCCTAACTCTATTTACTCCAGGTAATGCTTTTAGTCAGCCTTGCATGTGGTTAATTACAGGCTCATCCTGAACTGTATTTAGTTAACCCAGTCTTTCCTAGCTTAACGTTACGTATAACGTAGCCGAACCAATAACATAGATGAAAGCATGTTTCGTGGTTTTCGTAAGCCGATCAAATATGTGCTACACAATAGCGACACTGGCTCCGATTGTGTAGTGTAGTCCCTGCCTAATCCACTGCTTTAAACACTGGATCGGAGCATTTATCAGCCTGAATCTGCCACACTCTCTCTCTCCCTCCCCTATCTCTTCAGACCCCCCGTTACTGAACCTGATGAGTCAAAGGTCAGAAAAACAACAAGTCAATATGCAGCCAAAAGAAGCGCCATGCAGCTGAGAGAGCTGTGGAGAGGGCTAAGCCTCTCTGTGGCACTCTGTGATTTAGCCTGTAATAGTTTTCTGTAATCTCTTTCTATTGATTAAACCTCACTTCAAAGAGGAGTCCTGCTACAGAACCTCTCTTTTCCTGGTCAGAAATACCATATGGAGGTAATCTTTCACCTTTGTTATTCTTGCCGCTCCCGCTGCTGCTGCTGCTGTGAGCCCCTCTTCCAAGCATGAGAGCAAGACAAGGGAGTAGCCAGCAGGATAAAACAAACCCAGCACAGAGGAATAACTGCAGAACTCATCTGAAGCACACAGGCAATTCTCACTCAATGCATTCATTGTCTACCGATGCAGCCCACAGGTAAGAGACTCATGAACACATCCTGTGTCCTGAAACAGTTAGAAACGTGAGGGAATAAGACCTTTTAACTGCCATTTCTTTTATGTATGTACCAAATGAAAAACATTCCACACTGCAGGACAAAGAAGAGCACTTGCCACCCGAATCTCACATTTAGCTTATCTAAATGCAAAACCAAGAAAATCTGGGAGAAAAAACCCTCCTGCTAAAAACACTCAATTTAGTGACGGGCAAATGACTTCATGCTGCCATTTAATCTCATTTCTTGCATAATGCTTGCTAATTAGCATATCAAAGTGAATTAATACTTTGAGGGCATTAGCAATGCAGAAATATGCTGTAGCTCTATAATAACAGTTAAAAGAGTGCCGGAAAGTTCTTAACACTCTGAAAAGTCATCAAAATATCCTGCCAGTGCTAGAAAATGCACTTCCTTACCTCTCCTCTAAAAAAAACCTAATAAAATCAAGATTAAGATCATTCTTACCACTTTGATTTTCTGTCTCACCCCTCATCACAAAATCCTACTTTTAACATAAACACATCTAAAGCTTTGAAGCCAAACCTCAGAGTTACTACTCATCTACTCTCTAGACAATAAGTCTCATAACATGATACATGTGCACAGTAATTTCAGCGAGGATTCTTGGACTGCTTTCAGATTTATTATTAAAAGTCATTTTCAGCCAACAGTGGATCCCATGGCTAAAAGACAGCAGCCCCTGTGCCATCTGAACAGACATGAAAGGGCCAAGGAAGCCCTGTGAACGGTGCTACAGGAGCCAGTGAAAGGCTCACTGTGTGCTGGAAAAACAGACCGGTCAGCAAGGCCACCAGACCAGCTGAGCTCTGTCAATGGCTAAGAGGGGGAGGCTGTGACTCTAAACCACAGGTTAACCATGCACACACACAGACACACACACACACACACACACAGACACACACACACACACAAGCTTGTTCTCCCTCTCCTCTTTCTATCTCATCTCTTTCTCACACACACTTATTTCCAGGCACTTACACTCTTCACACATTAAACATATTAATCTACTTTTTTTTTTTTTTGGTCATTTTGATTTACTTTTCATGTTATTTTCAGTTGCTTATTTGAACCTAGTTCAGAGCAGAAACATTCGTCCCAGAACCATCAAACAAGTTTCCACAGACAAACTGCTTAAACATCTGATGAAAGTAACTTGCACATTAACCCTTAGCTCGGAACAGGATGTAAGCTTGAAAATAAAATCACTTATCTAATAATTTTTCACTGAGATTCAACAGATGTTTCATTAGAGGAAAACACCTTCACATTAAATCAGTGATTGCATACTGTCTAAGCTCAACAGGCACACAAGCGTGGCAGAGCACCTTGGCTACACTATGGACACTCTGCCTACCCTTATTGACACCACCTACATTGGGGAAGTTCATAAACTTTTATGATCTCCCTCAAACCAATTTCCTCATAAACTACACAAAAGGTCACAAAGCTGACAAGGCTTCATGTTTGCTAAATTACTCTAAACCCACAGCCTTAATTTCTGCATCTATTCTTATTTTTTCTTTGACTGAGAAATATACATATAACCTAGAAAAAAATAGTAATGTAAAGCAGTTGGAATATTTGAAGCATCTATTCAATAATTCAATCACAATCACATAATATGAGGAATAATAGACTTCATGTGTACAACGCTGATATCATTCAAAATCAATTGTGTCTTCAGTAAAGAATTTGAAAGGAATGTAGTTTATTAAATGTCCCATAAACATTATGGGAAAGTTTAGAAACGTTAATTTTTCTATGCAAAGGGGACTTTTTAAAAATATACTGTAGCAAAGTTTGAGCAATAAGAAAAATCACAAGATGTGAAAAAAATCAACTATAATTTTAGCAGTCTCTCTTATATGTATTTATATTCACGCACACACAGAAAGTTTCCAACCGAGGTTGCAGAAATTTCCAGACTTGATGCTTATAGAGAGCAACTGTTCAAACTGCAACAATTCTTTTTTCAAAATATTTTTTTTCCCAAGCATTTCCTAAAAGCTTCTTTCTGTTGTTTTCATTTTACCAGGATCCACTACCTACATTTTGAAATACAATTACTGCCTGAAAGTCTAGTTGCTTTGATAATGTTGAAAATGTGGGCGTTATTGCGAGGTTATAAAGCATGAATTCTGTGCCATATCAGCTATGTAAAGCATATGCTGTGGAATTTCCCCATCCTGTTCAATGCCTGGGTCGTGAGGGTGGAAGATGGAGTGCACATTGTGTTTAAATCCAAGCAACCAGTGCTGGAGAAGAGGAAACATGAGCATCTTCAATGGGGGAAAAAAATCTACCTCTTATGCCACAACATGACTGTTTCTGTGTGGCTCAATGACACATTTTAAAAAGTGATTGATTAATTTGGGCAGAGGTTCCCTGTAACCTGGATGCAGGCAACTATTGCAACACTGCTTCTCCAGTGCGATTTTTCTTTGAGTTGATATTAAAGCTTTTTTTTACCTTTTTTTAATTTTTTTTTTTAAACAAAGATCTTACCTGTCTTTTCTTTGATTTCACAGAGAACGCTGAAGAGTGCTGGTTTCATTCTGTGACAGTTCAGTCCATGTTTCCTGTTTCAGTATAAGACAAGATAAAATATTGAAATAAGTTCACTGATAAATCACATGTTAGACATTAACAAGTGAATCAGTTATTTAAGAGATTAAGTTTAGTTGTGACTATGTCATGACTTTCAGTGTTCCAACACACAGGTCTCTCAAATTTCTACAAGACAGTATAGCATTTGCATTGAGTTAAAAAGGAAAATAAAATGATGTTGATTAAATGGGACTAATAGGCTAATAATGCTCTATCATAAATATAATGCCTAATGACAATTAAATTATATCCTGAGCCTGCTGCCATTAATTTTCTTTTTTCAGCACCAGTTAATCTATAGTTTTGCAGATGTATGAACATCTACTACATGACATGTGTGCACATAAACTTTTTGAACAACAACAACCTCTCTCAGTTTCACGCTGACAGTCTGGCAGTTCTTAGATAAAAAGCTGTTGTTCCCTCGGTGACAACTTTCTAACGTGTTAAATCTTGGCGAGACAGCAAATACACCTCAGTTTAAGATTATCATTAAAGCCACTCCAGTCTATTGTGATGCATGGGGGAGTTAAGTTAACCGGGCCACAACTCAGTAATGACGGTTTCAGCTTTTTTTTGTCGGGGGTGGGGGGGCGAAGTTAATAAAACATATAAATCAACCAACTTTGCCTGCGCCTCGTCCAGACTCTGATCGGTTATGGTCATTATTTGATGGAGAATGTCACCAATGTCTTGTTTCCTCCCGTCTCCGTCTGTCCCATCGTGTCCATGTGGAGGCGGCAGTGCCATGCCTCCTTGTACCGAGTGGCCGGCCAGACTGACACCGCCGATCGACTGCATGATCCGGGCTTGATCGTCCATAGTAGCCGCTAAAGAGTCTGTGCACTGAGCCACACAAATTGAAAAACTCATATACGAAATCGGCTACAACATGTGCCGCAGACTGAAGGGATGCACAGCTGTGGGGTTCTTCAGCGCCACAAAGCACACACGATTTCTTTTTCTTTTTTTCGTTTGTTTCGGGTTGGTTTGTTTGTTAGTTTGTTTTAACGAAGACCGGCTCTAGTGTTCAGCGTAAAATCTTGTGTCCAAGTTCTCGCTGTCCTCTGGGGTGTTTTTTTTTTTTTTTTTACGCGCGGTCCAAAGTGCCAAAACGCGTGGCTGTGTTTGTACAAAAATGCATAAATCTTTCTTGTTCTTCTTCTACTGTCTTCTTAAAACTTCTTTGTCAAAACTGACAGTCTACCGTATCCCGCACGGATCCTCATGCCTATCTGTCTTTTTCTCTGGGATTTGACGGGTGGTACGGACACAAACGCTCCTTGGTGATCTCTCATTTATTAGCGCTCTTCATGGGATTCCCGTCGCATTTCCTCTGCAAAAATGTCCAAATCCTCCTCGTGAAGCACCGGCAACAAAAAAAAAATATCCAATGTGGAGACGCGTAAACAAATCACACACACAAAAAAAAAAAATCTTAGGCTTGCAGGTGTTGACAACTATAAATGTGCAGAAATGACTCCCGCAACTGACATTATTTTCTTGAAAAAAAAAAAAATAGACAATCAGCTGCGTAAGGTGTCCAAATGTGACTATAAAAATATGAAACGTACAAAAAAAAAAAGTTGGGGGGTTTCTGCTTACAGCAAAAAACAAAACAAACAAAAAAAAAAAAAAGCAACAGCGAGAAGATATTAATTAGGATACAACGCTGAATAAAGGCGATGCGCGCAAAAAAGAAAAAAAAAAGATCTCGCCCTGCTGAAATTTATGATCTCCAGCCTCTGCCCGTGTGTGTTTTATGTTGTTTGATGGCAGCGGTGGTGAGCGATTGACAGTGTGCCAATGCCACTCACTCAGTGCGGACGTGTCAGAGCAGGGAACCGGGGGCAGGGAGAGGGGGAAAGAACGCGAACCACGGAATGGAGATGCACGCTCCGCCCTGCAGAGGAGGGGTCTGTGTTCTTGTCACTTCTCGCCTGAACACCGAAAAACAAAATACTAAGAGCTAGTACTTAGGATGGTGATTATAATGATGAAGGCACGGCAGGGTCCCCTCTCTCTCTCTCTCTCTCTCTCTGTCTGTCTCCCTCTGTCTCTCTCTCTCTCGCGCGCGCGCGGCGGCAGGGTATCCTCGTTTCCTCACGCGTGCGCGTGCAGCTATGTGCATATTCTCTAGCGGTGATAGAGATTCAGCCCCTGCGATAACGCGGGCAAATGCATAATGAGAGTTTTTATACAGTTTGATGTAGAGCTGCACAGTCCCCTCGTACGCCTTTTGGTTCAAGCCGGGGCGAGCGGTAGACATGTTTATATTATTGGAACGGCGGAGCTCCTCCGCCAATCCCGGGCGAGGGCGAGGGAGACCGACCGCCCCCGCGTCCTATCGCCTGCGGATCCACGGCGCCGAGAGCCCGCCCGCCCCATCCCCTCCGTCTTCGCACCGCTGGCACAAAAGGACGGCAACTTCCGATTGGCCGTTGCCACGAGTGACATCCGTCGCACAGAGCGAGGAGGCGCTGCTCCGTCCCTCCTCCGCAGTTGCTATGGCAGCAGACGAGTTGTTGGGCCGGGATGCGGCGGGAGAGCGAATGCAGCGCGCGGCTCGGCAACGAGCACCTCGGCCGCGGATTCGTGAAAAGGGGGGGGGTGCGCTCGTTTTTACGAGCGTTTCGCGACAGTCGCGCAGGAACAAAAGAGTGCGGAGTCAGACAGCGGTTAGATCTTCCTGCGTTGGAGGGTTGTGGAGGGACAGGATGACTTTAAAGGGGGGACGAGTGCAATGCAGTGCCTCGATGCTGAAGTTTTAAAAGATGGGTTTGGGTTTTTTTTTTTTTTGGGGGGTCTGAGAATGACCATGGAATAAAGTCAGAGTCAACTTTTAGGACAATTCGGTTGCTTTATGTAGAGGGCTGGTTGCTCAAATGGATAAAATGGTCTCCGGCATACGGATCTAGTTCCTCCCAAATCTAGGCATCATGAAATCAATAGATAAACTTCAAAAAGGGCAAAAAATAGGAAATACATTTCGCAGTCACCAATGGCAGTTGATTATTGATGAGCATACAAAAAAGTATTCAACGCGCAAGGATTTAATGTTTTTGTTTTTAAAGGCACTGCTATCTGGTATTTTACAGATTTTTCGACACGATAAAAGAAATACCATTAGCAGACAGAGATTGCCATCATCATTAGTTTTGAGTATCACAGGCAGATTGAATACACAGAGGAGGTTAAGAAAAAAAAATCCTAAAGTTGTGAAATAAGTCACATTTGAAAAAATATTTGCAATACTGTGTTGTATATTTACCCTCTCAAAGAAAATTAGTAGGTTTAAAGAAAACAAACTCTTACGGGGTGAAAAGTAGAGCATGTTCTTTATGTCAGGGAGATTCTGGCTTTATGGGAAGTGTAGGTTTAAATTTGATATAAAATCAACTTCTCTGACATGGAAGTTCTTAGTTTTATTTCTTTTTTGGTAATTATTCCAATGTATATAGTGTTTTAACAGTGATGTTACACATGGCCTTTAGACTTTAACTTACTTTTCTGAGTAGAGATCAGACGGACATAATATCCATTTGTGAGACACACAGTTCACAATGAAATACAATTTTCATCCATTTCTATATAATGTCATTATTTTATTCGTCATTATTACAAACTCTTAAGAATACAAAGTTAAATGTGCCCTTTAAACCTGTTCTTGTCGGTCAGCACAAAGCAGAGGATAGATCATAGACTACCTGGTGTTAGGAAGTGAATCATTGTCATGAGTCAGAAATGAAAAACAGGATTTTTCTTCAGAAAAGGAAACAACTGTTACCTAAGGAAGTTCGGCTAAAGTCACGATACAGTGAGTCATTCCTTCAAATTACTGGTCGCAATTTTTTGTTATATAACAATGAATAAAATCACCATGCCTGTGCCTGTCTCTTTTTTAATTTGCAGTTCAGGAGCTTAGGATGATTCAAAAGTTATCCCAGAATATATGAAACCTAACATTAATTTTATGACATTTAATTTTATACAGGACTATATGCAAATAAATGAATATATATATATATATATATATATATATATATATATATATATATATATATATATATATATATATATATATATATATGTCACTAATGGGTCATACACATGCACATGACTCTTACTTAAGCCTGCCGTCACTAATGTAGAAAAATCTTAAATATTTAAGTTTACATGACTGTATGTCATATATATTTGAAGCTAGAAATCCTAATATAAAAAGATTTCAATACGTGGAAAAATATACAGAGTGTCTTTAGCGGTCTGTGTGGTTGTGCTCATTCATTTGACCTTGAAGCATCGGAGCAACACACTCTTGAGTTTAGTGAATGGGAGTCCCAGGACTACTGCATTTATCATTGAAATACTGAGCTGTCAAGTCACACTACATACCTGTCAAGAAGGGCTCAAAGGTACAGCTTCGGCTCCTCTCCTCTGTTGCAGTGCATGATTCTTCATTGCATTGCATAGCAGGCCTACTCACTGCTGTTTTCAGCCATATGTCAACATAATTCATTTCCGTACGTGACAGCTCCTTACAGTAAGAGACTGTGGTTCTACTAGTTCACAAAACTATGTTTACGCAACCAAGGCGTTGTGCTATCCATTTCATTCTCATTTCATTTCTGAAATCATACTGCTGTAATAAAAGGAAAAAGAAAAAAAAAGTCCTCAAAATTATGCAAGACAGTTTCTTTGAAGAGAAATTATTTACAACTAATTTGACAAGTTGTCTCCACAAAAACTGTATATTAGGTTAAATAAAATGACAATATTATTACAAATGAGGCATAACTGAGGCATAGAAATAAGCACCTACGAGTGTAGAGACAACACTTTGTCATCATGCTTCTCATTGTGACATCTGAAAAGACCCACAGGTGCTGTAGAAAGTGACTGTGTTGTCATATTTCATTTAGGCATCCTTCTGCAAAGCTGTAATTGCCTAATTAGCTTGTTAATTAGGAGATTAGCATTTACTGATAGAGTGGCTTGCTCTGTTGTGATGAGAGTAATACAGATTAAGTGAGAAGTTATGGGTGTATGATTTCACAATTTTGCTGTCCACAAAGGGGTCACAATTCATAAAAGATCTGTGAAATTGTGGCTTGTCTTACATCCGTAGACTTCTGCTTTTCGCTAAGCTTCCCTGAATCAGAATTGGTTTTGAGGACGGTGAAAGAATGCTGCAGCCTGGTGAAAGTAGCCTGTCACAAGGCGGCGAGATACCTCCTGGTCTGAATGTCGCCTGCATGATCCCCTGTTGCTCGGGGAGATTGGAGGAAATGACCAAGCAGACGGTGCCAGAGACATTACTAACCCAATTATGAACAGTCTTTCATTTGGTTTGGATACTTTATTCTTATTTATTTCCTAGTATTTGTCGCTGGTATGCACGCACTTTGTCTTCATTAAGGTTACACACGTGGAAGCCTGAGAGGTAGCATGAACATTTGTTGTATCTGCCTCTTGGTTTCATGTGGTAAACTAATATCCAAGCAGTGATGCCTTTAAAAATTCTAGTGTACGAGTCAGAGCTGATATTCAAATTTTCCAAAAATCAGGCACTGGGTATTGCAGACAGTGTTGGAAGAAGTATTCAGGTCCTTAATTTAGCAGCAATGCCTCAGTGTAAAAACACATCACTATAAGTAGAAGTCCTGCATTCTGGTATATTATTAGCAAATTGTATTTAATGCATCCAAAGTAAAAGTACTCATTATGCAGCAGAATGCCAGTATTATTATTTATTACATTACTGAATGATTTATACTGATGCATAAATCTATAATTAGCATTTTACTGTGGTAAAGAGCTCATTTTAAACACTTTATATACTTTTGAGTAGTTTAATAATCAACAATGTTACATATTTTATGAGCTGATCAGTTTTTTTGTATGTAAAATCTTAATCTGCAGAGAATCTGATAAGTCTGTAGTAGTTGTCAGAACTAGACTAAATGGACTTTGTTACATTCCACCACTGACTGCCCGTACAGTAGCATGTTTGAAAGGTGGATAACTATGCAGAAAATATTGTATCTGCTAGTGAATGTTGTTAACTCCCCCTGTGGTTATTAGATCACTTCATGTGTCTGTGTGGGAGTTCAGCTAATAAACTGTAAAGAATGTTAAATGCAAAAATAGCGAGTTGACACACCTCCAACATATATTTTGGGACAGGACAAAATTCAGCCGGCATTTATTCATAGTTTGTAAACCTGGTCAATGAACACACATGAGAAGTAATCTAAACCCCCTAAAACAATACCATCTAAACATGGAGCTGCTCAGTGTCCCACTCTGGTCATACCGGACCCACTTGACACCTCATTCATGTTTGCAACTACACAAATACAAAGCAGGATGTTATTTAAAAAGTCAACCTTTAGATAAATTTTAATCCCAAGACTATTATATATAAGGAATCTATTTCTTTAGAAAGTCAAGACAGATGTGAGAGATCAGGAGCAGGCAGTAATGGGGGGGGGGGGGGGTGTTACACGGCCATACTGCTCACCACGATCAATCATACTATACTTGTCCTCCCTCAACTCTCGCTGTTACTGTCTCCACTGAATGCACTTTTCTCTTTGCTTAAAATTATTACACAGGCCATAAACCCAGAGAGGTGAGTGTCCTGTTAATGTGGGTACATGTAGTGGTTGCAGTAACCTTTAAGATTGGCCAGCAAGTGGTGCTGGCTTGGACATGGGCCATATATTCTGGTCAATACCAGAGACACGAACATGGGGAGGCATTTTAAGGCCTTGGATTTTAATTGTCATCCAGGCTGCACCCAACTGATTCTCAGGAGGGGAATAAAATCAGACCGTGATTGCAGTGCTTTCGATGCAGAATTCACATTCACTTGATAGATATCTAGGACTTGTGTGACAAAAAAACTGGAGGAAGTCAGGGGTGAAAGGGATGTCCGGAGTGCCCCGCTCACCCTGCTGCCACTGCAATACCAACGTGGATCAGCTGCTAGAAAGTAAATGGACAGAGTCTTCAGAAAAAAATAAAGATTTCCATAATAAAAAAATCTAAAAGCCTGGAAAAGCTCTTTACAAGTACAGTCCATTTAGTCATCAATGTCAAATAGTTTTCATTTTTTAAAGCCAAATTTTAAACTTAAATCTTAACCCTTCGTTCATTTCGTGAATCTGAAGACTTCTTTGAACTGCAGTAAGCATACACAACACTGCCTCTAGACTTGATCTCGCTTACTTTATTTCCTTCATATATTTAATTGTAAAGGTTTAAACATCAAATTTTACAACTTTTTCTCACTTCAACATCAATTTGTCTGGTAATGAAGAGAAAATCTCTGAAGAGGTCAGAGTGTAGCGTGTCTAAATCAATGTGGCCAGACTGCCCTCAACTCAGCTTGAGTATTGACATTATGCCAGCTATGACACCATAACTCAGCCCACTGCGATGGTCATTTGATAAATGGTATCATAAATTGTTGACAAAACAATTTGTGATGTATTATGTTACCGATGGGTTGTACTGCTTATCAAATCAAGTAATCTGGCAGGGCTCTCCATTCATCAGCATAATGCAAGCCCTCGCTGTAGATAGTGATGACTTTGTCGCTTTGTCAACATACAGTTCAAATGTAGTGTTGTGGGAAATCAGGGAGAGCCGCTACATTCGGAGTTTTATTATTTTTAAGTCGCTCTAATGGAGGTACAGTGCCACTGTCTTTTTTTTCAGTCGAGGGAAAGAGTGTAGTAAAACAGTATCAGTATACTGTTCAGAAATAGCTTGTCTTATCTATAATGGTTTTTGATGCATGAAAGACCAGCGGTGTGTGAACAAGCATTATATTTGGATAAAAATGAACAAAGCAACAGTAAAAGGAGGCACAATGCATATTTTGTGTGTAAACGCTGACAATGTGTCACCGGTGACCAGTGAATTCTAAAGTTAAAGTTTGACTCCACTCTTATGTCTGCACATAAAACATAAAGTTAGTTTGCAAAGTTTGACACAAAGACTGAAAGCAGGGTGAAACATGCCGTTTTTCCCCTTTGCTTAGTGTAAGGATTAATCAAATACAAGTGTAAATTAGTGAACTTTAGAGGTGCCAGAAGAGTGGTACCATTCTTCCCCTTTAACTTTCAGCAAGAAAGCAAATTTGCGTATTTCGGGAAATGTCAAACAACTTCTGTAAATTGAACAGATTTTCCGAATATTTCTGCTGCATCCAAATACAATCCAGTGCTTGTGAGTTAGTTTTAATTAAACAGCCTTTTTTTACAACTTGTTCTGGATTCTTAAGGAGAAACTCCTATGCACTGAAATTTTTGTTTACGCTAATAGGTAGGTTTGCCTTTTAATGTTTTATTTTGACATGCTGACACACATGTCAGTAGTTAAGACAGTTGTTTTTCCTCTTTCCAAGCATGTCTCGTCCTTTATTTTCCATGAAATCATGCCAAATAGAAAATGATCCCATTGTAGCTAATAACTCAACAGTGAGTGCATTAATGTTGGAGTGGTGACAAGCAGTGGTACAAATGTGACCGTATTCACCAATAGCTGTCTTTTTTTCCTCTTAAGTGTATAGAGAGCTCAAAGACAAGAAAAATGAAAACAAAAAGAAAGCAAGAGAAAGCTCACATGCGTCTCAGCAGTCAGCCTGGTTTGTGTAATCAGCAGCATTTTAATAAATGCTTAAAGCAAAATCCTTTATTTTTAGCCTCTATAAAGTCACAAGATTACACTTTTTATTGTCAGCTTTCTTCAAACATCTCCAGGTGAACATGTCTGTCTGTGTCTCGTTCGTCTTGTTAGCAAGCCATTCATGTGGAACATACAGTACAATATTTATGAAGTACACCACCATACAGCCGTTGCTACAGCCAATTTTCAACTGAAATATTTGATCTTAAAAGCCAGTGCTCGACAGAAGCCTCCTGCTCTTGATCAAGAAATAATGTTGCGTCTTTTCATCATGCTGTTCTTTGCTGGAAGTCTCCTGTCCATCCTTTCCCTGACAGTGCCATTTCTGTTTGGCTGGCAGTGGACGACCCCTGGGCTTCAAAGATACATTGAAGTTCTGCAAATAATCTGTCAAGCATGGAGACCAATGACTATAACAACATCTGTCTACATCATCTCAACAAACCTATTCATGAATGCACCATTTGTTGTTGACATGACAGTAAATGTTTGTTGTCATCAGAGTATTTTAGCACGGTGAAGCCCTCCAATACAACTGCTGCTCATTCCTTATAATTGTTTTAATGTGGTTTGCTGAAGAAAAGGGATTAGATGACCCACTGGTTTGTGACATTTAGTATCCACTTTCTCACTGAGGAGGCGATGGGATTTATGAAATGGGTCATACGCATGCACATGACTCTTACTTAAGCCTGCCGTTAAAGCCACATGACCTTAAGAGAGAGGGAAACGTATCACAGGGAAATGCTAATGTGGTGCATTTGGTGCACATTAATTCTGTGCATGAATACGACACATATTTCACTGCTGGAAAAATAAAAATGGAGCTTAAGAGCGATGTGTTCTTTTCTCTTTCTTAAACATTAAGGGAATCTGCTCTTTAGCTATTAGAACTGGCTGTAATTTGTTAACTGGTGATATCATCGGGGCTCTAATTATTTTTCTTGTGATGATTCGCGAATTAGAGAAAATTGCTGATTTGAAAGGTTTTCAATGTGTCAGCAGGAGCATCTTGCAATTCAGTAATTACTGTGTATATGTACGTCAATCCCTCAGAGGGGCGGTGGATGTTTGGTGAACATGAGAAATGTAGTCATTCAGATTTTGTTTTGATGGCATCATGAGGAATGTGGTATTTGTATCAGTAGCACCTGACTTGTTGTCTTTGGTAAAAAATTTGTTCCATATCTCAGCGCGATTATCTCCCCAAGTTGCAGCCCTGATTTCTCTTGAAAGCGTATTGCATTGCAAGATCTCAAGGTTAATGCTTCTCAAGAGCCTTTACCTCTGGCCTTCTGTGCAGATCACCGCAATTAGGCTTTTCACTTGTGAATTAAAACTGTCTGAAACAAAAAGGTCAGCTTTCATCATCTGACCCTGTGCCCTCAAAGAAGGAGATAACATAGAGTTCAAACGTGTCATATTACAAAGTGAGGATTACAGTGAATTCAGAGGGGTGAATAATTTGAGGTTTTATACTGTTTTTCTTGCAAATATGTGTAGATATTGGGTGTGCTCAACAAGCCTTCATTTCTGCACTACTTTTTGCTTTGAATGCAAGCCTGTCCCCTAGAAAATACATATATATATATAGCCCTAATTTAAAGTATGTTCTCAGTAACATATTGAGGGAAAACCAATCTCTGCCAGGATGATGTTCACGGAGGTTTTTTTTTTTTCAGTGAACGAAATATGTTCCTGTACTGCACAGAAGTCACGAGGAGGTGGAGGATGGTCAGTACACAAAGTGGAGGAAAAGGTTGATAAAAAGAAACAAATTGTCTCTTGTGCCTCAAGTCACTGCTGACGGTTAAAGTATTTAACCAAGACCATGACCTTTTCCTAACCTTAAAACTGGAATAACTAATTTTTTGGCAACTTCAGGGCATATAACACAAAACCGACGCACCACCTACCTTATAGAGTTGAAATGGCAAACTCTTTATCAAACAGCCGTTTATTTACACATCCATCAGACACAGGGCAATATTAGCATTAATTTAGCGTTTCAAGGAACCTGGTGAATGTAAGTCAGTCACTCTCCTTTTAGCTCTGTTTTAGTGTTCACTAATACTTGAGGGAAATACCTGGCACTTAAGCTGTTTTCTCTAGCTAGTCACTAATGCTGTCTATGCACGTTCTGGATCTGGGTAGTAAGTGTAGAGTGGGTTGATTATAATGGGTTTAACAAAGTGCTTTGAATGAATATAAAAAGATTTCAGCATGATTTAGAGCAGATATGAGTGGATAGCACAGGAAAACATACAGTATTACTCACATTAATAAACATTATGTTTGATATCAATAATTTGTGACTTGGAAGATAAAATTATGAAAATATTTCCCTATTCTGTTAGAGACCATTTTGGGCCAGCATTATGTTTTTCAGTACAGTTATTATGTTTTACAGTATATACACTGATCAGCCAAAACTTTAAAAGCACTGACAGGTGAAGTGAATAACACTGATTATCTATTACAAAGGCACCTGTCATGAGGTGGGATAAACTGTATTATTCAGCAAGTTAACATTCATTTGTTGAATTTAATTTGTTGGAAGCTAGAAAAATGGGCAAATGTTAGGATGTGAGTGACTTCAGCTAAATGACTGGGTCAGAGCATCTCCAACACAATTGGTCGTGTTGGGTGTACCCAGTATGCAGTGGTTAGTATGGAAGGATGGGACACAGGGTCATGGGTGCCAAAGGCTCGTCGATATGTATGAGGAGCCCACATGTTCCAATCCCACAAAAGAGCTACTGTGGGACATATTGCTCAAAACCTCGATGCTGGCAAGGATAGAAAGCTGTGAAGCTGCATAGCCATGGATCAGTCAGAGTGCCCATGCTGACCCATTTCCACCACCAAAGGTGGCGACAATGGGCATGTGACCATCAGAACTGGACCATGAAGGAGGTGGCCATGTCTTATGAATCATGCTTTCTTTGACATATTGGCAGCAGGATGCACTATGGGCAGAAGGCAAACTCTTGTGGATAGTGTGATGCTGTGGCCAATGTTCAAGGTGTAGACTTAGTTTCTAAATTCCCGAGATCTCATGCAATCAAGTATCTGTGGGTTGTGCCAGAAAAAAAACGTCGGATCCATGGAGGCAATAAGTCCTGTGTACTGATGAACATTAAACAGAACTTTTGGCTGAAATGAGCAAACCTAAGTATGGAGAATAAGGGTGTAGAATTACATCCAAAGAGCACCTCTTCAACTGATAAGCTGGGGGTGGATTGATCGTTCTTTGGAATGTTTTGCAGCCAGTGGCACAGGAAACATTTTACTGCTATAGGGAAGAATGGATTCACGTAAATACCAGCAAATTCTCGGAGCAAACATGACACCATCTTTAAAAAAAAAGCTTAGGATGAGAAGGGGATGTCTTCTACAACAGGATAATGATCCTAAACACACCTAGGAATCCACAAAGGGCGACCATGAAAGGCACAAGCTAAGGATTTTGCCATGGCCTTCACATTCCCCCTGAACTAAACATCGCTGAAAATCTGTGGATAGACCTTTAGGTTCAAAATGTGTTTACAAGCTTTGATACCGGCCAAGAGGGTGTTATTAAGAACTGACCATGAAGGGTGTCCAAACTTCTATTGTGCCCCATTTTTTTTGTCTTTGTTTGTTTCTTTGTTTCTTTGTTTGTTTTTTTTTGCATTTTATTTTTTTGTTATTTTGAAACAGCAGTAATGGAAATAAAAAAGTAACCTTATGTAAAATATTAAAGGAAATTTTCTTCTTTAACTTAGTGCCTTTTGGAAATTAGGTCGTATCTTACTCATCTAACTGTTCAAAATTAAAGAAATTTTGACCACACACATGCCCAAACTTTTTCATGCCACTGTAAACAGATATAGATACAGCTATACTGAGACATATACTGTATAAATAGATAATGTTAACCATGTTTTAAACAATGTTAACCTTGGTCTGTTTAAAAACAGAAAGTAACTCACACTATGCCTATGAACACAGCATTTGCAACAACTGCAGCATCATTATACGGTAGCATGGGCTGGTCTGTTTGCTTTTTAAATGAAAAAAACATAAAATCATTGACCGAGGAATAAAAGTAGAAAACTGACTGAATCATAATGTTAGAAAAAGTGATCGATGAAGATAATTTTAATAAGATTTACCTCAATTGCAATTAACCATGCTAACCATGTGTCTATTTATATTCTGAAAAAATAGTGCACATTGCAATTAAATGTACTGTAAAGCTGCTTTAGAGCTAAAGATGGGGGAATGTTTACTGTGTGAGATGATAGCACAACTAGTTCTGTTGATCAGGAGCAATTTTTTGCCATTTCATTGTACCATGACATATCTTTCATTAAGGTTTTAGCATTAGATTAAACTAGAACCAGTGTCCAATAGTAATTAACTTGAGTATATCAGGAGGCCATTATTCACATTAAAGTAACCTTTTAATAGCTGAGCCTTTAACTCCACTGCAGGTAATGACTTTAAAGAGTGCTTATTAAAAGAGAAATGGTAATGAGCTTTAATAAAGCAGAACAACTTTGAAATGAAGAGCGCTTTTCAATAGAAAAGGATGGAGGGATTGGACCTGCGATTCCATTAACGAGACTAATGATTCTTTATCAGCCCTCTTATGTGTACATGGAGTTAACATTAACAGTGATTGAGGACAGGTTTCAGTGAAAAGATGGGCCATTTCATTGCCCTTTAAAAGATCAGATAAGAGAAAAAGAACTTTAGTAATTTAAATCATTGAGAATTGATAACACAAGTCGTACGACCTCAAACTCAGCGAGTGGAGCTGAAATCTCCTTCAGCACTTATGAGCTGTAACAATACAGTACATCTGTAATTATAATATGAATCTGTGTCATTAAATATAAAAATGAGACAAATGAAAAGAAGTAGATTAAGTGATAGGAGTGTCAAAATTCGGCTTAGAAAATGTGAGTTATCTAGTGTGTTTTTCAGTTTTACATTCTGTGTGCTGCTTTGAAATTTGAGGATCATAGTGAAGGAAGCTTTATATTTGCATGAAACCAAAGGTATAGAACTGAACATACATCATGTATTGCTTTGAAAACAATAGACCTTTAGGTTTTCATATATCCATGGAGTCGAGACTGATAGAGAAGCCAAGAGGCAACAAGGTAGAGAAGACAAAGAATTAAAGAAATACAGGGACAGAGGGAATGGAAATAATTAAATCAATCTTTGGCGAGCAGCTGGGGCAGGACTCCAGCTGACAACAGCACCTGGGTGTGCAGCACAGGCTGCCTGGGGCTGCACTACCCCCCAACACCCACACCCCCTCCTTTCTAAAGCCCTCTAACAGCCCCCAGCCCCTGCTGTAGCTCTGGCTGGTGCTCCCACCCCGTCTCTGTGTTTTTCAGACAGAGGCAGCGTCGTCATTCAGACGCTCACGGACTAATTATAGGGATGATTTGTGAAATGCCATCATTTTATTCAATTAATCACAAAAACAAAGCCATAAAAACCATCATCTAAAAATATTCTTGTTGGTTTGCTGTGTACCTAATAGATTAAGGTACATTGAAGAAGCAGTGGCATGATCTATTTTAAAGCATAGCGCCAGAAAAGGTTGGCGAGCCTCCCAATATTTTTAAGGCCTGTCAATCCGTTTGGTGTGTCAGCATCATCGCAACAATACAAATGACTCCCTCTTGCTATTAGTGACAACAACTTACTCTGTGTTCGTACATCACTGCTTTCTTTAAACAGGAGCCAAACATACATGTCTAAATGAATGACTGTGCAGTTCTCAAACAAATGCTTCCCTTCTTCCATGTTCCTCCTCATCTCAACATGTTTTAATTAGCAGTGAAAAATGAGTTCATTTGGAAGATAAATAACGTGAGCTGTGCATGTCTGTTTTTGGTTGGCAAGGCTAAAGACGGGTGTTTTTCACCCTGTTCACTTGCAGAGGAGAGAGATACAATTTGCATAGTTTATGAAGCTATTTAAACAGCGATGCCAATGGTTTCATAAACCCTTAAAATAATACTAATTCATAGCGTAGCATGAAAAACAAAATTGTAATGTTTATAGCAGGTAATTGAAAAGATTTTGAAAATATTGACATATGTGGACTGTAATCATGCTACTTTATTAAAATTTTAATTAATGGCTCTGTACAATAGACAGTAATCTTCTCCCTAACTTGTTACTGTCAGTGACTTAATCTGTGCCAGTACAAGCACATTTTGAAAGTAGCACAATTTTTTTACTACAGGTGCAGCAAAAAGGCAAAATACCTAAAATACTGTCTAAAAAGGCCAGTTTATATGAAAATATTGAAATGACTCATACATCCGAGATGGTCAAGGCACTTGTTTGAATTTTTAATTTTTTCAAGTTCGAATTTTCCTTCGGTAAAGTTTTCCATCTTGAGGACCTGCCCTCTATATTCTACGTTATACCACCGTTATTTTTTTTTAATCAAGCATCAAAAAAATATTCAGCATTTTGTTCTGAAAGTTTTTTATTTCATCTTTATTTTCTAAAACAACTTCACCACCTACTGAAGAATTTGTACATATCATCGATTAATATTTATTCAATGTTTGTTGTGAGCAATGGATGTGAGCTCAGGTGTAATTTGGTTTCAGTCTATCAAGATTAATTTTGTCAGGAACATGATGAATGCAATGCAGTGCGACGCTCCGATGCATCAGTGTCAGTCCAGATGAGATTTTTCACAGGAGTTGAGAGTTTCTAAGATTAAGTGCAGTATTAGTCAATGTTTTTGGGATAAGACTTCACACTAATTTAGTGAAGAGCAACAACCTGCAGAGGAGGCTCCATTAGCAATGACAATGAACTACAGCTCCAGTGGGAAAATCTGATTAACACCGCTTGCTGGAATTGTGAAGTCGTTTCACTGGTTGGGTGATAATTCCACATTTGCTGGAATAACAGCTGATAAAGTGCCTTTGTCCATGCTAAAGTCTCTCTTTACTGAAGTATTGTCATATTTCATCATTAGAGGGCAACACTGTGGTTAATTTTGACACTGAATTTATAGATATGTCAAGGGAATACTGTACAACAACATATCTCAAAAACCATATCAGAAGGGTGTTATTTGTTTATGAATTCCAAAATGAGTTAAATATCATATGTGCAAATTTCAAACAAAAGCAATAGCATGAGAAAAAGAATGTAATGCAGACTGGGTAAAAGCATGCAGGTAAGATACATGTTTTCTTATTATATCTATCCTCATCAGGATGCTGAATACTTAGGATTGACCTTTCACTACCAAATATCTCTTCATTATTACAGTTTTCTCAAGGAAGTTTCTCTATTGAGATCAGAAGTTCTGAATGTATAACACTGACAAGCTACTGTCAGCATCAATTTCTACTTCTCCCAGAAATATGGTGTTGAAATCCTCTCCAGGCAGATAAGTATCTTTACACATGACTGCCAGATTTGATTGCCTTCTGTAAAGGGGGCTGTATTGGAGTCACTCTCAATGCATGCCACAGTACATCGTATTCTTCTTCTGTTATGCTATACTATGCCCCTCGCAGAGCCCTCATCTAAATAAGAATATTTCTTCCATGCTTGGCTGTTCTCAGAGGGATTGGTGTGCAGGTTGATGGTGGTGGTGGTGGGGGGGCGGGGGGGCGGGGGGTCCACGCTCCGCTCACAGCAACAGTATATGTGACCTTACCAAACTGGGGATGTCGGCTTGTATTGCTATAAGACATGTTTTTATTTGTTTGTTTGTTCGTTTGTTTTTTATGTACAATACACTTAAGATCTTTATTTTATCCTAAAATATGAGTAGTGTTGCGGAATATTTACCAAACTAAGAATGTAAGAATGTAATGAATTACAGTACATGCACATATATTTCAAATGGATTTGGAGTTTATTTTGTGTCTTTCTGTTTATCTAGTCATATTGATTTGTGTCACACTTTTGAGGAATCAATGTAATATTATAATTCCCCAATATCCTTAAGTAAAGTTTTACCAAAGTCAAAGACAAAAACATTTCTGACACTAAATAGCAAAATGGAGAAAAAAAAAGTAATCAGAAAATCTGAGATTTTTATATCTGTTCTGTGCTGAGTATTTAACAGTGTGAGAGCAGTGATGAGTGTGGTGTGCAGTGATGAGGGGTGCTGGGTTTGATGGTTGCTGCTTTACACAGAACAATAATAAATTTGGGGCTATGGGGGTCTGACATTGTCTGCGCTCAGTATAATTAAGCGGTGCATTAGAAAGAGGGCTGGAATAAAACATGAGTATGTAAATGCAGCCTGGAGCTGATGTTCTAGTGATTATTACAATGCAGATAAAGCATTTCTCACAACTGCCTGTGTCTACTGAAGCTTCCAAAAACATCTGGACCTTTTAATTGAAAAATGGCATGGTGTTTCGCTGTGCTGCTTTGTGCTAAGTGAAGTCAACAATTAAGACAAAAATGTAATTGATAAGAATTGCATTGCTTCATTATTTGGTGTTGTAGTCAAGAAAATTGATTTATCAATTATTTACAGGTCACAGAGCAAGGGCCATGCATTTCTGTTTTCATTGCATCTTCATCTTAAAACATACAGTACAGAGCTGAGAGCATGTCTGGAGTTTGTCCACATGAAATCAATCATAACATGCATATTATGTTCAAAATAATTACTTTTTTTGGGCTGGTATTAGTATACATGTTGAAATGGAATGTATGGTTTGGCTCTTTACTACTGTAGCTGTTTAATTATAGAAAATGTTAAATGTGAAATAATGAGAGAATGAAGCAACAAAAAATAAATATGTAAATAAAAAAGATGTGCCACTCCTTATTTTCTTATAAAGGATCCTCAGATCAATAACACTACTGTATGAATAAATTATATCTTTGTACAAAGATCTTAAAAGTATAGATTAATTGAAATTAATTAGTGTAATTGTTTGGGATTCAACTCTTTTTTGCTTCAATGATAAAATAAATTACAATATTTCATATAAAAAACTTGAACTAATGGCAACACTATAGTGGTTACACTATATATGGTTGCATTTACAGTGGTGTGAGGTTTATCATGTAATAATCAAGTGTAATCACAGAACTTAGAAAAGTTTTAAGTTAAAGTGGCCTACACTCCATGTAATGTAACTCTAATATTAACAGTTTAGAGAAGTCATGCAGATTACAATGGCCAGATTCAACATTCCTGCTGTCTGATTTTGGCCAGTACAAATGTTAAATGATAAATACTCAATCTGGTGCAAACCTTAGTGATAAATAGTTCTTTAAACATTAATTTTTCTGCTTTTACCTCCAAGTGACTTTAAGGTTGGACAAATCATCTTATCGCACTCTGTCTGACAGTATTACTTGCATATGATGTTCACATTGGGAGAAATATAATTAAACCCAAGATTTCAGGTGTTTTATAGCTGCACCCTTCTGTCTAATTAATATGTTCTCAGATATCTTATAGAGGTCTTTACACAAAATTGAAAATTTCTTCGGAAACCTTTGGATCTCTACTAGAATATGAAATAAATTACTTTGGGTTTGACTAATGTATGGCAGTATAGCTTGAGTTTGTTATGATTCACAGCTGGGTCGGCAAGATTCAGTGGATTTACTCTGTTTTTGTGGTATCATGTTTGGAGTTACACCCTTTAACTGCTGTAGTGAGAAGCAGGAAGAGTTGATCTGACCTTATTGAACTTTATCTGGGTAAAAGAGGAAACTAGAATACTGCGAATGCTAGGATATTGTCTGTCTTTGTGAAAAATGGAAAATTGGTTTGTCTTAAAAAAAAAAGATAGAAAAAGGAAAAAAGATCAAGACAATAATCGTGGGCATATCATTAATGACACCATCTACTGTTCCCCTCTATGAACGCTGATGAGGAGCTACATCAACATTCGATCTGAATGAAAAGAGTGTGTCCTGTGTTTTTGATGCCCGGCGAACATTCCTTCATCCTCCCTGTCTGAAGACTCTAGATTAGTGGGCCTGGGGCAGAGGCTGTTCATCTGCCAATATGGCACCAGCCTGAGTGATGGGCATGTGGCGATGTCACTAATGATCAGACCATAATGATTCGCTGACAGGGGAGGAGAGCAATAGATTGTCACTGGGGGTTGAGTTAAAGAGGGGCCCTAATGATCTGCCTGCAAACACTGCCAGTACACCTCCTATATCACTCCATCTCTTTACTATACTACTCATCAGGTTCCTCTCCAATGGAGGGAGCCACTGTGTTGTGTCTCAATGCCATCTCGCAACGCACTGTAAACATCTGTCACCTCCGTATCTATATTTCATGCTATTACCTTTTAGGCCTTGGGCTGCAAGCTGTAAGCCTCGGGGTACTTGATTTCCGCCAGCGTGAGCTTTCAGTGGAGGACGGATCAAGCCGTAATCATGGTGCTGCATGGTGGTGTTTTAGCAGTGGGTGTCCTATATACCAACATCCCAAGTGGTTCCAGTTCTGTAGCACTCAGCGAAATGAGGAATACCTTATGACCTCTATTTTTAACAGATGCTCTGTAACCCCTGTCTTCTGTTTCTGTCTCCACTCTAGTTCTTAACCTACCATGAGAATAAATATGACAGGTTGAAATTTAGGCAAAGTATATATTCTGAAACTTTACAAATAGAAAACATTAAAGCCTCATTCTTTTTTTTTTTAACATAATATATTCATTTGCAGCAAAGGACTCCATTTTCTGAATGAAAATACAACACTGTTAATAACAAAAATGGTGTATGAAGTGTATACACCCTAATTCTGCTGCAACGACATCAGAAGAAAAACAAAAATATCTTTTTTAGCTAATTTTTTCAACTCATATAGATCTGCAGTTTTCCATCACTCTCCCACAGTCAGCCATGTGGACTGAAACATAAGTGCCTCATGTGATCTTAACTCAAAGCAACATTTTCAAACACCACCAGCACTAGGGAACACTTTCACCCCATCAGTGTATTTAATTATGGTTGGACTTGATTCAGCGCTCATCCTCTCAATATTATTTTATCTCATTTAAGGGAAAAAATGAAAGGTGGTGGTGGGGTTGGTGGTGGGGGGAAGGGGGGGGGGTACGGCAAGTACTTTCGTAATTTAAGAGAGTGTTAATGAGTGGCTGCTAACCTTTCTCAGTTATCCATCATCTGGTAATGGAGGCAAGGATCCCTTTTCCAATCTGCTTCATTAAAAACTTTCTATTAAATCTAAATATGAC
The DNA here is from genome assembly GCA_016859345.1 of Istiophorus platypterus. NCBI lineage: Eukaryota > Metazoa > Chordata > Actinopteri > Istiophoriformes > Istiophoridae > Istiophorus > Istiophorus platypterus. The sequence continues at coordinate 8,343,201 of CM029115.1, forward strand.
GCCGCATACTGCTGAAATTAATAGAGTTTCTGAATGTCTAATTCATCCTTATGGTGCTGAAATCCTACATGAACATTTTAACCACATTGATTTTCTATTAATGTTATTTAGGAAGACAGAGGTCCTTAAAAGCATGTCTGAACAATAAAATGCTCAACCACAATTACTTGAAACTGAAGTTGCATCATTAGCATTAAATTTATCATATCTGCTGCATATTAGAGGTGATTATTTGTAGCTTTGTCAGTTGATGTCTGGTCTTTATGGTTGAGGGAAAAACAAACCAAAGTAAATTTTGAACTCCTGTTTGAATGGGCTAATGGCCTGAGGTTACAGGGACACAGTATTCCCCTCTGATGCTACAAATCTGTTAAAGTGCAAAGTTTATGGGGCATATAAGGAGCTCTTTGGCATTACAGGTTATAGAATTTACCATACTCTGTGTTTATGAGTTTGTATAAGGCACTTGACCAAAGGTATCTCTATCTCTCTCTCTCATATCTTTTTTCTCTTTGCAGTGAATCACATTTATCAGAAAATTATCATTAAATGTAGAAAATAAGTAAAATTAAGTAAAGTGTGAATTTCAAGAAAGAAATAAAACAGTGTAGAAATATTTCATTACGAATAAAAGTCCGGTAAACAAAGTAAGTATTATCAGCAATATGTACTTAAATATCCAAAGCAAAAATTGTATTTACAGCTCAAAAAATCAACCCCATAAGCATTACATTATTGTATATATTTTTATCATTATTACACATCTATTAAGATGTATGTATGGTTTTAATTTTTTAGTTGGTTGAAGCTTCTCTTTGAGCTTCTCTTTAACCATGCTTATTTACTGATCATAGATATTATTTGTTATATCCTAAGAAACTAGCAATTACAGCCTGTAAAAAAGTACATTATCTAAAACTGTAATGTTGTGAAGTACAAGTATGAAGTAAGAGAAAATAAGTAAAGTACAGATATATCAAAACACTATGTAAAAAAGTTGCAAAGTTGGGTACTTCCCATCATTTTTTTTCTTATGGTATTATGGGTGCAAATGGAGAAATATAAAACATTCATTGTGGAATTGCATTTATTGTATTTTACTCTTTTAAAATAAAAATACATGGGCTTTCCTTTAAAAAATGAAAAAAATGAGTGCGTCATATGTACATGTGGTTTCCATCAAAAAAAAAGAAAAGATATTTTATGAAATTAAAAAAAAGTGACTTTGCTGTCAGTCAGGTTGAATTTATAATTTAACTGACACAACCTACAGAAAACCTGCACTAGCAGTGCTGTGTTGTTTGAGTCAGGGTTGGTTGCTTGAAATATCCAACAGTCATCAACCAGTGTTTTTATGTGTTCTAACATATGCTTAGAAGATATATGATTGCCCTAATCTAAATTTACTTGAAACAGCCAACAGTCACATTCAATAATGCGTGGCCTTTAAAAAAGCAATAATAATATTTGTCTTGCATACTGTTCCCTCTTTTACCCCTTCATATTTCCATTTTCCCATTTCCACTTATTTCCTTCAAATGGTTGTTAGCCCGGCTATATCACCAAACCAGATGTGTGCAGTTGCTGTGTCAATCCAATACCCCCAAACTCCTCTTGGACGATATGAAAAAGTGCAAGAGGGCAAATGGTGAAGTCAAAGATTCTCCCCTCCCCTTTCTTGTCATAAATCATGCTTGGCAGCACAGAATAAGCTACTTCTAGAGACATCGCTACTGGCACTACACGCATTGCCATTCATCACCTCCAAGGAAGTACAAAAAGCTAAAGAAAAAATAAAAACATAAAAAAATTTAACACAAGCTACCCATGCAACCTCTGTACCAACACCACAAACATTAGCAAACGTGCATTCCTGTCATGGAGACAAGGCAATGTTTGCCACCTGTACAGTCTCTCCCTTTTATTGCCATTGTGGCCTTTTGGAGAGTTTTACAGAGCTAATTGCTATTCATTTACTCACAGGGATGGATCTAATCTAATGAGGCATTTGAGACAGAAAAAAATGAATTTCTCTCATGGAAAGATTTTTCCAAAGGTAACTCTTCAAAAGTGCCAAGTACAAAGTGAAGGACACTTTTGCTGTGGTAGAAAATGTCTGGGGTTTTTTATTTTTCTGTTTTTTTAGTAATGTTATCTCTGTGAACTTGACAGCCATTAAGCTTTTCTATGTCCTACAAAGCCAAATCCCAATGGGTCTGTTAGTGCCAGAACCATTGGTGCAGTTTTTTGTCATTTTCTCAAATATTTTTCTCTAGTGACCTTTTTTTTTAAAACTCACACACCAAATTCAGAGACAAATTCAGAACTTTCTAGATGAACTTTTGTGGTGGTATGCAGAATGATATACAGAGTACACCAGCATAGAAGGGAAGCACACGAGGAATGATGTGCCAGACTCCCTCTACATGAGCTAACCTTTAGCCTGTACCTTAAAATGACTGCTGTTTTTCATTTCCCTCAAAGAGATCTGACGGGGCATGGCGGTAATGGCGCTGATGAATGCCAGAATAAACAGACGGTGAGAGACAAGACAAAGAAGAAGATGAATGTTTCTGAAAGGTAGGACTCTTGGCAGCTCTGAATTCAGTGAAACCTGGATTTCATTTACGGAATTCCTTGGTTTGCATGAAAAAGACTTGTGTTTGTTCAAACAAACAGACATGTTTGTGCACCTCATACACAGAGGTTTTGGCCATGGGTCAAAACAAATTAGCCAAACTGGTAATTTATTTCTGTCTAAGTTTCTTTGTCCCTCTGTATCTTTGAGTGTGTGATTTCCTCTATCATCCTTGGTTTTCCTGCCAGCAAGGGAGAGCGTCACAGCTTTGGTCACTATGAACATGGAGTACAAAGGTAGGGACATTTGTTCAAGTATGCTAATGAATAATTGTATATCACTGAGTTTGTAAAGCTGAATTTACTGTGTTGGATGACATAATTGTGCTTGTAGTGCCTGAATAGTAGATTATTCCAAACCAGGATAGTATATAAATCAATTTACATCTGGGAAAGCCTCCTGCTTTCAGCTTTGGCCTCCGGCTCTCCACACCTGCATCCCTCACCTAGGGCAGGGAGGCCCAAGACCAAAAGACTGACAGCTACTCCTCATCTTATCTCATCCTAGATTTGTTTCCCTCTCTTAAATTTATTTAAGAGTCAGATTTTGTAAATTAAATGCACTCCTGCTTCCATGTTCACAAATTTGTTTATTGTTTTTGCTCATTTCGGGTGTTGCCCATTGTTTTATGCAAAAGGAGAGTATGGATCCCTGATTATTATCAAAATTGTTTAAGGCTGCAACCATTAGCCCTACAAAAGCTGTAAATCTACTGCATTTACTGCAACAGCGCTTCAGTTTGTTCCGCTGATAACAGTAAGAACAGCGTATCAACAGTGCACAGGAATCACCTGTGTATGAACAGTAAATGAATGATGTTGCAGCACAAAAAACTGTCTATAAATGTGATGAGGACGCTCTACTTACTTCAGAGTAATACACTGAACTATGTGTCTGATTTTGAAGTCTTGCTCATTGTGCCATGGTGGTAGTTTTATTGTTGTCTGATGAAAACATTCTAATTCAACATCACCTTTCTAGATTTCCTCTGGAAGTGTTTGAGCTTTACATCAGTTTGCTGAGTTGTATTGAATATTGATGAATATAGAAATTCTTATATACTAGTTATTACAAACTGAATTCTCAAAAGTATTAACCAATAGTATATATTATTATAATTATATAATAGAAATATTTCTATCTTAAACAACTGATACACATAATAAATAAATCCATCATATTTCATATTCATAATCTAGATTATTACAACTGTGTTATATTATAGTAAATACATTAATAAACACTTATCCTTATTTTTTCTTATGGGAACATTACTGTTGTAAACCATTTATTGTTTATATGCCGCTTATAAACACAATAACAACAATAAGTGTTGCTATCAGCACTAACTACATTCTGGCACTTACTGTATATTGTATACACAAACCAATGCTAAATTTACAATTGATTTTACAGTAATGAGAATTTGGGAAGTGTAACACTTGGAGCTACAGGGGTCAGTGGTTCATTAACGATCTTGGAACAGAGAGTTGCTACATGTATACGACTCCCCACTATCACACCTGAAGGGGAAGCTGTATTGGTCGGCATGATGTCATATTTCACCACATCCCTGCATGTCCTCCAGCCCCCAGGGGAGAAACAACAAAAATGGTAATTCACAGACAGGAAGTGGAGTGTAGCATAGTGTCATACTGGAGTACACGTGATTGTTTCTTTGGTTTTCTTGAGAGGAACTGAACACTTTGTTTTTACATGTATTGTATCTTGAAACAGCTCTTATAAATCAGCCCTTAAAAAGCCACTGCAAATTTACATTATTGCATAGCCTCGTAAACAATTATCAATAAATTGGATAGCACTGGGTTTGTTTAAAATGGATATATTTTCATTTGCATTTGTGTTTCATAGCTGGGAAACATGCTGATTATAATGCTCTTGATGTGCTAGAAATGCCTAACCATTTCTTTAAGGATTTCAAGAGAGTTTGCTACAAAAATGTAAGCAATATAAATGTATTACACTTTTTACAGCAAATGAAAGTTTTTCAGTTAATTCATGAATTTTTCCCTTAAAGTTGTCCTTCACATGTCTTCCTGAGATAATTCACCTGTAGCTCACAGAACCAAACAATCTGATTCCTTCCAGATACTTGACCTTACCGAGGACTTCCACTTTCATTTGCATTAAAATGTGAAAAATAGATGGATTTACAATGACAAATGTGCTCGGATTGGTTTCTGCAGAGCAATATGAAAATTTACAGTTGGCATTAATATTAATGTATCATTATCAGCTGTCTGATTTCATAAATAAGTACAGCAGTGTCAGCTCTGGTATAGATCACTTGGATGGGGCACACTTTGCAAAACCACACTTTAAAGAGCTTTGTGAATTTAATTGGTAAAATTGCAAATCAGGTAGTCGGTCTTATAACTCAGTGTCACATTTAATCAATAAACTTTGTAAATCAACTCATTTAATTTATAAATGATCTTATATAGATCAGGCAACCAATTAAACAATTAGCATACATTTAGCAATTAATTAATTTAACCATTAATCACACCATTACCATTCAAGTTTTAAGCCAGCAAATTTGGAAGCAGACATGTTGTCAGGCGTTGGAGTAGTACATCATGCCTGGGGAGTGCAGATTGTGACACAGCTAGATTTACTGTGCTAAAAAATCAATGCAATTAGGAGAGAGGCTGGAAGCTGGCCTGGGGTCCAGCATGGTCTTTGGGAAAATTTTGACACATACACACAAACAGACACACACGTACACACTCATGCTCCAAAACTTTTTCCTTTTTTTCTTCTTTTTTTTAATTTCAGATGGACTAAGGTCATCATTGCTGCAGTAATTATATGTCCAGTAAGTACTCAACAAAATATGACTTTTAAAAAAAATCACATTTTATACATCACTATGTCATCGTTAAATTAAGTGTGAAACCTTGTGTAATTATCACCAACAAATGAGGCAACAGTCCAGATGATGGGTTGTCCCTGTCTCCAAATACTTTTATTGATGTTAGTGTTTATTAAAATTAAGACCACATTTCCCTTAAATCCCTTAGGTTAAGAAAAGCACCTCCCTTAAGCATCTAAATTCTCCACTATTTGTGTTGAGTAAGTAGCATTAAATGGGTTTATCTGAGCTTTTTTGTTGAAAATACAAGGCCTGCTATGTCTGCAAATAAGGTCAATGAGGGTGGTAAGAGTGAACCAAATGGTAAAGTCTCTCTGCAAAACACCTTAACAATGCAACTTGAAGAATTAGTATTAGCATTAGCAGCAGAGTGTATCACATATCTTTCAACATTTTGAGAATTTGAGGGTATTTCTGAGAGGCGGCCTCACCTCCAAACTGCAGCAAATGGAAAGGTGAGTCCAGCTATGAGATGTTGTGAAAAGCTGCCCTCAAACGCTGGATGCAGACAGGGTTGAAGAGCTGTCCGGGCCTTGGGGTTGCTGATTGTCTCATCTGTCTTGGCTAAGTCAGCAGGATGTGACAGCCGCCCTCTCTCTGTTACCCGCTGACCACTGGGCTTGGCATCCTCTCCACTCACCTGCCCTATCACCGCCTCCACCGTATCTCTATCCTTGCCTCACTCTCACCTCAAAGTCTTTGCAGCAAGAATGAAGATCTACGCCTGGGTGTCAAAGAGAAGGAACGTGGGCTAAAGATTTCTGACTGCGGACTTACAAGCGTCGGTTCTGGGTACTGAATTCGGTTTGTTGGTGTTGGGAATATTCCTTGTCTGACAAAGGGACAAACCTTCACTTCAAATGTAAGTGACTAACTAGGTCTTACCTAGTTTGCCTCACAGAGATGCCATTTTTATGGAAAGTTAAGATTCTTATTTAAAGAATGTTGGGGTTTTGTTTCCCTTTTTTGGAATTACATGCATTACGTCGTCACATAGTGTAAAATAGTATAATAATTGCAAACTAAAAAGTCTACACATTATCTTTGGTTTGGTGAGCTGCATGTTCACTCACTGAGTATTGCTGAATATGTGTAGGGAAGGTGGAGCTTCCTCTGAGCTGCAAATCCTCATTGTCACAGTGATTGTCTTTCAGGTTGCTCAGTTCACTATGTCATCTTGTCTCTATGCCTGTCACTCCTAGACAAACTGTACATCATACACATGCCTGCCTGTGTTGCTGTGCTAGTGTGTTTTTTTTCTAATGCAGGATGTCAAAATAATATTATGGTGTGTCATGTATGATTACTGAAATATCATTGGTGGGATAGTTTACTTGGTCAGACATTCATATGTGTCAGCTAAGTTTACAATATGTTTGATTTTATCTGCATGTGGTCTGTCAAGTTTTGCAGAAGCATATAGCCACTGGTACCTGCTGTGTATTTCAAATTCTGCATTAAAGCATCAACGGTTTTATGATCATGAGACAACTGATATTTTATCTCTGAAAAACATAACAAGTTAAAAATTCTCCTCAAGAACCAAAATTCAAAAAGGGATTTGATATTTCACATTTTAAGATCTCAAGTCCTGTTTTTTTCCCCTTAATTTGTGTGTATTTCATTACAGCTTCTTTTTACTCACTCCTCACCACAGTACTGATCCCAGACTTGAAGCAGTGACAAAAGCCGGCTCGTCAGGTATAACAGATGAGCATAGATGAACAGTGTCAGGTAAAGTGCTGTGAAAGACATTTAATGTGTTTTATATCAGTGTGTCTGAATTGTCCAGGAACACTTGAATCACTCAGTGTCAACCAAGTACGGCATAATGAGACTCGCCTCCTCTCATCTGAAGACACATGTCTCTCTCCTGTCACTTAGGCTAACCGAGGAAAAAGGGCTTTTCGAGCCTTTTGAAGCACACTGGCTGTATGATGGTACGCCGCTTTGCATCAGGAATTGGTCATGCGGGATTATTTCACTACAAGTCTCCCAGAGGGAGGACAAAGGTCACACTCTGGAGCTCATTCAAACATCTGGAATTCAGGAACATAAATTATTAAATGAGGCAGCAATCTGGATTGAGATACCTGTTTTTCATGGTGCACTTGAAAGTATTAAATTTCCAAAGGCTGAAAGGCTTAGAATTATTTCTTTCTCTTTTCTTTTTTCTCTCTTTTTTTTACTCTTTATGTCTACTAAGCTTGAGCTGTTTTGAGCAGCAGATTAGTGTTGCCTATGAAACTCTCCCTGAGTCCCACTGCCTGCGGTTTTGGTGTGCGCCTTCCACTGCTATGACACAGCCTGGCCCGACAGGAGGGGGTCTGCTTCAGAGCGTTTTTTTTTCCAGTGGGATGTTTATTGGTGTCTATTTAGAAAACTCTTATCTTCCTCCGTTGTTGCCAACACAAACCATTGGTAGGCAGGATCCAACGGCGTCACTGATTATAAATGGGGAGCGGTATGGGTGATGTTTTGTTGTTCTAATCAAGGCTTCGCCGGGTAAGGAGCTTGATGATGGGAGGAGTGCATAGCCTCCTTTTCAGTCGTCACAAACGGAAAAAAAACGACTTTGAGCAGAGAGAGAGAGATCTCTAATTATCCCCACCTGTGCCCAGCTACAATGGGAGGGTCGGGATGAAGCCATTAGCTGTCTCTCCACTGGCACCACCAAGAGTTTGTATACATCTGTGTCTTATTTTCTTTTCTGGCACAATCAGTCCAGCAAGCTAAGCAGGCATGACCGGATTTGGCAAGTTCCGAGGACTTTGGCAAAGTTAGACAAGAAGGAAGCGGTGAGATGTAGAGAGGGGGATGAGCTGGCATGGACTCTGAGTTTGTTTTCTCCCCTGCCTGTTACTTGAGCTGGGTTTGTTGCTTGGAGAGGTTGCTGTGGTCAAAAAATATCCACCAAACACTGAAGGAGACAGATGAAATGGAGAAAGTTGCAGAGACAAGGCTGTTGTGAAAAACATGATCTAGTTGGTTTCAAGTAGCACATGTTTTTGGTTTTTGTTTCATTAACAGGCAACAGAATCTTCCCAGATTTGCAGGTTATCTGCGTTGTACGGGTGCTGTTCAAGATTATTGGGATACTTAAGCTCATCTCCCATTTGACTCATAGCACTTGATAGAAAAAGGCTCATTGTGATTTCAGTATTGTCAGTTTTGATTAGCTGAGTCAAGCCTTTGTCTGGCCCTGCAAGTGTGCATGTTGTCAAAGCTATTTACAAGCAATGACCAGATATGAAGCCCAGACTATTGCGATCATGTAAACAGCTACATCTGTTTGAACCCACCTGCTCCCCAGTGTTTACCAGCCTTGTAAATAATGAAATAACTCTTAGTGCATAAAAAATATTAGGGCCGCATGGACTTTTGCATTAAATGACACCATAATTAATCAACACTATGCAATAAAATACTGCCAGGAATTGCAGTGAACAAAAAAATTCTATGTGTCTGTGCTACAGTATTTTTTTCACAGGTACAGTTAATATACATTCATTCATTCGGTCTCTCATTCATTCATTTCCGTCTTTATTTATTTATATATCTGCTTGAGTGTTTGTTTTCATTTTAGTCCCTTGAACCTTGCCACCCTGTGTGTGACACCCGGGCTTTGAGCGAAGACGGAGAGGCGGGTTGGTTCAGAATGATCACTATCATTAACATTCACGGGGGGTTCACTTATCATCCCTGACTGGAGGGACATGGCAGCCATTATGAGACGTCCGCAGGTGGAGCGCCATGATACATATTGCATCTTGCCAAAATGGATTTATGTATTCAGTAACAAAAGAAAAGTCTAATGAAAAAATACAGGAGGTAATTCTTTATTCCTCGCTCGACTTCAGGTGAGGCTACCGTGTCCTGCGATGAGGAGCAGCGGAGGGGAATTCCAGGGCTGTAAACTGACCTGTCACTCAGGCTGTGTGCAAGGGGCCGCGCTATTCCTCGCATTATTCCTAAGTTTGATTGGCAGCATATTGGTGCTCTTAACACTCACCTTAACCCTCAGAGGAAAGACTAAGGTGACATTTCCATATAAATGAATGTCCAATTTACTGACCACCATTCAGACACAATATTGATTTGGTCCTTTGCCAGTTTATGAAGGGATTTACATTTCTAGTCTGAAAACCCCTGGTTTATGTTCGGTGATAACGATTTTGAAGATTTTTTTTTTTTCCACAATATCTATGCATGGAAATTACAGCATGCCTGAGTTTTGGGAAAGATCATGATTTAACAATGTAGTTTTGTTACAAGACATGTCTCTGAAAGGAAAGGAGGATTTGCAAAAAACCACTCCACCAGCCGGACCACCACATTCTCACTATCTGCCTCACTGCATAATGGAGGCTCTGAAAGGACCACTACTACCTGCAAAGGCAAGTGGTGGGCATAGGTAGCTGCACTAGCACTGCTTCTAATAAGCCAAGCTGCTTGCATGTTTACTGCTGACTGTGCTAGCTTTTATTAGCTTTATACAATAGGATTGAACTGTTTCCTAAAAAAAAAAAAAAAAAGATACTGATTCCATGGAAGCTAGGTTTGCATGAACATTTATAAATGGTACACTTGAATGGAGATTTACTTCAAATATCTTTGTTTTTTTTTTTTCTCAGATCATTTTTAATGATTTAGTTTTGAGCATCTATCTTACCGGTTAATACACAAGCCTTACCATAGTTTTCCTTTACTCCAGAGTTTTGCTAGTTTTTCAGGAATAGCAAGGCTAGAGAAAACTAGACCTCTGATACTTTCAGCTGTCACCTGACCCTCTTCTTCTCAGTCATAGAAGTCTCTTGAGTCCCTCCAGCATCAGCAAAGAACACTGGACCTGGACAGAAATTGTTTGTTGTGGAAAGACCAAATTTATCTCATGATTATCATGTCATTATTAGATATTACCCCCAACAATGAATTTGGGGACTAATTTTAAATCAAATAATCATTGAAAGAGTATTATGTTATCTGTAGAAATGTACTTGTGATATTTCTTCATATACTTATTGAAATTGGTAGCTTCACTTAAACAAAGCGTAAAAAATACATATTTGGATATTAACTTATATAAAAACTGCAATCAAAGAGAATTACTCCATGACAGATTTCCTTATACTTGATTAAATACACAATTTCTGTTCTGAAATTTCTTTGAGTAGAAAGACTCCCAGACCAGTAATAACCTAATTGGAGAGAAGCCTCTAACTAGTGTTGCTCCTCTGTGTCCCTGTGTATAAATAGAGTCTATAATAGACCAAGGTGTGATGCCATCATTCATCTCTGCTCAGAAACACTGCAGGTTCAGGTCTTTGCTCATTTTCCTAATGATGCTCTTGTTTTAGGTATGTTTTCACTTTAAGGTTTGTAAGATTCCAGCTTAATGGATACTATTCATCACAGGCTCCTGTACCCAAGTCCAGTTTACCCAGCAAACTTATTTGACATAACAAATTGCCAAAATGAAAGGGTTTTCAGGCGGGGAATTGGTATATTTTTCAAGCCAGTAGGTAAATGTGTGAAAAAGCACACCCCAGTCCTGTCTTTGAGGTCAGTCTCCATTTCCCATTTCACTGTGAGTGTTTGCTCTTCTGTGGTCATGTGATGCTTTCAACATCACTGACAAATGAATCTATTGTTTGCTAATTTACTTAACATGGCTGTGTAAAGTGCTTTTTAATTTTAAATGTTAATTGCCTAAAAGAGGCTTTCAGTGCCAGGTTCCATTGGCACAAAATAATGGGAGGTCTCCTAAAAAAAATGGTGTCTTTTGGGAAGCATATCCCATATGATAGCCCCCGGTTATGCCATGCCTTTATGTGGTAGATTACTCCCTGGCTCTAGCCCAAAAAAGCCTGCTTTTTAACCACTGCTTCTCCCATTTGCCTCAGGATGCTCATGGGCTGGCAGGTTGCACAACACATTACCATCCTGCAGTAGCTCTTAAAACACATTTTAGGCTTGAAACACAGCTGGCATCTTGGCCAGCACTCCTGCATTGGGCATGGACGGACCAAACGTGGATGTTATGAGGGAAATTAAAACGGAACCCAGTAGGAATAATGAGAGTGGATGTATCCTGTGTTGTCTGTACACTTCTCATTTCCAACATATCCCCTGTTTGAATCAACAACTCTTTCCAGAGCAGGTTTTGGTTATTTAGACAGTATATATATGTATATATATATATATATATATATATAAACATATATATATGTATATATATTTTTTTTTAATTTATTTATATTTATAAACGAAAGAGGCGGCTCGAACTACAATTCAGTGTAAGAGAGAGTGTTCACATGCATGGCTGCCCCTGTGTGTCTGAGTGTGTATTAGTTCATGCCAAATACAGGGTCTGTGTGTAGAGTTATGTGTTGCTAAACATCACTAAGATCCAACAGCCCAGTGTGATGCCTTTGGTTTCCAATCTCATGCTTCACGCCCGCTGCCCCTCTATCATGGATTCTTATTTACAGGCAGGACCCTCGCTGAATTCCCTGAGGAGCAGATGATGTGCAGGTCTAGGTAAGGCCATATCCCATGAATGCTGTCCCTATCACAATGAATACTATTCAAAAGTTCAAGCAACAGATTCAGCTAGCCTCTGTATGTGCAGGGCTGTCAACTTTCACACTTCAGAACTAGGTTATCTTACATGTTTATAAATGTATATTGTCTGTTCCAGTCTTCTTTGTTGTTAAAACCCTGCAGATTTTTCATCCTTGTGATATAAAGGAACTAACGGCATTGACTGATTCTTTTTCTATATCCTGGAGCTGCTGTGGTTTTATTTAACAGAGCGTACAACTCTGCTCCACATTCCCTCTGTTTAAATGCATCATAAATTATGTTCTATCTTTAAACATGCCCAAAATGAATTGTGCAAGAGAAGTACAGTATATATGAGCTGTCCAGTGCTCTTCATGTCCATGTCATCAAGATGGGTGCATTCAGAAACACCAATGGGAAGCTAATTGTACTTTGCTCGCCCAGAAACACAATCCCCCTTGAATAATTTAATGTATTTATTGTTTTAATGATTGTTCTGCTCATGTTATCCAGGAAAGGATAGATTAATGCTAATAAGTTCATGCACCGGCTCTAAGACACAAATAATGTTTTTTACATGACTAAATAAATCACCTTTCATCCTGCACTGTAAAAATTGCTGTTGATTTTTTGCTATTAACTGTTATTATCCTACAAATATATCATGAAAGCACATTCATTTCAATACCATTACCATGAAAAATATATATTTGTAAAACTTATCTAATTTTCTGTTCGCAGTATTTTCTTGTAATACCCTAAAGGGGAGAACTGTGTCTGATTTGTGTCATGATTCATAAATTCTTCCTTTAATACTAATAATTTACAAGAAAATATTATTGTGTAAGAAAAACACATCTAATTAAAAGTGAAAAGAAAATTTAGAAGACTATTATTGCACTTATTTTTTCAATTCAGAATCAAATCAGAAGCATACTCTGGCACCCAGCTGTTTCCTAAGTTTCTTTTGCATAGTAATTCTCCTGTATGAGGTTACAGATTGAGAAAGTGAGTTAATTGTCTGATGTAGAGGCAATGCACACTAAAGAACTTTTACATCGGCAACCACAGTATTCAGCATTCAGATGGATTTAGGAAGTTTGCTGAAGTAACCTGATGTGGTGGGCTAAAGGTGGATATCCCACAATGCTGCAGCCCGCCACCTCCCATTGTCTTGATAGGGGAGCAAGAGATGTACAGCGGCCTCAAATGGAGGTGGCATCTGGTGCCCAATTTGTCATGCCTGAATTACCCAGGAGCTGATAAAGGCTGAAGTTTTAATAAAAGTTGGGAGCAGCAGATAGCAGGGTGAAGGACACTGATGAAGTGTCTTGGGGCCTATTTCCAGCTAGAGATAAGAACCTACAGAGAGAGGTGGGTCGAGGGTCTAGCACAGTGTGATAATACACTGATGCTGAGGGGGGGAAAAAGTGCTGTTGAAATGCAACACAGCACACATAATGGAAAAAATAATAAATAAGCAAATAAATAATGATGATGATCTAAACGAGGAGAAGCCAGGGTGGAGACTGTGGAGTCCTGAAGCGTCTCTGCCTGTAATTTGGCCACCCGCCAGCAGCCATTGCTCACCCTCAGCTGCGACGGCAAGCTCCAGATGTGCCAACGGCACGTTTTGGATTTTGCCAGCTGACTGCACCGTTTGATAGCCCGCTCTCTGGATGCCCATCACCGGCCGCAGAGATAGAATTAAATGATGATGATCTTCCCACAAGTTGGGTGAGGAAACAACGCATATAAATCTTGATTTCATCTCAGCGTGAGAAGTCTTTATCCATCATCACTCTTAATGAACAAGTCATTAGCTGCGATGAATGGCGCTCTGGGCTCCTGCTCGCCACTGCTGCTTTTGTTTGCAGCTTTCAGGGGCAACTTCCTGTGCCCTTTGAGAGGGTCAAACTCATTTCTCCAGATGTGGGGTAACCTCTTTGCTCCTGGGGTGGCTGCACACCCATGTACTAAACAGGGCCTGGAAAAATGAGGATATGGTGAGGATTTTTCTGCTTTTGCCACATTGTCTCTTCCTCAGCAAGTCTCTGCATGCCCTATCATCCAGAGAAGCACATTAGCAATGTGGCCGCCTATTATGGTAATTTTATGTGCACAGTCCTCCACTTGATGCAAGCTTGCTATGTAAACAGAAGAGGCTTTTTGTTGTGCTGTAACAGAAAACTACTGAGGAGATGTAAAACCATGCTGTGCTCTGAAGCTACACTGTAATACAAATATATACCATCAACAATGTGACTACGCTGGATTCTTTCTGTATCAACAAAAGTTGATCAGTCTTTTATGTGTGCTGATAATCCCTGTGTTTGAAATGAATGAGCTGTTTGGTGTAAAAGACTTCTTCAAGACAAACATTTCCTGGGAGCCTTCGTTTTTATTTACAATCGCTAAAAGCATTGTTAAAGAATTTAACAGTGTGCGCCACATACCCCCAGGCTACCAGAATCTAAAACACCTACATAAAAGTTGACTCAAACTGTTGTGATCTTCTCCTCCTCCTTCTCCTCTGAAGTACAACAGCGCTTGAAATATGAAAAGAGGAAGGCATCAATCCAGCTGTACAGCAGTAAATGTGAAGAGATAAAGGTTGACACGAGATAATTGAAAATATCTGGCACTAATACACCAGAGTCTGCGTTTGTATTTGAACATAAAGGAGAAGAGTGGCATGTGACTTTCCTTGTTAGTGACAGCTGCCATGTTCACCAGTCTGCAGGGACATACTGTACTGGAGGATTCATCTGACTCGTACAGTATGTCTGAAGTTCCTCAAATCCCCTGAGACATCATCATTGCATGTTTGAGGATTTTCCTGAAGAAAGGTTCCAGTTAAATCTTTTCAGAAGTTTTGTGCCTTGAATTCCCTGAACGTTTAAGTCTCAGAAATAACAGAGAGACCAAAAACAAAGTGATAGAGAATAGTGAATTTGTGGTAGCTACTGTTCCCATGGGATAATTTCTACTCTTTTAAAACAATGCTATGATTTCAGTTTGTAATAGCAGTTCGTCCAGTGAGCAATGCTACCACTACCCCATGGTTTTCTGGTGATCAGTCTAATGCTTCAGTTGACGAAATAGAAATTTACTGATGTTGTGGATACGCACCATATTTATCTGTGTTTCCAGTTTCAACACGTGCTCAGTATAGGTGCAGAAGTGAAATACCCATTACTGCATGTGTCAGTGTCATAAACAATAGCGTCGACTCCTCGGAAGGAGGCAGGGCGGTAATGGAGGCAGTGCATCAATGTTCAGCACAAGGTCTGCAATTCACACTAGGAGAACACTCACCTGAGCATCAGGAATGCTGGTAGGAGACGGCATTAGCAGGAACAGATGTGTAGAGGAGGACCAGCTTGTAAAATGAGCTCAGTACACACACAACTTTAAGGATCAGTTCACCCGAAGCATAAAAATAACCTATTTTTCTATTGTCACTAGTGGTAGGTAGTCATGCAAATATTTTCATTTCAGTTTCAGTAATATAGTGGAAGTGAATCATTTGCAGGGCTCAAACCAAAGAAGAACATTTGAAAAACTCATCAGAAATGTCCCTGTTTTCCACATACCTTGATTCGAACAGTATTTTTTACAGTAACTTGGGTATAAAATACTTTACAATAAAATTCACTGAATCATAATCAAAGTTTAAAAATCTGAACAAGAACAACCAAAACTGTCTGCATGGCTAGATGAATGGGATGACCCTTTGAAGTGAAAAAGAATATTGAATGAAAGGTACAGACTATACACAATGGATGCCAAAATGCATTGTGTGTATCCTTGATGGGCAATGCATACATTGGTGCATTCCCCTTCTCCTATGAACAGATTTTGTTAAAATATATTTTTTTTAATTCTGAATTTTCCAAAGCCATGTTTGCTAGCCTGCCATCTTCATCTTTTCTGGCTTTGCTGGCAAATTACTAAGTTAGAAACAGGGTGAAACTGTTGTTTCATGAATAGCCTTCGCTTGCATGTGATATAAACAAAACAGGGCTCCGGCTTGTAACAACTCCGCTCCATAGTGCTACTAGTGGTCAAAAGTCCACAGCATATCTTTTACAATGTAGTGACAATGAGGTCTTTACTTGTGATAATTGTCAGAAATTATTAAACTCAATATCTCTTATTTTAATCTAAACTTCTGATTTCTTCTTGAACAACCGAGCCCTTTGAAACTTTATGAGACTGCATGTACGGTGTTTGGGATATTATATTTATTTTAATCCTTAGAAGCGTAGGTTAAAAATTCTTCTTTACCCGTTTTGAGCATAAGTGCTTCCAAATTCAGCCAGCACATTTGATAATGAATAACAGAGGTGCTAAGAGCCTTCTACAAGCTTATGTCTATAGCACAGTTACATACATACTGTAGCTCTCTCGAGACCAGTAACGTGATGGTGCCTTAGACTGAGAGTGCAATTATTTGAAGAAAAAAAAGCAGAGGGGCTTTTCTAATCTGCAGGAGGACAAATGTATTTAGAAGTTTCATCCATATCAACACAAACAGAGAAATGGGGCTAAATTTGATTTTTTTTTTTTTTTTTTTTTTTTTTTTTTCTAGGTGGCACTGCACTGAGGAGCCTGAAAAAATGTTGGTCTGAAGGACTTGTTTCAGAAGTCCCTAATTGAGATTGAATGTTATTTGATCTGTGGTTGTAGCTTGGTATGCTGCTTCTCCCACTGAGAGTGGTGAATGGAAATCTCCAGAATAAAAATGCAAATTGTCTCCTGGATTGTAACAAGTAAGTACTCCATCCAGTGAAAGTTAGTCTCACAGGTCTAGTCGTTTTAGTAATTTAGCACAAAGCAATCAAAAAACGGCAAGTAGGCAAATATGGGTTTAGGGTGTACAGTTTACCATTGAAAATGTGTGGGATAATTTCCTACGCTGTCTCCTAACTGTAGAGTTACCTGGGAGAACCGAGTAGAGCAGCTTCAAATATGGTGGCATTCTCTTGCATGATAGGAGGCTAAATTACAGTAACCCGCTGCAGGAAAACAGTCAGTATCACTGACTGGCAAAGACAAAATGTCCCAGTGTCCTTTTGAAATTCTGTCAGACACTGCATCTCAGCCAAGCACTTGAAAATATCACCAAAGAGCAGTGAAAGTGCTGCCAGCTCATTGCACCTCTTCTCTTTTGCTCTGATCGTCTGTCACTCCTCAGACCAATTCCTCTCTCACCCCAGTGGTCATACCAGCAACCTTTCCATGCTGTACTTGGTGTCCTTCAGTTTTGTTTTGGTAGTGAGCATGACATTTTCCCGGAGGACCTCTCTCAGCCCTTCTGCCGCCCCTGGGACCACAGCCTCAAGTGAGGCTGTTGAATCTGTCAGTGGGAGGTGAGAGGTTGTAGGTCATCTTGGTCTTACTGCTGCAAAGACTGAGCTCATTCCTGTTTACCTAAGCATTTAATCTACTAAATCCTAGTGGTAGCCGCTGCTTATATACAGTAGGCTACAAACAACGTCACAAAGTTGTCCCTACTGTTTGATTTGCAGCAAGAAGCTAAAATGCTCAAAATTATTTTGATGTGATTCTTTGAATCTAACCACACTCATTCACCAATTTATTCTATGCTATTATATTATGATTTATCCCACCAAAAAAAAAGAATTAAATTTCTTATATTTTTGCACTCATTTTCATACAATAGCAAATTTGTATTTTTATTCAAAGTTATTTTAAAGTGCTTACAATTCAATGATAAATAGAATAATATTTGCCATTGTGAAATACTTCAAACTTGCACTTACTACTTTTCTGGCCACTTGGGAGCAGCAAAAACAAGGTATTAACACAAAACTGACATGTCATCACTTTACAATTGATATAGCAAATGTATATTTGCATATTCCGCAGATGGGGAGCAGCATATTAGTTTGGAGTCATGCTTCTAGCCATGTTAGGAGAGCAGGTCTAATAATCACTTTCCTTTTTGCTTCATTTTGGTTCTCCACCAACTCCAGGGGGAAATACATGGATGTTCAGCAGCTTAATATTCTCCTACATTCACCAGCTACTTCCTAACTTTGTCTGTCCTCTGCTTGTTTTGGGTACGTAGTGTACATTCGGTTTTTAAAACTTGTTCATTCAAAACTGCTCTTTCCTGTGGCTAAAAACACTGCTTGTGAAAGTCTTGAGACTGAATCAAAAACTGAACAAAAATGAAGCGTGACACAGTTATTGGCTTAGAATGTTCTGCAGAGCTGCAGAGAACTGTACTGTTGGTTAAGGATTTTACTTTTTAATTAATTACTGCACAGTCATTAAATCCATTATTTAAAAAACATTAATTATAACTGTTGTAAAATCTTACCTGCTAACTAAATGAAACTTGCAGGCTTGTATAGCAAAAGCGGACATTTACTGCATGATCAGTGAGAGGTTTAAATGTCTTGATTCAGATTTTAATATATGGATTTTTAAAAAATCTAATCTCTAAGATTAAGCAAGGTGCAATACAGTGGTGCAGCAATATGAAGAAATAGACTCCTTTAGATAAAAGTCACCGGTACTGAGGGTTTGTTGGCACACTGGCTCTAAGCAGGTTTTTTTTTCCACAGAGCTTTTATTTCCCTGGTTTAAGGTGAACGTAACACAGCTGTTGATGGATGTTGCTGGAGAGGAAGGCAGAGCGATACGGTGATGACTGTGGCCTTGTCAGTAATTCAGCAGATCAGATGACACTTCAATAGAAGAGCCAGAGTGTGGGGTGGAATTTGAAAATTGAGTTGACAACACCAACTATAAAGGCGTTATGGTCTCTGGTATTAGTCCTGTAATGGCTGGTGATTCTGTTGTTGAACAATGCCTTTGTGAAAGATTGCTCTATGAGATGGCAATATTGCCTCTTGAACTTAAAAGTTTTGGCTTAAAATTTTTGTGCAAATTGAATAACAGCACAACAGGATGTCTCAGTAGGTGTGGATGCAGTCTTAATTCAGCCTGGCCCGTGTAGTGTGATAGAATCACATATTATGCAATTCTTATGGAAATAAGGCAGGAAACAGCATTTTTATTCTCTAAGACCATCAAAGAGCGAAAGTGCAGATTATAAACCTGCAGTGATGCAATATTTTAAGAGCTGTGAATGCGCTGGATTTAAACAAAAGCAGCTGTGGTGTAACATTAACATTGCACTATCCTGTCAAGATTTCCGTTTAAAGTGTTATTTTTCACCCTCGCTGCTCTGTCTGATTTAAAATGGTTTGGAGGAAAAGTCTGCAAATCCTCCTTGAGCGGATTACAGCTGAGGTTAGAAAACTTGGGGCAATTTCATGTGCTTGCTAAATTGCATAGATATCAGTGAGTCAGAGGCATATAATGCTGTAACGTCCAATTTTTCCCGCTAAAACCATCGCTGTGACTTTGTTGCCTCTCTGTGCTGAATTTAGAAGTTCATCTAAAACATATTGTCTTTTATGGAGAAAGTACATGCATTGAATATGGACAAAGTTGTATTGTTTGCATGTGGACATGCTTAAAATCCTGGTGCTGTATTAGCAGGGCTTTAAGCAAGCTGCATGTACTGAGACGTACATTCAGAATGAGAGCATCTCTGAAGGAATTGCGTCAGCTTCTGAAGAATGCCTTTATGCTTCCAAACCCGTCTCTTTAACACACATTTCAGAAGAGGGCTGTCAGCTTATGGCATATTAGCTGGTTGGGTCTGTTTCCCAGGGGACACTAGAGGCTAGCTTGGAGGGATCCCAGGGAAGAAATGGAAGACACACTATGTGAAATGCTTTGCTCTGTCATTCCAATTCAGCACAATAAAAATCAAACGCAGCTTGGCCACATACCACAGCTTCACCTGGCGCCTTCCTTAGTACAGTACCAGCCTCAGACACTATACAGCTGTTGTAAAAATACTGTTGTCCAGATTCATTTTATACTTTTACAAAACAATGAACCATAATTGAAAAATAAACATTATCCAGCGCAGCAGTAGCCCATAACTCACACACAGAATTTACAGCAATTGTAAATATTGTAGTGTTTATAATTCAAATAGAATGTGACTAGAAGTTATATCTGAAATCACACACTTGCTTGATTGCTTGATTTTACTATGCATTGACATTCCTGTGCATAATATGTGCACAGTGATTTTTAAAATAAAGTGAAACCAAATTTTTTTTAAAATTAGGGACCATTTCTGAATTGTCCTTAAGATCATATATTGACGGGTAAGAAAAGTTTTGTTTTTCAAGATATCATCTTATTATTTTTCTTGAAGCAGTACTTTTTAGCGGTGGGGCTCTCAGTGTGCTCTCCATGTTGTTTCCTCCATTGCTGACTGAGTACAGTAAAACAACCTCTGCCACGCTACTCGCCCTTATGGACCCAGAAAAACATGAAATCAATACTGCATGCATTTCAAGCAGGAAAATTCTGTTATTGAGTATACTGCTATATAATGGTTTCCATTATTGACATCTATGAGTTATGAAATAAAACCTAATGCAATGAGGATGAGGAAAATAGTATTTGAGGGTTTTTATTGGATCAATGTAAAGTCGGAGTAGTGCATTTTGATGACAATAAAATGCTAATC
This sequence comes from Istiophorus platypterus, assembly GCA_016859345.1. NCBI lineage: Eukaryota > Metazoa > Chordata > Actinopteri > Istiophoriformes > Istiophoridae > Istiophorus > Istiophorus platypterus. The sequence goes on from CM029115.1 coordinate 8,363,892, forward strand.
CTGTCCCGTATATACAACACCAAAAAAGGTCAGAAAACTGCAGAGGTATCAGATATGTTAAGACGAGAGCGCATGAGAAATAATCATGACATCCACAGGCTTGTCACAGGCTTTCTCGATTTTCTGAAGGGAATACTGCTGGAATTTAACTTGACAGTCATGAATGTGATCGGTTAAGTTAACCGAACACAGAGTGATTGGTTGGATGTAGGAATATACTTTTCAGGTTGAGAAAGTTGCTGTGATAAATGATCAAATAATCAACTTATCTCTTAATCTGTAGCAAAAGAATTTTCTCTTTATTTTACTTACTCTGCTTTTGACAAAAGAAGAGAGCTATTGGTCTAGTATGTGCTTTTTCTATCCTTATAACTGTATTTAACTTTGATAGTATAATCAGGAAGGCCACTTATTTTCAACATTTTCCGGTCTGATCCTTGCCAGTGAATGCCTTTTAGCAATAAAAACCATCAAATCCTATTGCAAAAGTAATAATCACTAGAAACAAAGATGCTATTTTAAGCATAAGTCACCATTTAATCATTATTATTGTTACCATTCTGATTATCTACCAATTATTATTGCAATGTCATTCAATAATTAGGAAATTCCAAATGTGTATTTACACATTCTCCACACAACACACAGTTGTGCCTACTGTAGTCAGTGGGACTGTGCTATTGATGCAGCCCTCTGAACATGGCTGATCTCAGATGACCCCCCCACACTCCCCATACTACCCCCTCCCCCCTTTTCTTATCCATTACATGGGAGCTGAATGATGGTGATTTGGTTGAGGCCCACTGAGTGCCTGTAGAAAATTGGTTGGTTGATAAAAACCCTCCTATCAAAGGGGGCTACTTTCTCATTTACATTTAGATGAGTATTGATTATTTATTTACTCAGTGGAGTGGGATTCTTTTCCAATCTTATCTCTCGTCTGTGCCTGTCACCTGGAAAAAAAAGAGATAGAGTTCTTGACACCGCACTAAGATAACAGCATTTTGTTGAGCAGATAAAACTTGGAATGGTGGTCTCTGCCTCTATATTCTTCTTTTCCTCCTACCCAATTTTGACGGAAAAGAGAAAGTTTGGAAAATTAAAACTGATAGCCCTTGCTCAAAAGGGGAGGAAGGTGAAGGAATCTCAATTTGCAGGGGGAACAAGTCAAATTGGTTGTCCAGATATGGTCAGGCTGCTTCCACCGGGAGAAATCTTATCTTAAGTGTCTCAATAGTTTAGGATTTCTATCAGATTTAATATAATATTGTTTGATAATTGTGATATGAAACAGTACTGTACATTTTATCTGATATTTCCTATGATATGATTTTATCACATTCTGTATGCTGAGTTACATATGATCCCAGTGTTTGCAGACTGTGTGGAAATGAAGCCCCTGGACTTGTCTGTCATGTTCTACGCGCTAAACTCTGCTGATGTTTGGGCGGTTGAGCTGGGGATTGGTCATGCATTGCCAATGAGTCTGGAGGCTTGTGTCAGCATGAGGAGCTTTGTGTGACTGACTAAAGGTGTTTAGGGTGGGAGGTGCAGCATGTGGGTGCTCTGTTGGAATTGGGAACCCCTGACAGACCCTGCCTCTTCTTCTCAGCTCTTTGATGGAGAGTGAAGAGTCTCTTGAGGTGGCCTCTGTCAGCTCTACTCCTCCTCAAAGCAGACACACATCTTCAGCACAACACTGCCGCGCCTTCTCACCCTTCACCCTCCGGGCCACTCCCATCCTCTCATGGTCACTTTTCATCTCCTCTGTCTCAGCGCAGAGGATGTTGCCACATGTAAATGGACTTGTAATCACTCTGTTTAGAGTGTGTCTAATGTGAAGCTTGCATATGCTTTCACCCCAGAGTAGATCAAGGTTGGCTGTATACTGTGGGTTGGCACAGTGAGCATACATGGACAGTGATTGTTTGCTACTTCCTCACAGAACGTTACTTATTGTGCTGCTCAATGATTATAGCTCATTTTTCTTTGTTAGCCAGTCACTCATTATCTTGTTTACACATCTGGATTCCCACACCAATTTAGGGATATGGAGGGTTCCTCAAAAAAAAAACCTAATTAGCCCAACTGGAGAGGAAGATCTTGTTTTCCTACACCCCTAATGGATTAGACCAAGGTCTTTTGAAATGCAAACCCATCAAGGAGATGACTGAAAACAGCCACCACCCCCCACCCCCAACCACCCCACCCTGACCGCTACTGTGCTGTTGTCTGCTAATGCAGCTTTCTGCTTTCTTATTATTTCATACATCAAAAAGACATTTCGCAAATATTGCTGTGCACTACTTTTAAAGCCAACTCCACCCCTTTATTTGCTTAATAGCTGCTTTTGATTGAGATCGATTGTGCAGTGTAATTGGCCGATAACTTGACATAAAGGCCTCTTGGTTTTGTGTTTATTATTTGAAAATATTTGAATAATATTCAATATATACTGTAATTAATGTCTAATCTAACACTGTCTTAAAGGTGACAAAGATTATTTTCCCATCAGACAAGTCCTACATTTGTGAGTATATGAATCCTTCTCTGTGAATGAAGATTGAGCACTTAGTAAAGATATGTAACAAGTAAAAGATATACTACTACTACTACTACTAATAATAATAATAATAATAATAATAGTAATGATGATGATAATGATGATGAAGATAATAATAATACTAAGAAAACAACAACAACGATAATAACGATGATATTAATGTTAATATTAATAACCATTATTATTATTATTATTATTATTATTATTATTATTATTATTATTATTATTATTATTATTATTATTATGTGATGGATTTCAGGGCCTCATGGAATCACATACAGAGAAAATAAAATGAGCCCAAGATGAGAGCCTTGCGGCACATACCGTACTTTCTCTTTACAGTTAATGATACCACCACAGTCATTAAAAAACACACCAGGCTGAAAATCTAAAATGTAAACCTCATCAACTATTTGAAGCTGAAGTTATTCAAAGAGTGGATAGTATTTGTTTGTGTCTAGCCTTAGCTACAAAATGAGAGTACAATAAAATGCATTGAAAGATAAAGTTGTCTAATGGTAGAGAAATTAAATTCTGTTTTGAAAAAAAATGTCTTTCTAAAATGTCTAGACTTACAAAAACTATTGCAGAAGTAAGAACGTGATGCACGCAGGTATTTTGGTCTCATTTACAGTATCTGTTTACATCTTGTTGTACTATATAAACAATATACCATAACATAAACATGCCAATCATTTTCATGCCGCTGTCACACAAGTGTTTTACATAAAATCTATGGCGTGGTGTAGGACATGTTAGTTAAGGTTGTCAGATACTTGTTGGACAGTAAAGAAGGGCCAACAAAATTCAGTAGGTCACTGTCAATCAGCCTGTCATATCTCTCATATAGAGAGAAGTAAATAAGCTTGAGTCCTACCCACATTACTCACTGTTTGCCCACAGGATAGGACCACACATGTGACTGGAGCTGTGTGGCATGACAAATTGCCATGTTTTGAAATCCACTTGTAATTGACACAGGGCTGCACTACATTCCATGACCATACACAATAATGTCTTAGATAACATCTTAACATGTTCTTTTCTCCCTTTTCAATTTTAAATATATATATATATTTTTTTTTTTACTTGGAACTACAAAGTATTCATGAACTAAAAAAATGTCTGTACACGTTCAGCACACAGACTCATCCAGACCTCTCAAGGCTGAATGTGTGCCTTGGCATTGTTACTGTAGCTATGAAGGAAGGGAAGTGAATTGGCCTATCAGCTTTCCAACAACAACAGAGAATGAATGGCAAGGTAAGTACAGCACAGACTTGGTTAGCTCACTGATTAGAAGACAAGCTGTAAGGTTCGGTCAATCAAGTACACTTCAGAACTGCTCATTTAAGGCTCTTGGTTTGAAATGACGTTTCAGCTATCCCCATAGGACAGCTCAAATCCAAGAAGAGATCTCATGTGTCTATCTTTTGACTAAGCTTGTTGTAACACTAAGATAAGACCAGGAGTTTTCTCTTGCTTCTCAAATCCTGCTCAAGACAAACAACCACAAGCTTATGTGTGTCTAATGCAAAAAAATAAAAAGATAGAAAAGAATTCATGCGTGAAACCATAGCTTTTTGAAGAGATTTATTTACAGGCCAATATGCCATGCCTTGCAATAATAAAGTTTCATGTTGAAATATTCCTTTTCTCTTTGCATTTTAATAAAAATTGTATTTTATGTTTCACTATCGTCTCTTTCTCCATCGTGTCTCCCCTGTAACCACATATATTTTATCATGTTTGATCTGATTATTTTTAATTATTTAATTTAATTTTGTTTTTGTGAGCAAACTTTTGACAGATTGTGCTACAGACTCTTTTTACCAAAGAGCCAGAGAACTCACCTTTGTTTCAGACTCCCACAGCATTTTGTCTTTCTGCAGAGGAGCAGGGCCAGAGGTTGGGAAGAGGACCTGTCTGAGGCATCACTACCTCCATTCCTCATGGCTACATCTGCCAGAGCCTACTCCCACCTGTCTGATGCTGCTGAGATTTATGTGGCTGTATAAGAGGAGGCCAATCCTGTGTACCAGGCCATGTGTAGGCTTCCTTTTATACTGACAGTTGTGCGTATGATACCGTAGCTGGCTTCCAGTGAGTCTTGGCCCAATATATCTGAAATCTGTCATAAGTGAAAGCTTGAAAAGGTTAGGACAGTTCAGGGAAGATAAATGGTGAATTGGGAGGACAGCTGATGTAGAAACACAAACACTTCAAGACAATGGAGTGGACTTAGGCCGGACTCCCCATCCCACTAAACTCTGTGGTGGTTGCAGATGCCTGCTACAACAGATATACATGGAGGGAATCATCCATTGCGTGCTCTACAAACAGAAGTTTCTACAGGGCCGACCATTCACATGAGCCACTCTATTATTCTCATCAAAACAAATGATAAAGAATGGTTATTGGGTTTTCACAATGTCTTTTGTATAATAAAGCTCGTTAACTGCATTGCACAAAACAAATGGGCAGAATAATCAGTATACTTATTGACATTGTGTCATTTCTTGTTACAGCGGGAAGAGGACTCTCACTATGGCTCCAGGCTTCGCCTTCTATCTCTCAAGAGGAGGAGCACTAATGGCTTCTGAAAGGGGGGATCGAAGGAGCTCATAAAGCTCTGCAGGATGAGACAAGAGGAGGAAGAGCATTATTAATCCTTCTTCATCTGAATACATGACTCTCTGTGCTGTATAGTATCCATGCCTGAGACAAATATCATGCTGCATCATACTAACCAATTGCAGATGTCAGTGTTTATGGTGAAACGCTTAAAGGTTAAGGGAAGTGACTTGAAAATAAACTTTCCCCTGCTTTAGCTTTCAAATATATACGAATTTAAAGCTTAGCCTAAAAATTCAAAAGTTGGAAAATTTGCACTAACTCTTTCAATAGCATTTATTTTCAAAATTCCAAAACTGTTAAAATGTTAGAATATGATGCATTTTTCTAACTTTTTTCATCTAACTTGTTCACATTCACAAATGCCCATAAGGAGGTCATGGACAGAGATCTTTCAATTTTGGCTAAATTCTGCTTCACATAAGCCTCTACACTGTAGTTATAATGATACATTGAGACTATACAGTGTGCTTTATAATCAGGGGTTGTAGCACACATTGATATACCATATTTCCATATACACTCAGGTGACAATTAAAGGAAAAGCTTGAATTAATGAGTGGAGGAACATAACAAATGCAAATGCTTCCACACAGCTTCACTGTATGGTACAATTAAACATCCAATCATGCTCTGTGGCCTGTGGGATAATGTTGACCAGATCCGGTTGGTTGTGTTTTTTGTATCAAGATGGCAAGAACAGTCCATTGACAATTACATAGAGAGGGTTGTTGTTGTAGTGTTGAGGTGCATAAACCCCTCATTACAAAGATGGTTGCACATTTGTGAATTCAGTGATGCAGAAACCAAAAGGCACTGGTCTATGGAGATGTGGAAAAAAGTGATATGGTCAGATGAGTCATCCTTCACCATATTCTCCACAAGTGGGCGAGAGCCTGTGTGGCCTACACCAAGAACAGTGCAGGCCTGGATGCTTGACACCTACAGTTATGGGAGTCGGTGGCTCTTTTACATGTGGGGGGCATGGTTTGGGTCCACTTGTCCCCTTAGAAGGAAGCGTCACTGCAAATCAATACAAAGTTGTGTGACTGACGCCCTTTATCCTATGATGAAACACTTCTATCCTGATGGGAGGGGTCCCTGCCCCCGTCCATAGGGTAGCAGGGAGAAAGATTTATTGAGTATGGAAATGATGTGAATCATATGCTGTGGCCCTCGCAGTCACCAGATCTCAACCCAGTCGAACACCTATGGGAGATTTTGAACCGACGTGTTCGACAACCCTCTCCACCATCATCCTCAAAATACCAAATGAGGGAAAATCTTTTTCGAAGAACAGTTTTCATCCCACCAGTAGAGTCCCAGAGACTCAAGATCAAGGAGCATTGAAGCTATTCTGGTGGCACCTGGTGGCCCAACACCTTATCTTGGTTTTTCCTTCAATTTGTCACTGATTGTATATGAGGAACAATTTGAGCATCAAGAGAGAGGCTCCACTTCTTTTTTCCCAGTTAAAGATCTTTCTTGTGAGTTGTACAGACTTAGTCACATTTCTGTGGAAAATTCGAATCTCATCTGACATTTGGAGGGTTTTTGTTTCACTTTGGAGGTTTGTGTTGGTAGCCTATTTAGTATAAACTTATGAACTCTGAGAAATGGGTATGCAGTTCCTTGTTGAACTGTGTTATGATTTGAATGTCATAAAATGCCAAATGCCAAGATAATATGTGTATGTATGTATTTAATTGTATATGTATATGTATATGAGAAAAAAATTATCACTTCACCTGTTTCTGGTGTATTTTGTTGGATTTTCTCACCAGTGGACAGTCAGGTTAGCTGTTTCCTCCTGTTAACTAGTAAGTAGCTGTAGCTTCAAATTTAACAGACAGACATGAGCATGATATCAATCCTCTCATCTAACTCTTGGCAAGAATGCAAATTAGCATATTTCCCAAAAGAGCAAGCTATTTCTTTAAGCATATTCTGCAGATTGTTTTTATGCTCAGCTTCTGAGGATATATCATCTGGCAATGCTTCCCTGCTGTTTTAAGTATTACCCATGTTTCACCCCCTGCTATTTTATATTTGTTATAAAAGCTGATAGATAGATAAATCAAAGTGTGTGTGTGTCTATTGGGTCTCACAGGTCAAACCCACAGCATGTGAGCTGCGCTGCTTCCCCGTTATTAACAGATGATTGACAGCTGTCATGTCCTCATCACAGAAGACTGATATTTGTCAGAAGCCATCTCTTTGACAGAGGATCTGAAGGTCTTCTCAGCCAAGAGGCAGCTTACTGTATGACTGCTTCAGTGTGCTGCAAGGCTTCACCTAAAGGAGAGCGATGCCTGTAATCAGCCTTTGTAGATGAAATTATGTCTGTAGTAATTTATATTACATTTTGTCATATCAGAGGACAATATATCTTGAGGTTTTTATTATAATGATTATGCATTGCACTTTATTGTAACATTTGATCATGTTGTTACTGCAAAGGCTATGTAGCATGAATACACAACTGGATTTACAGTCAAGATTATTAACTTGAAGTACATTATTTGCAAGGGAGACAATACACATACCTGTAATCTGTTTCTGCATCATGCTGATGTCTGATTTTTAATGATGCATACTTTATAATTTATTTAAAAGTCTAGCTTTCACCACATGGCTCTGCTAGGTGTTTATCATCATTTATCATCTGCATCAGTGTGCCTGGCTATAAAGAACCATGCTGGGAGAATGAGTCACTGCTGTTACGGTTGCTTTGTACTGCTGCCTTAACAACCCAATCAGCTGGCCCCACTCTCACTTCCCTCATCAATGAGAGCTCCGTAATGTAAGATAGAGCTATGATTTATAATCCATGCTCAAAATTAAACAGCATAAATTACTCTTATTTACTCTGCAGGTGATAAAGATCCCGTCAAATAATGTCACTTGAGCATAATTTTTATAGAACAAATGAAATTTGTTACCAGGGAAAAGCAGGTCAAGTTCATCAATTAAAAGTCTACCTTTTTTTTTCTCTCTTCGCTGTAAATGGTCCAGTGGTATTTAAAATGATTGATTTTATTATTTCTTCATTTATTAAAGTACTATGTGAGGCTGTAGCATGAGTAATCAGGACAACGGAAACTGACTCAGCACGAATGTCTAAAACTGGCACTTCACACTTCAACCTAGACTCTTGACTTCTTTATGCGTGTTTTGGCCACATACATTAGGCACAGAACACCGCGGAGGACATCCAAGATAAAATTCAGGAAAAGTGACATTTCATGTTCAAAAAATCCCTATTTATAGAAACATCCTATTTCTACTTTGAGCACACAGATGTTAAGTGCTTTTATGTCTGTCAAACCTTTGGGAAATTACTTTGTGAATAATATATACAGCTGAGGGAAGTGGGAGGATTTTAATAAATGTCTTGTCACTGACTCAAATTATCCTATAAATGAGACAAATCCATTTTTACGTAATGTATGTTAAATTTTTTATTGTGTTATATCTGTGTATTCAGAAGTGACCTGCTGCAATCAAGAGTTGAAAGGGTTAAAATCTGTGCTACTTGGACCCCCCCACCACCACCACCACCACCACCAGCACCAGCACCAGAAAAGGAATGAGGTCCTGGGGAATGTTTTACAGATAAAATAAAAAGAATCAGGAGAATGAGCGAAAGAAGAGAAGTTGAATATATATTTCATGTGATAAGAGAAAGATGAAGCGCGAGAAAAAAGATTCCATTACAGCTGCGACAGTTACAAAACTGCTGCTGTGTGGAGTAGCCTCTGTTGAAAAGATTGATGCAATAAGGACTGACCTTGGCTTGGAGCAGGAGTCGGTGATGTATGTATGAGCATCTCCCTGCTAAATGGACCCAGATTTGTAGCACTAATATACATGGAAGCCCAGTACCAAACCCGCCATGGCTATAAATCAACAGCCACTTTGGGTGTCATTTCTGGTTTATATTCTACTATTGTTCTGTGCTTTTAATTCGTGTCACTGCCATCTGTTCATTTGATGCAGTTTCATACAGTATGATTTGGCTGTGGAGATACCGTGCAGACAATCCCTGTTAGACCATCAGCGTGGATTAACTGCACCGAGTAAATTCCACTGAGGTATGTAAATGGAATCTGAACTGAGTGAAATCTTTACACATTGGTTCAGTGCAGAAAATAATTCTATTAATATTAAAAAACTTTCATGGTTTATCAGGAACTGCTGGAAAATGGTTCAACATAAAAAACACAAAGAAGATGAACAGTAAGAAAAACTACTGTTAAACCTCTTATTAAAATGTTTTTTATTTAAGACCAATGTGCTGTGGAGTCACATAAATTCTGCTCTATTTACTGTCAAACTAGAGGTTTAACTGAAAGCTGCACCTACCTTTAACTTTAATTGACAGCTGTGTCTCGAAGTTCATGTGCATATGAACAATCTACTGAGCGTTAAAAGTTATTTTGAGCTACACAGATAAAAGTGACTTGACTTGACACTGTATGCGAGGGCACTTACAAAAGGGAAATCAATTCATGATAATTGATTTAATTGTTCTATTTGGTGTTCTGCAGGCACTTAGCCCAAATTAGCAGCTCTAAAAAATACTTATGATTATTATATCACCTTGATACTTCATGACTTTCACTATTCACTTGAAAATTCCTTATAAACCTGATTTTGTGTGGAGTCTCAGAGACCCCAAGCTAGAAAACATAGTTGGATACAATGAATTTTCATTTGCACTATATGTGATTTATGTGTATGGCAAATAAAGAATAGAAGCATTATTAGAGTTTTTTAACAGCTGGGTTATAAGAGGTCTAACAGGGAGTTGACTGACTCCAACTATATGTAACATTACTCTGTAGGATAACACACTGTATATTCCCTTGTATGTGAATGACTTACCGGCAAAGAAAGACCTAAGTTCAAGTAGACCTAAGTGGTCTAAGTTTCTTTATTTGTGATAACAGTGCCTATGGCCCTTTTTGTATTTCGACAACTTCATCAAAGGTGCAAGGTCAGTGTGTGTCAAGTGTCCCCAACTCAATACTTTTCTACATATTGGGATAAATAAGGTCAGAGGAAAATAATAAAATATTTCAAGGAAAAATACATTGGTATTTGCAAACTTCTGCAGAATGTATTAGGGTCATTTTCAAAACCTAATGGTGTATATTTGTTGTCAGACATTGAACCTAGATATCAGCTTTTTCAAGCAAATCCCCACTGACAGGAAGGTAGTGTTTCATATGCAGAGAGCGGTGCACTGAAAGAACAATGTGACTGATTAAAAGAGTCATTACCAGACTAGATTAGATACTGGTCAAACCTGTCCTCATCTGCAACTATAATATGTCAGGGAGACTGATACAAGCTGGAAAGGAATCTGCCACTAAGAAGAGATCATATGACTTGATTTCAATGCAGTTTCACCCATCTAAGGAGCCTTTACTTTTGTATTAACTGACAGTATAAGAGGTAAAGAATAGAACCCAAACAGCGTTGCATAACAAAGTAAACCATGGGGTATTTTTACACTTTTACTTGGAAAACCATAATATCAAGATCAAGTTGAAGAAAATACAGTTGCATAAATTGATAATAAAAAAAATAATCAACTACACTCTAAAGAGCAAAACTCAACACTTTTCGACTTTAGGAAGTCCTTTCCAAAAACTTTTGAGTTCTCCCTCACATGTCCTAACCTTAGATTTCCCTCTCAAAACATAAAGTAGGATAATATTTGTCTTCCTTTTAGTGTGTAGTAGTGTGTGTCGTGGGAACATACATTGTAAGAGGTCAAAAAGGCCATTCTTATTTTTCCTTCTTAAATCCCTTTGCAGTGCTACATCGGACACTGTGACTAAAATTGTGTACATCACCCTAAACCTAAAATCATCCTTTGCTGCCTTTAATAAAGCCCCCGATAAGTCCCCTTTCATCCCGTGGCCGCTTCAATTTTAGTGTGCCACTGAAGTTATTTAATCAGCGCTGCAGTCTCCCATTCACAGTGTATTACCAATTCTGTCTGCGATCTTTATCAGTGCAGTGATGTATGTATGAGGCAGATGTTCCGAGAGGCAGAGGAAACAGAGGCCATGAATGAATGAATTATTGGACTCACGAAAAGGAGCTATAGATATAGAATTTTGAGCCCTGTAATATGTTTGCTTTCTCTCCCTTATCTTGCCAGACAAAAATATAGCTTATCTCAGACTGCTGGGGTCTGTGTGAATGTGGAACCTCTCCAGCTCATCCTCTTGTTCAATTTCTTTGTGTTGCATTTGGGTTGTTGCTGTTTGTTGTTGCTCTTGTTATTTTGTTGTTGTGTTGTTCCTTTGCATGTAAATCCGGATGGGATCTTCTGCCTTGTTTTATGCCGCTGTCGCTGTCAGTGGAGGTGAAGAGAGTGCGGGGAAGTACTTCTGATAGTGAGTGTACTTGAGTTTATTTTTTTCTTTACACACACACTTATGCATAGCCACAACCTTCATTTTGCCACGCACGCACGCACGCACACACACACACACAAACACACACACAGACAAACATAGACACATGTACCTTGTCCTCCCTATGACCCATTTCGGCCGCCTTGACAACAATAAAACACAAAGATGGCAAATGTTTTTTTCCCCATGTTTCCTGTTATGCGAATTTGTAGTGAGTATGTGGCAAAATGAAAGGGCATCTGCACACACACACTTTCATATACACACATTCATACAGCTGCAAGCCAGAAATACACTAGGCTGCTGGATAATGAGGGTGGACAGGGCGGAATTATCACTTCACATCACAATAATATTATCCTTCTCACAACTCCTGCAGCATCTTCCATGACGGTGTGACATTTCCATTTTACTCGAGTTTAATCTTGGTCCTCTAAATAAAACCATAGCCTACAGGCCCTTCCCAAACTGACCCAGTCCTATTTTAATCACATGGAATTAAATAACTACAGTTTAACACTGTACTTGTTCTGACAGCAGTCATGACAAGTGGTTTGCACAGCAAACTTCCCCTCTAGTCAAATAGGGAATAAAAACAAAGTAAATGGAGGCTGAAGATGACAGGACTGATACTTAACTATTGCAGAGAAGTGTTTACTTTTCCAGTGAAAAATGAAAAGAAATGACAAAAATCAGGATTTTCTGAGTAGATTCATGTGACTCCATTATTATTTCCATTATCTACAAGTCTATTTTGAAACACATACAGTTGCAATCAGCCTTATTTTGTAATGCTTAGTTATCACTGCATCATAGGCCAAGATAATTCTAATAGCATAAACTGTAAAGCATTTTAAAAATTAGTGTTAAAATGTGAGTTAACTGGAACAAATGAATAATCAATTCAAAGTTTTCTGATGTTATAAAATACTTACCCTCAACATGTTTAACATATTTTTTTTTAAATGTATCACAAACTCAGCATGTTTCCATTATATTCTTCAAACTGCAAAAAAGGGTGTACATGGTGCTGATATTGTTTCTCTAGAAATTTGTTTAATGAGTTGAGTAAAAACTCAGCAGTGGGTTAATCCACCTCAACATTTAAAGTTAAAAGACTTCACATTACGACAAATCATGTAAGTTCTGAAGTGGATTGAATATAAGGCTGGAAATTCTTAAGTTGAATTAGCTTAATATATTTATGTTAACTTATTTGCAAAAGATTCATTGATTTAATTAAATTCTTGTATATTTTACAGCGCCGGATCCTATGACCTGCTGTCTATTACCTGTTCTAGGAGCTTTACTAACAACTAGTTACTTGGAAATCCTGTACAACCAGTCCAACCTGTCAAAAACACACAGCAGGAGAGACTATACTGTGAATTTTAACTAAAATGAAACGTGTCCATCATTTTCAGATTATGTTGCAGTTGTTGCATTTAAGTGCCTCTAATCATTACCTCTGGTTGAACAATTTGATTGTCACACTACTCGGCTAGATATGATTTCTTGGACAGGGGTGACAAAATATATACTTGAGTGCTATTTTTATTGGCACTTTCGGGTTTTTCTACGGGCCAAATAAAACTGAAAGAACTTCCATTTTGCATCTCTTGTCAATTCAAATGCCGTGTATTTCTCCCTGTGAGCCAGCTCTCCTCCTCCATCTCATTCCTTTGTTGCACTGGGGCTGAACACTATGTTAACCTAGTAATTGGCACTGGGCCTTCCCCATTATACGGTTTTCTATTGAGCCGTTCTACATGACTAGTTAAAGAAGATGGCATGAAGATTAATGAAGTCCAGCTAATACAGGAGGGGGGTACCTCTCCAACACTTCCAGTGAGTAGATAGCAGAGACCAACAACAATCTGCCCCCAGCTCTGCTGTTTTCTACACTTTTTTTTTTTTTTTTTTTTTAATATTGCCTGTTTTAAGCTGTGAACCCTGGACCTTTCACTTGTATTGCAAAGCCACCATAGTGTCCTGGTTTGATTGATGTTGCTACAGCAGTCAGTCTTTTCTCTTTGAATTGAAAGGCTCAGCTCTCCAAAATAGATTTTCCAGCACAATTCACACTGGCTGCCAGTAGATAGAATAGCAGGGCGGCCCTTTATGCAGTTTCATTTAAAACCATGAGGTAGCTGACGTGTTCATTCACTTTTGGCAAATGCACCTTTGGATAAGGTCTGCAGTCTTCACTTTTATATTGTCTGGGTAGGTTTCATTCCTGATCTTGATCTACCAATAACATTGAAATGATAAAGCAGAAACTGATGTGAAACCTAGGGTGAAATAAAAAAATAAAATTAAAAAAAAAAAACCCTTAATACTTGAATCACCTGTATACCTGTGTTCAGGGGCGCTGCCAGGAATTTGGGGCCTCATGAAAAGTTATCACATTGGGTTCCACCACCCAACCAGCACAGGCCATGCCAACCCTGAAAATATAACGGTGCAGACATTCATGCAACAATCTACATACAGTGGAATTCACTGTTTAATGCAAGACCCGATCTATAAGAACTGTGTAGAGGGTCGTCCTTTACCATTTAAATGTTTTATATTTCATATAATAATCATCATGTGGAAAAATAATTACAGTGTTTGAATTCGTATCATTGAATATGATTTATTCATTTTTCTTTTTCATAATATTGAAAAATAAATTCCCATGGACCCTCTGCAATTATGCCAACTGACATGTCATTCAACACAATGCTGCTCACCTCCCTCTTCAGTTGGAAGTGGGGCAGGTTCAACTGCAGGAGTGTGGGGAAGGAGAGACGGGACACCTGAACCTGGAGTGGAGGCTGGCACCAGGCAGGGACAACCGATTCTGTATAAATTGCTGGCTACGAGTTTGCCTCCATTGATTAAATGTCAGCTAAAAGACAGAGCTAAAACTCAGAATTTTCTGTGAAAATATTAACTGACTAATGTTATGGGATCAAAAGTAGCAAAAGTAATTTCACTATGGACTAAGCTAACAAGTTTCCATCACTCACAGACTACATCCACCTTTCTTTGTGAAAAATTGGGTGACACACTGTCGTTCCTGATGTGTTCTGTGGATTTGTCACAAGCGACCCCTTTCACATTGCATGTAATCATTCGATCCATTATATATTTATTGATTTATAGCAGCATTGGATAAACATTCATAACGTAGGTGTTCTTACCAAGCAAGCCTAAAAGATCCTTTTGTTATGCTAGAGGCGAAAGAGGACAGCATATCTTATTTGGTAACCATGGCCACAACACATTGATGGCTTTGTATACTCTAAAACCCCAAAACTGCTTAGATGCAACACTCGTGAGAGGCTGACTGCAGCTTGTTCTTTAGGTGCTCTTGTAATCAGATAAATTAACCAAAGCTATCAAAAGATTGCAATAACACTCAACACCGCCATAAACCTAAGAGCTGCAACTGTGGCGGGAGCTTTATGACAGACGTCACCAGAGCATGCTGATTTATTTGTGCACCCCTGTCCTATCGATCTTGCGTACAGAGGCCTTACTCTGCCTCTCAAGAGAGACCTCTCAAGCTGGGTTCTCACCAGCAACAATCAAAATCAACTCCAAAGCACCGGGATATGGAATGTGTATGCGTGTGTGTGTGTTTGTGGGTGTGTGTTTATGGCCTTTTTTTGGTTGTTTGTTTGTTTGTTTGTTGTTGTTGTTTTTTTGTTATACATGTATGTATTCCTCTGTTGTTTGTGTAACATTTGTACACCAGGAAAGAACGTGACTAATGAAATTAAATAGAAAGCATGTGTGGGTAGCAAAGTGACCCGTATCCCGTTTGTGCATGTAATCAATATTATAGCTTGGCCTCTCTCGGTTGTTACTTTAATCAAGAACAAGCTCTACCTCTCTTAATCGCTTGGTCCCAAGATGAATGTTTCACAAATGCTGCTGGACATATGCTTTGATATATGCATCTGATTGGTGTATATAATAAACGAGGGCTTTCTTTTTCAATTGGTTCCAAGAAATTTTATAATTTGGATGGAAAATTTCATTAATTATTCTTATATATTGAGGCCTTTTAAGAATCTCTCTTTTTTCATAAAGACACCTTTTTGCTGTTTTAATCATAAATGAAAAGTATGACACATAAGGGCACCCAATCATATGGTACATATTGCCTCATCCTTTTAACAAATATGTTTCATAGCCCTATTAAAAGGGGTCTTCATCTGTCCTGTCAAAAGGCAGCCTAGCAGGGTTTTTTAGTTTAATTACACTATCCAATTAAAAGAAAAAAAACTGAGCTGCGTTCTGATCCGCCTCTCCTTGGGTTTGAGTGGATATGACATTTACAAGGCTCGCCTTTCAAGCAGACAATGGCGTGATTGATGAGGTGCAGACGCTATGAAGGAGGCGATTGCCATGTGGAAGCAGTGCTTAGTGCACTTTGATTTATTTATCATCTTTTTCTAAAGCAAGGCTGGCTGCTCCAGGTCCACACACTGCTAGGTGAGGCTGTAGGTGGACGGTAGCCTTGGTGCTCTGTGCTCAGAGTTTAAACAGCAGCAAGGCTGCAACATGACACTTTAACATAAGAGGTGTGCAGTAAGACCCTGAGTGGCAGTATCTTTAGGAGTATCAGGCCTTCAAATCGCTGTCCTCATGTGCAGTGGTGTTGAGTCCAGTAAATGTTGCTGTTATTGACACTGACATGCTGTGGTCAACCAGCAGGGGCCTCTTGTTAGCTGACTCTTGCTGTTTTGTGTGTTTAGAGAATGATTAATTCATTCTGTAGGGAGAATAGCTGGATTCAGACCACAGACAGATGCTCACTAGCAAAAACAAAAAGACTAGGGTGTACATCACCCTCATGTCAAAAGTCTTTCTGGGGGATTATTGGATTTCTACAGAATCACACCAACGAGGGCAGCAGGACTCAAATAAGACATGTATTTAGAGTCTGTTTGTGAAGAATTCAATATCATATTCAGAAACAAAACCTCTCTGAAATGTTTTCTCCCAAATCACATTATAAAGACTTTTCATCATGAATGCGGGGTTTTGTATCCCATTACAAAACTCACTTTTCTTAAGAAGACGGTAACATCTTGATTGGAACATCTTGAAAAGCACAGCTGCATTGAAAATTCAGTGAGGCGTGCTCACTCACTGCAGCAGCAGCACCAACCTCATCAGAATCCACTGATGAACCTAGCCTCTGACATCTCTCTTGTCTTCACACTTGTACCACAATGGAGTCAGAATAATATAAAGCAATAATTCATATTTTAGCATATGCACCTCAATGCAGGGTTCATGAACAGTTAACCACCATCCCCTCAGCTGGAAGTATCCATAGTGATGTCTCTCACTTGCTTACACTTTAAAAAGAAATTACAAAAAGTCATACTTTTTATTCCTTTTTTGAGGGGTGGAAAAAGTAATGAGTGAGTGTATACATAGGATAAACCTGTGGGTGAACACAATCATTTTATTTAAAAAGGACCTTATTCCCATGCTAAGAGCTCAGAAAAAATATCTCTCTGATTCCTCAACGTCATCTCCCTCATCCCAGTCAGACTCAGCATGTGATGGGTGGCACTGTTAACTCAGCATGATGATGGTCAGCCCTTGGAGAGGGAGCCAAGGGTGAGCCACCTTTGTTGTTTATGTGCTGCCTCCCTGGCAGCCTCCTCCATACACAGACTGAAGGGGGGAGTCAGGAGACAGATGCTTAACGACTCCCTCAAGGCCATGGCTCCGGCCCTTATCTCATCCCCAGTTTTTGCAGGTTGCCATAGCAACTGACCTGAACACTTGAAAGGATGAGTAACACTACAGTATATATTGGCCCACGAGCTACTAGAAGAATTTATTGAACACACATACCAATAAGAGCCTAATGCAATGTTGGGTTAATGCGGTTATAATGTTCGCCGCTATGTATTATTGTTTCTATAACTATAAATGTGCATTTTTTTTTCTCAGCTAAAACAGCTGTGGCATAGAACAAAACACAAAACATTGTATACCATACTTTAGTCAGGTTTTGTTGTTATTAATCATATTAATAATTCAGTGTTAATGTGCCTCTCTAATCAGGCCAAGAGCTACCTATACTTTAACCTGAGCTATATTTCCATTTATAATAAAAAAAAAAAAAAACTGACAAGGACAATGCCACACAATAAATCATTCTGTATCTGCCGACACAAAATAACTTTATATCTATTACCAATAACTGTACCGCACACCCAGAAAGAAAATTTGTAAGTGAGAAAAATGTTCAAATCCCCTGGTACACTATTAGATGAATTGTAGATTGTCTCTTGAACTAACTCACATGTAAATGTTTGAAAAAATAAAATCTGCCGTGTCTTTGTCAGCAGAGGTGTCCATTGTGTAGTCAGAGATTGGGCCCGGAAGAGGAGACTAAACTAACAAGGACTGGTTGAACTGTTTCTGGCTGGACCAGCATGTGCACCATGGTGATCAGACAGGTGTTTTGACATCTCCCTCTCTCCTCTCAGAGAAACATCTGGCACTGCTGCCAGGACTAATTGTAACAGTGTTTTGCAGGCTGTCAGTAACCTGGATTCTAACAAGCAACACAAAATTATAATAATGATGCAAGTAAAGTCTTTTATTGTGGGCCTATAGTCCATATGTCTGGGAGAGGTAACATTTTTTTGATTGTATTTATCTATTTCTTGGTTGACTTCCCCAAACTAGTATTGTATGTTTGATATCTGCTTACAGCAGGTATTACTGGACATCATGTACATTTATGAAGGTTTGTCTTCAGCCTTTGTACATGTATGCCTCAGTAATTTTTCAGCTCCCCTTTCCAGTTAGTATAACTGCAGTCTACTTTGCAGTAGTTGTGTGTGGACACGGAAAAAATGTGGATACTCTTTCACCACTTGATGGAAAACACACCTCTCTCTTTTCTAACAGTAGACACGACCGCCAGTGAAATTCAGTGCTACATCTGTGTGTACAGCTAGACTTGCAACTTTACCTTTATAATCTTATATATATATAACTTTCTTACATTTATATGTATAAGATTATAATTTTTCTTATGCACATTAGATTAGAATTTTTAAGATTTAAATGTGTGTAAATTAGTTTGTGGTAACAAACTAATGATATAGACCAGGAACAATATGGGCTAGGTCAGAACCCAGTATGTGGCTGGACCGCCCTTTACTTGTTTGCCACCATCCAACTCTCTCCACTCAAATATACAGTATTTAATGCAGCCAAATAACTAATTATGCTGTTGTCATTTTTTATTTTTTTGTTTCTGTTGTCAGAATACGGAACAAATATGAAATAGTAACTGACATACGGCCCATTAAGACTACATTTTAACCAGCAGTCACTTCCAAGCCATTTCCAAGCTGCTGCTCTGCTAAAATCCTGATTTTATAACCACAACCTCGTCTGACAAAATCACAAGACTCATAAGTTATAAGACAACAGCTGTGCTCTGATTTCTGTTATATTTACTTGTTAAATGATCATTCAGAGAGAAAGTTAGAAGCTCAACCACATCTGTGTAGCTGATAAGTGGACAATTGAATATGATGCATACAGAGATGTGCCTGTGGAGGGAAAGGCCCAAGGCAATACTGGCAATGCTTTCTACTTCAACAAGTAGCTAACGTTTGTCCGAAAATTCATTGAATTTGTCACTTGGTACTTTTGTGAAGAAAAGTCGCTAAAAGTGTGTGAGAAGTAAATCTAGCGACAAAGACACTAAGATGTCAAGACTGCCTGTAAATGCCCCCTGATAATGCAATAGAAATTCTTTGCGTATGTCACCTCAGTAACACAGCAGTAGGCTCACCAGTGGTGTAAATTTATCAGTCATCAACATCTGTCATTTCAGAAAGTTCCTGAAAACATACATAAACATATTGTATGTTTATGATCAAGTTCCAGAGCCCTCTAGAGGTCATAGTAATTATGACTGGAGAAAAGGAGAAAGGCAGGTGACTTTATTCCAAAAGAACAAAGATGGATGGATGTGTCAACAAAACACTGGACCTAAACACAGGAGACTGCTGTTTGTTTCCTGTTCCCAGAGTTTAGAGCCTCACCAGGATCATCCCTAAACCTTAATTGTTCATTATCATAACCATGTCGAAGAAGGTCACCTAAACTTAACAAAGTAGTTTACCCAAACCATGATGTTTCCATAAACCTAACCAAATCTTTTTAGTGATGATCCATTTTTAAAGAAGGATTTGTAACACAAAGATAAATGATGTCATCCCGGGTGTGATTCTGGAGAGCAGTGACAGACTGTGTGTTCTGATGTTCAATACTGTTGAAAAATTAAGGCTTAAAAAACTAGTCTTAGACACAGAGCCAAGACATTAGGTTGTAATTAAGGACCTGTTATAGTTGGTCTTACATTTTAATCATGCAAACTGGTAATATAATTTGCCGTTCCAAACCACAATCAACGGAGAGTGAACCTGGAGTTTGGGAGGCCCCTGGGGGGGTTGAGGTCCAGGTTGCAAAATATTTGAAAAATAAATAAAATAAAGCTTGGCAGCAGTTCCAATTAATTCCCATACTTTTACTGCAGTACATCATATATAGTGAGGGATTTTTGTTTTAATGTCAATATTAATTTAAAGACAAAGGCATGCATCATGTCTTTTTTACTCTTTCATGAATGGTCATGTCATTTTCATTTGTAACCATATTTTGTGCTTTCATCAAGGATGAATGAATGATAGCACAGATTTAAAAAAAGCGTTGTCAGTTTATCAATATCTTGCTGTAGAGTCATTATAATATACTGTAGAAATGACAAACTGTCAGTAAAGAGGTGTTTATAGCAGACTGTAAACAAAACTCCAGGTCCGATTGACACTGCCGATTTCGATTATGCCATAATACTACAAACCCTTTATGCGCTTGTGTGTACGTGTGTTCTTTGACAAATAGAGAATGAACAGTTTTATAAATGTAGACAAAGGGCGTTAAGTAGGACCATGGCAAAGAAATTAAATGAGGACAATAATAAAATTGTGTGAGCCATTTTACGAGTGACAAAAGATGCTTCCTTATACAGCATCCAGAGGACAAATTCCTGTGGCAGTTGTAAGGAACAATTACTTAAATAACTGGGCTTTCAAAGAAAAGATTGATTGTCTAAAAGCTGTTTTCTGTGGAGAATCCATTAGGGGAAACCATTTTTTCTTGCTCCTTGACATACTGTTTTTATTAATTTCTACTTGCAAGGATGCATGATTCTTTGGTTTTTTGCAGCTCTGTCACTGGCCTGTATGATGAACTATGCTGCATGAGGAAAAGTCATCAGATGAACAATTTAGATTCAACCTCTGATTTACTGGGGCTATATACATATATATTTCTCAAGCAAAATTTTCTCTCTCAACTTGCACTAAAACAAATTTGAGAAGTAGCGCTGGATGTTCTGAGTGAACTATGATCTCTTGATGGGAGAAATGGGTGGCTTGCAATACCATAAGTGTGTGGTTTTTTTGTTTTGTTTTTTTTTCTGGCTGCAACAGTATGGCAGCTTCTTTATATTCACAAAGCTTAATTAGCACCTATTCAGTACATGCTCTTCACACTGCGAGTAGAGGTGAGGGCTGGGAGGCTGCTGAAGGTTATCTCCCAGACAAGCTGCTCAGAGACACCACAGCCTCATTCATAGTCAACCAAGAGCAACGTCTGGCGGGTCATGCCCCGTCATCTTAAACCTGATTTGGTTCTGTCTCATTTTGAGGAATATATTTCTTTATCCAGATCTCCTTTTCAGCCTATGATAGGCAACAGCCAAACCCCCCTCCGGGGAGGGGGGGGGGGTGTTAAGAACGTATCACACTGGTGCAATGATAAGGCGTCTCTCTGAATGTTGTTAATGTGAGGGGGGCCTGTGGCCATCTTGAGTCCCCCTTCTGTTGTGCTGATGGGACAGAGCCATGGCCATCTGCTTCCCATCCTCCCCGTTCCCCCACCCATGGATGCGGCCACTCTCCGATGCCCTCTCATCCAGCACGCTCGCATTGTCTTCCATCTCTCCTTGGAGGTCATACAGTGTGCAAGTACAATAGTCTAAGCAATAAGAGGGAATCCAGGACTTCATCCTCAGAGTAAGATGCTGATGGGGTCATATCATACACATAAAGTGAGAAATTAGGGGCAGCAAAGAAATATATAAAAATGTATGGAAACAGAAAAATATTTACCTGCAGTAAACACACTGTTCTGAGTCCTGCCAATATTTTGAATTCTGATGTGAATTACTGGCCAGTCCTGCAGCTAAATGCATCATCACATGACTCCATAAACCTTGGGG
Organism: Istiophorus platypterus; assembly: GCA_016859345.1. Taxonomy (NCBI): domain Eukaryota; kingdom Metazoa; phylum Chordata; class Actinopteri; order Istiophoriformes; family Istiophoridae; genus Istiophorus; species Istiophorus platypterus. The sequence goes on from CM029115.1 coordinate 8,385,850, forward strand.
CTGATAGAAGTGAGGGTGTGCATGGTAGAGTATTATGTAAATGTGAGGAGAGGGACGTGTATTCCAGGGGAAAAAAAAAAACGCTTTATTTATGTGTCCTACATCTCAACTTCTACCCCCCACCCCCCCCCCCCCCAAGAAGAGACCGACAGCTTTGCTCCGGGGCAGTCTGGTCCTCCTGTGACTGACACCCTCCACTGGCGCCCTCCCACCACGATGCTTCACACACGACCTGGGGGGCCCATGTAGAATTAGCTTTAAAAGTAGGGCACGGATAATTGTCTGGACAAGAAAGTGTATCAGTGCTCTGTCATGTTCAAGTTCCTGCCACTCAGCCTCATAAGGCTAATCCTGGGGAACTACCTCATGCTGTCGGGGCAGAGTCGCTCTGCTTTTTGACTTATTTCTCTGCACCGGTACATACATGTTAATGTACTCCTCAGCCCAAGGCAGCTGAATATAATTAATATGTATGAAAGGTGAAAAAGGAAAGAAAAGAGGTTTTTTTGATTAATTGTTCCACTATGTTGGCTTTACCATATTAATAACCAGGAGGATTAAGAAGGTCAGGACTGACCTGGTAAACATTAAAATTTCATGGAAGTGCTACACATAGCTGACAGTAAAAAGACAGTAAGCATACACACGCAAGCTCTCATGCTGGCATGAATATAAATTACTCTCATGGCGTAACACCAACCAAATCTGAAACGTGTGCTGGGATGTCATTAATAATAAACAGGCAGGCTCCCATTTATTAGAATAGTGAAAAGTCATGTTTTCTCCAATGTGGCCTATTTTAAAAGAGCATCTGTGGGTATAGAGGAAGCGCTCTGTGCTTGTGTCGAAGCAGGCTTTCCAGGTCTCCGCTGGGAGGAGGTATAGCTTGCGAGCAGCTGAACACACTCCTCATTCTGGTGGGACAGCACTGGGACAAATAGCAGAGGGAATATTTTGCAGAAGCTTCGTTTCAACTAGATTTCCTTTAAAGTGTGTCTCCATTCTGCTTATCATGTAAAGATCTGGGATTTTATTAGCCATGAAAATGTTCCGTATATTTTTATGCTTTAAGCTATAAAATGTAATGAAAGGGGAACACCCTACAGTGCATAAAAATTGTTCACATTTTAGTACGCCACTATAGGATCCAGCTGATACAAGGCCAAAGGTTCCATTTTTATCTTTTGATTCTCGCATTAACCTTCCATTAAAAATTATCTATGTTATCATCACTCTAGATTTAGGCTAATAAATTCCAGTTTTATGAGCCATCTTGGAGGAGAATTATCATGATGTTATAGTTTAAGTAACATATGTTCCAATTTACTGACATCTACTGGATTTGACGCGGCATCAGCCATCCATTCACATCATCATCATTTCATGGCATGAAATTCCCTGCAATAAGTCGCCTTTGGATTTTGGTGATCAAGCAGCACATGGAGCCAGAAATGAACATGCTGCTGTAGAACAGGGAACGAGGACTGGTGTGGAAATAAATGGGCTTTTATACTTATTATGATCATACAACATAATGTGGTGGAGTCCTTTTAAATAAGAAAAGAGACAGCCACTGCACTGAATAATGCACCCAATTTTCTTATGTGAGAATCCAATTTATCTGTAATGCTGAATCCTTATATTTAAGCTATTTATTGAGTGGAGCCTATTAACAAAAAATACATTGAATTTTCAAGTGATTAATGTTGGAATATTGTTTTTAAAAAATCCTTCCTTTCCATTTGTGCCATAACAATTTACTTTATTTCCTCTGCTGATGTATTGGGTAGTATGTAGCAGAGGACTGTTCAGTGATTCATTTTGCATGAGTGGTAACTGATGGTTGAATTATAACTTGAGTCAAATATTTTGTGAGGTCATGGGAGTTTCTAGGGTGTTTATTGCCAGGTTTACCCGTGGGAGGTTGACAAATGCGGATGTAAATCTAATTTTTAAAGGTTAATGCTTTAGAGAATTCAGAGTCATAAAACAGGAGTTGTATTCCTAACTTTTCCTTTTCCTTCTGGAAAGCTGATAAACTTTTCCCAGTGCTCCCTTGATTCTTATTTTTGTGACAAAAAATACTACCGTCTTTAAAAAAAAAAAAAATTTATCATGTTATATGGTATTACAAAAATTCAGCACATTTAATGATATATGTCAAAAGCAAAACATTTTTTACAATTAAAATAATTATATATGTGGCTAAGAAAATGCAGACAAATGTTTCTTTTCTTTTTACAGTGCAACAGACGTCAGTACTGGGGTACGGAAGAATCACGAGTCATACAAATGTCACAGAGTGATATCACTAAATGTCTGCCACCTCTCCACAGTGCAAGCAGTAGCCTTTCAGTGGGTCAGTCGGAGTCAGATGATAGGAGGGAGACTCTGGGGCAAAAAAATGAAGCTTTTCTGGACAGCTGCTGCAATAATGTGAATAGATGTCTTCCCCTCTGCAATTAAACCCTCCCTGATTACGTCTTTCCCGCTATTGATTGGAAACTTTCACTTAATAACCACTAATATGGTGTCTTATCTTAACCCCAAGGTCTGGCCTTCAAGGACTGACTTTGCAGAGATTTATGTCTGCTTCCATAGTGACTCCTCCGGGACATTGTGTCATTTCGGTCTTCCAAAGTGTGGAGAGGTCTGTTGATTTCTTGTTAAACCACATTATTAAATACAATAAAATGAAATGACTGAGTGTGCACATAACTCAGTCATTTCAGAAATAATAAGTAAGGTAGTAAAAAAGCTGCATTAAAATTGTATGACTGTACAGCTATACAAAAGGATAATTCCAGTTATTTAGCTCAGGTTCACAGACAGTGCTGCTCTGAAAACCAGTCATACAGAGTTAATGGAAATGTAATGATTCAAACACAAATATACCTGAAAAATGTCCTTTTATCACAATGATACTCACACTTCAACTACTGTCTGCACGAGCCTAAACACACTTATGTATTACATATGTTTGAGTTACCTTAATGGAAAAATTCCAATTTCATACAACCTGGGGCTTATTTTCATAGTTTAAGTCATTTTTCCTATCAGGTTTTTTAAAAATGAATATACCAAATTAACTGTTGATATTGGAGTGACAAGGGACAAGAAACACATCAGTTGGACAATTGTAGAAGTTTAAACAAACCTTGAGGTTAGCAAAACCTTAAGGAGAAAATGAAGATCTGTTATCATCGTTATCCATCATTACTCTAATGTAAACGTCTAAAACACTTTACAGACTGACTTGTTGCTTAAACTTTGATTTACAGATCTCAGCGGCTCGTTGATGAACCCAATGTTACCATAATCAATAGAACCAATTTTTATAATTTAATAGAAAAAGTATGAAAATAAGACCAAAGTTGTAATAGACAAGAGCTTACTAGCTAGGTAGCTAGTTTGGAGATGAAGCAAAACGACTATGACACTCAAATCGGATTTAATTAGATATGAAGCACTAACAGGATAAAGGCATTTCAGATAGGGTACATGGGAATGATTTACAGGCTGTGATATGTAAAATAAATAAGAATTCCATTAGTTCAAGTTTTAAATGCAGCAGGGAGCGCAGCAATGTCAGGGCTGAATTCAAGGCAAAATTAAATTATCTGTTGTATGTTAATTCAACACATATGAACTAAATTTGCTGCACACAACACTATAAGTTTTCTGTTCCTCTGTCTTGAGAACTGGCAGCCACAACGTCAAACACAACATCGTGTGAGCAATGCTGAAGGGTGCCTGAAATATTGTGTGATAACTGTTAAATCACTGCAATTTTCAAGATGAAATTCTCAACTTCCTACATCATTGCCTTTTGAGTAAAACAAAGCTCATGGAGGATGTAGTGTCTCTTAATCCAGGTTGTTCTAAACTAATTGTGTAGCAGAATGAAATAGGAAATTGTATTGCTGAAAATGTGTTCTGTGCTATGGAGCTGTAACTTCCAGAGCAAAGTCACTGGGAGAATTCTGATCAGAATCAGTCGGCAAAAAAGGGATAATAATGAAACCGATGGGATTTGTGCACTGAATTAACAGTAGCTTTGAAAGGCTTGCCACAAAACAATAGAAAAGCCTTTTGGCTTATGAGAAGAAAACATCGCAATGCGTGTAAATGTTTCCTGGGACAGCTCCAAGCCGCTGTTTGCTCCAAAAGAAACATTGACTTGTATAAGAAATTCACCCTTCACAGCTCACGCCTCTGAATCATACACCTGTTTGGTTTCAGCGTGCCAGTCTTCTTCACTCGCTCTCTGCTCAGCCATGTGAACACAGCGCAGGTTGTACACAGTACTGCCCTCAGGCCCCGCAATGTGTTCATAGCCCGGCTGGCTGGCTGGCTGGCTGGCTGGCTGGCTGGCTGGCTGGCTGGGTGGTTGGATAGATGCAGGAGGAAGAATTAAATAAATAATAGTATGGCCTTTCTCTGGGTGAGTAAGCAAAGAGGGAAGCAGAGTTTTAAAGTGGCAGAAACGGTGCCCTTTTATTTTCTTGAGCTTAGAGTCCCTGCTCTTCATAGTAAATACAAAGCTTAAGATAATATAGTATGTTTGCTGAGTTGAGAAAAAGCTTAAGGACAATACCGTAGAATCAAAGAGAAGATCCACCTCAACTATGGATGTAAACTATAACTGCATTTAAAGATCTGAAGAAGGCAATGGTCATTTGAACATAGGGCTGTATTATCTTTTGAACTGTATCTTGCAGATGGATAGATGGTTCTTTTTCTGTTTTCTGTTCGGTGTCTGATCTCCAGCTAACTGCTGCATTCATCAAAGGCCTAGTCAGACACACAGAGACAACAGCTAATGAGTAGAAGCTCCCAGTTGGGCTGATCTGGGCTTTGGTGCTCCAGACAATGCGACAACATCTGTGCTGCCAAGTGCTAGTGTGTGCCGACAGAAGCGTCCCCAGTGAGAAAGGGGTGGGGATGGGGGTGGGGGGTGGGGGGGGGGGTTTACATGTCCTGGACATACAACCCCCTCGCCTTCCTCCCCCATCCAGGCCCTCTCATCACCCATCTGTACAGGGTCTTGACACACAGAGGGGATGGGTGGCGTAAAACCACGAACCATTTCTCACCTTGATAAGCCACTTGCACAAAACTTGAATCCCAGACTAAAAGAAGCATTTGAAATGTCAAGAGTTTTAAGTTACTGCTGGAAGAGGGAGAGCGATGATTTTTCCAGAGTGAGGAGAGAGGGGAGGAAACAGGTGTGGATCTCCCTGTGGATATAGCTCCTCAAGGAGGACGGTTAGCAATGACTGGGGCTGGATGAACGCCTCCCCACAGGGAGAGAGGTGCACATAATTCAGCAAAGATGCCGGTCTCACCCCTATACAGAATTAGTTATGTTGAGTGCTGACAGGCCAAGCATGAACAATAAGATCCCTATTCGCGCTCAAGCATTACATTACAGTGTTTAGGGGAGTGTCTCATTGTAAACATGCATGTAGAGATAAAGCAGGTCTGAAAACAGGAACGTCTGCACGCTCACTCCCACCAAGGCGGTGACCCATCAGGAGGACAAGGTGTACATGGTAATTAAAATGCAATCTCTGCTGCTGTGCCCCCTGGAGTGGCGGTGGCAGCGGACTCACCCAGGAGCCTCGGGGCGAGAGGTGCCACCTGCACTGCCACACCACCTGCGCCACCACTGCCTCCCTTCATTAAGCCTGGTATTTATACTAGAGCCCCCCCCCCCTTCAGCCGTGGTCTTCATGGGCCCTGGTAAGGCAGCGCTTTATTAGAATTAATGTGGCACTTCAGAGGAGAGTGTCAGTGTGGCGTGTACCGGGGTGCCAGGAGAAAGAGTCCCCAGCTCTCCTCTGTCACATTGAATAAAGGCAGCACAGCCAGCCCAAAGCTGAGATGAGCATGGACAGCACATGACAAAAATGTTTTCCAGGGCCAAGGGAAGGCAAAGTATTCTTTATTCAATCTGTGCTCATGTTTACAGGATGAGCTATTATATTGTACCTGGAAAAGATCACAGCCGCAAAGAGAACGTAACAACACGAGACGGAAGGTTGTGTCAAACGTTTAAGAGAAACCGGACATTTGACAGAGCTCACCAAAGAACACATGTGACAGCTGAAGAAATTTGAAATCAAATGGCCATTCAGAAGGGTTAGTGGAGCCTCCCTGTTGTTTTGTTTTTTAAATGATTCAATTGTCATTGGCAATCGGGTTTAGATTTCATACACCATATGGATGACAACCAGTTTTCTCACTTTACATTTTGGTTTTTCTCACGTCCACAAGAGCATTAGAGGACAGCCAGAACTCTACTTCCTGGGACTAATGACATAAGCATCAAGTTATAAATTCCAACACCTTAATATAGCCAGTTATTAAAAACCAAAAATAATCTGAAACAAACATGATTTAATAAAGTTCCCACACGTAATGAGACTGTATCTTTGGCAGGACAGTCACAAATACTTTTGCACCTCTTTCCATGCCAGGATAATAAAACATAAGTGTGTGCATTTAGTGTCTAATATCTGCATGTTGGGTTGCCACATTTAGAAGGGAGTTTGTAAGAGTACGTTACAGACGTTGTTAGCAATATGTTTGGTCATTTCTGCAAGAATAGATGGAAAAGGAGGGGTGGCAACACTGATGCTACTTGTAGTCAAGCAGCAGGGGAGGGCATTAAAACCTAGTTTGCATCACTCAGCGCCTCCAATTAAACACGAATAATCAGATACAAGTTCCTGTCTTCAGATGTGTTTTATGAGCTCCTGTGCAGCAGGGGAATTCTCCAGAATATAATGTACATCTCCCTGCAGTTTGGCGATCTCTTCTGCATGCCTCAGTTCATTAGTGTTAAAAATGGTAAGCATTTTACAGCCAGATGTACTTTTTTAAGTCTTATTAGCTTCAGATGATGTTGTTTAAGGGGCATATGAGGCCTCCAATTAAATCTGTAGAAAACTAAAACAGAAGTTTCTCCAGTATATATTTTTTCCCAGAGTTAGATCCAACTTTTTTTCGGAGCCATGGGCCTAACTGTTAGCCCCCTCCTTATCAAAGGCAGACATCAAAGGACTTCTGCAGCTATATTAATCCTTAAAACAAATCTTACAAGCTTGACTCTAGGAGAGAAATGAACAGTTCAATCATGGGCTTTCGATTTCATCTATACTCCTGCACTCAAAGTAGCTTAAAACAGATTTAGCATAGTCATAAACAAATCTTAGTATTGGCAATATGGTACACTATCTCAACTTCTATTGACTAAAAAAAATATAGATTTCTTCACACATTGCATTACTTCTGCACAGTTGCTGAGACTTAAAAATGCTTTAAAAATTACCTTAAAAAAAAGGCCATTACTTCTTGTCTGAAAATAACATAATAACTTAATTAGTCAGCAGGTCTTTTGAAACAAAAACCCCAAACCAATTTCTTCCTAAATGTGTCCAACTCTACTTTGACCAAGACCAGTCTCTATTCTAATTTTGCATTTGGCTCATTCTAATGGGCCCATCCAGAGCAGCAGCAGAGGCGAGAAACAAAGCCCTTTAGCATCTCACAGTACGGGGAGGTGCACCGAGGCCGGGGCCGTGCTGCACTCCCAATCCCCTTACAGTGCTGTCACTATTCATTCACGGTCTGCCCTTCCTCCTCGCGCCACAACCTCAACAGGGGCATCGCTCATGATAGAAAACAATGAGCATGATTTGTGAACTCTCGTCGTCTTTGTAATTTCATCAGTGTAATGGGATTATATTTCAAATCACCACTCCTTTGTTCATTACACATTTAAACTCCTCTGACAGACAAAAACTTAAATAAAATGTGCATGTCAACCCTGGTTGACTTTGCCTGCTCCCGCACTTGATTAGACAAACAGTGTACCGGGGCTGTGGAACAGGGGGAAATAATGTGCTCATTTATTCATTTTTCAGACAAGTCACAATAGATTTTTAACGACCAGTGTCTGACCTCCCTTAGGTACTTCTTGCTTAGGGGGGTTAATAAAGCCTAACGCTGTGGCGCTCAAGCGCCAGGGCGAGGAGCACACTGAGAAGACGCCTGTGATGAAATAAAGACAGGACCAAATCAAGAGTCTCTGAATGCACAATCCAACCCCAGAGAGAGGAGGAAAAAGGAAGAGGGTGTGGGGGTGTTGGTGTGGGTGGTGTTGTGGGGGGGAGTGAGGCTGGAGAAAGAGACTGGTATTCCACTTAGATTCCAATTCCATAGGTCTCTGAGGGACAATTATACCAAGTGAGGAAGAAGTACTCTCTTTTCTCAATGCACTGGGGCGTGCATATTAGACGCCGCAACCATGGTGATACACTCACACACAGAAGAGTTTGCCAAGATTTAAACTGGGAAGCTTGTAAAAGCCGCTCTGAAAACTTCACACTGACATTTTAGAACACAGAGAAACCTCTGTGAATAGTCCTGAAATTTAATGTCAAGTTGTGTGCAGTTAAAGGATTTTCTCTGAGTCATGGCAACATTAAAAGAAGCGGGCGCTTGTGAATCAAGAAACTGCATAATTTTCAGAGTTTTAAAATGCATGTGCCAAGTATCCAAGCCTATTACTTGTGCATCCAGATGGCTTTAGATGTGGTTTTTCTGGGGAAAATGTCAAAAGTTTAAGCTCACCAAGCACACACACAAACATACACACATGCGCACACACACACACACACACACACACACACACACACAAACACAGAGAAAGAGAGGGAGCCTGTGCAGATGTGCTGCCACTAGACATCCATCTTGTTTTCCCGCTTAGCTCAGTGCTCTATTTGTCTGAATCTATGTCATTTTAGCTCACTCAGGTCAACGGCAATTCAAGCTCCTCTTTCGTTTGAGGCACTTCAGAATCATAATGTGATGCATGTGGGATAGGAACCTGCTAAACACAGTCGCTGTCACTGCTCAGACATTGCTTGATATAAATGATATACGCCCTGCGCTTGCCTTCCCCATCCTGAGCCATACTACATCCTGTTTCCACCCGTCCATGATCACTACTCTGTGCAAACATTCTCCCCCACACCTTCTCAGGCTGTGCTCGCAATGTGTCACAGTATTAGACTATAATCACACCTTCTGAAATGGCTGACAAAAAAAAAACTCTTGGTGATCTGGGAGAAGAAATAGAAACGAAAGGATTTGTTCAGAACAGTCAATATTTGATACTTTTTCTGGGCTCAGCCTTGTTTCTCTCCTTTTAGTTGGTGCAGTTCTCTGCTGGGTGCCTCATGGGAGCGGGGAAAATTACATCCTACCTGATAATTAGCAAAGTTCAGAGCAAACTAAAATCTGCCCCACTCTCTTAGCTCCCCACCACTGGCAGCTTTCTCTTAGCAACTAATTAAGTCCGCCTCTGAGGTTTTCAGACAGCAGTGGTGCTGGATGCTGTAACAGCAGAATTAAAAAGCAAAAGGAAGGATGGAAATAAAGAGTGAGAGTTCATTTTTATTATGTTTTTCTGTTTCATCTTTTTATACTGACAAATAAAATATGACAATGGTATTCCTGGAGGGAGTATTATTGTTTCACACTTGGATGCATTCTTCAAATAGAAATAACTGTGTTGGTCGCCATTACACACGGTAGCAGATAGCAAAGCACCCTCTGTCCATAATGTTCTTTAATTATTATAATGTCATCATCCATATCCGGCAATGTTGCATGAAAAAAGGAACAGCAGAGCACACCGGGTATTAAATGCAAATCACTAATGTCCCAACAGTTGAACGAAATCACACTACACATACAGCATTATTAGTGATGTTATCATCACTGCAAATCATATTTGAGACTTCTCATATGCGACAAGTATTGTAACAGAATGGGGTTTGATGCAGGCTTTTTTTAGCTTCATATTTTTCATTTATGGTTTATATCGTTTGACTTTTTTTTTTTTTTTTTTTTTTTTTTAATTTTCCAAGTTGTCTCAGTAGAGATGTGTTAGCAAAGCAGGCAAGGAGAACAAATAAAAAAAATGGGAGTAAGAAAGGCTTTGATTCAGGTACAACAAAAATAGAAGCTAATTGTAATTTGTCAAAAAACTTGAGTTAAACACTCGAATACAAGTTGCTCATTAGAAACGCTTGAGCCACTGGGCAACTGATGACTTGTAGTGTAAATGGAGTCAGCTTTAAAAGGCAACCTAACAGCCTCCTTGATACGGCTCTGGGTTGCAATCCATGAGAGACAGAGGAAGCAGGCAGGCAGACAGTCATTATTTTCTCCACAATTACCTGAAGTCCTTGATAACGAGCAAAAAAAAATGCCATATAATTAGAAAAACACCAGCAACACCATTATTGTCAAGAGAACACAACAGTATAATGAAGCAATTATAAATGAGCAGCTTTGTGCTTGTCATTAATTTCTGCTTTTAAGGATGTAGAGATGAAGCATAGCTAAGCGTCAGAGGGAGAATGAGCTGAGAGGATGTTTTGGTGGGTTAGGCTATGAGGAGAGCACCCTGGGGTGTTGTGTGCATGAGGGGCTGAGGTACAAACAGATCGGGCCTGCAAAACTGCTGGTGATGAGTCCATGAGGCAGAGTCTCAGCCTGGACAAAATGTCCAGTGGGGCATGCATTAAATGCACTATAATAGCCTTCTATCTTGCAAGTGCAACGAAAGCAGTCGGAAATGTGTGTTTACAGGTATGCAAAGATGAGGACCCGCGGGTTCCACTGTGGCCACGGACGGCTGAATATCATCACACTGTATTCAAGTTGTTTATTTTATATCAACTGTAAGATGCTTAGTTGCCAAATGAAAGGTAATGAGGAAAAGTACATGCTGGGCGCGGAACTTGCCCTTTTCACACATCATCACAAAGATTGATCTCTCCTTCCCTTCCTCTCACTCGCATCTGGTCTCAATTGAGAGATAGTACATTTGAAATTTATGCATATTTTCCTTTGAAATGTATACTGCTCCTGATGCGGATGCGCAATAAGTTAACGTGTTGCATTTCATTAAAAAAATTTCCTCCTAACCACCGAGTGGATTAGAGACACATATTTTTATTAATGAGCCTTTTTCCCTCTTTGATTTCCTCACATATTGAGATGAGTGGAGACAAGCTGAAATCCCAGTTTCCTCCTGATATGTCAGGTCTACAGTCAGCTCGGTTGTTTGCCACCTCAAAGGCATCAAACAGTAAAAAAGGTGAACAAATAAGTAAGACAAAAAGTGAGAGAAGTCTGCCCACTTGGTATACACTGAGAGTAAAACTCCAAAGCATTGTCCTCCTCAGTTTGAAATGCCATCTTATTAACACATCCTTCAGCACACTTCATCATATTGTCTTGAGAAGGCAACTGTATGGAAGGGGCAATTAGGACAGAGAAGCTGTGAGGTTGCCATTATTTTAGAATTTAATGACCACGCAATATGGAGCTAGATGTAGAAATGAGGGCTACAATACTACAATTATGCATAATCTGGCAGATCTTACCGCACCCCCCACACTCGTCTTCCTTTCTCCTTGAATAAATTTACATGGAAATGCATCTCTGCCTAATTTATTCAGAAAAATTAGAATATACATTACAAATATTTCCATGGACGACATCAGCAACATGCAGTTATGAATTTAATGACTTATTTCTTTGTATTCATGCTTATGGATTAGGTGCCCCCCCCCCCGGCAGGGTTTTTAAGGAAACAGATAAATAATTTAACGCAGACATATATACTGATATTTATAGTCACTTTTCATTTTTTCCAGCTGCTGTGCCATTCATTCTATAGTAAAAGTAAGCTTTCCAGCCCATAACCCTGTGTGTGTGTCTATGTGTCTATGTGCAAAGGCTTGTTTTACTATATTTGAAGGTTCCAAAAAACAGGATATACCTGTGGGGTCCAACGGCTTTCTGGGGCCCAAAATGCTGGACCCCGCAAGTTTAAATAGCTGTGAGTTAAGACTCGGTTTAAGGATTTGGGTTAGAATTAGATTCAGGTTTAGGTTAGGGTTAGCATAGGGGTTGGGGCTAGGAACTCATTTGTGATGGTTAAGGTTAGGGGAAGGGGAAGGAAGGAATGCATTATGTTAATAATGGGTCCCCATGAATGTAGTAAAACAAGGATGTGTGAGTGTGTGCGTGCGTGTGTGCATGTGTGCATTTGTGTCAGTATGTGTGTTAGTGTGTGTTTTTATGCTGTAAAAATAGTGTGTGTGCCACTTGTAGTGGCAAGATGCATGATTCTGGACACAACCCAAAAGCAAGGATTATTGACATGGATGCTCCACCATTAATAAGCCGCTGTATCCTTTGTGTTCGGGGTCGCCATTGCTGCAGTTAACTATAACTTGTCAAGGCTGCTCCAGCCGCACAATGCGCACCTCATGCATCTCCTGTCAGCAGGCATAATTCCTGGACGCTGGCACGCCGCTGATTTCTGCATAAGTGATGCGAGCCTTCTAGTAGAGTTAGGAGCACGAGTCTTTTGCCATTGAGAGATGTTCATCATTCTTGATCTGGCTCTGTCAAGACCTGGTGTTTTAGTGCCTCTCACGATTAGGCAGAATTGACAGGCCAAGAAGGCAGTGAATAGCAAAAATGTGAGGAACTAAGGGGGTGTGGTGTAGGCTGTAGGATGAAGTGGAGTGTGGCCGCCATTTAATCTGCAATTTATCAGTTTAGGCTGCAGGATGTAACATCAGGGAGATTACATTCCGAAGAGAAGCTGTATCTCTCCTCCACCCCATCTCCTCTCACATGCCTCCTAATGTCGTCTGATGGCAGAACGCAGAGGACAAAGAGGGAGGACTGTCTTTATTGTCACCATTATTGTTTCTGAAACCCTTAATTAATATATAGTGTTGTGGACTCCTCTGTGAGTAAGCAATGAAGTGCCAGTGACAGAGAGACGGAGCGTAAGAGGTTTGCTGCAGCGAGATGAACTGGATCATTTATTGAAATATGCTTGTCATAAAAAAAAAAAAGAAAGTTGGGCCAGACTTAACATCCACAAGCACTTTAACTGCATATGCATTCAAACACACACTCTGCTATTGATATCTGCACATGACCTCTGACAACACTGATCACATAGAGCCAATAAGTGCTTAATTGCCATTTTTCCATTGGGCTGCTTTATTGATGACATTTCAGAAGTGATTAATATGAACTGTTAACTAGCTGCTGCATTTAGCACTAAACAAAACTGAACTGGCATTTTGAATTATAATGATTTCTTTGATTTTTGTAATATCCTACATTGATAAAAGTTCATTAAAAAATATGCCGTAATACTACATCAAACTGCAATGACATATGTCTTTGCAAATGGAAGTCAGTTTGCAGAAATTAGTCCCAGAAAAAGAAAGAAAAACCCTAAGTGTCGTGTTCTGGACTTGCAGATCAATGTATGAATCCCATCTTAAAGACAATCAACATGTCTGCATTTTACCATAGGCAGCTTGAGAATACAGGTGTTCGTTATTGTAATATTTACACAGATCATCGTCAAGTGAATCCAAAATATTTTCTCAGCCTTCACGCTCCATGCACACACTCCAGGTCTAAAAGGGCCATTAACAGGGTCACTAACTCTTTTTAATATGCATTGGTTGAGAATACCAGCACCCCACTTAGTACTCCAGTTTTTAACAGAAATATATGAAGACGCTGGCTTACAGGAAGGAAACCCATGGCAGCCTGATATTAAAATGGTTCAGGAGTCAAGTAGAACAAGTCAAGTAGCTTGAGGGCAAACAAAAGGGAGAGAAAGAGGAGCAAGTGAACAGGTCATTCTTAAAAGCTAATGGACTGTCAATGGTCATATTGTAATATATTGAATATTATGAAATATGGTTGCTTCATGTGAAGACTGCACCATTAGTTATTGACTGCCCATTATTTAAATGAGACTATTGACCAACAATAATAAAAACATCTTTAAAAAAATAAAAATTAATTCTCTCTCTCTCTCTCTCCCTCTCTCTCTCTCTCTCTCTCTCTATATATATATATATATATATATATATATCCATTTGAATAATGTTCATTTAACAGTGAGTTTCCAATTGTAATATTGTTACTTATTCCAAAATATGGTTTCAGTTATTAGTTACAATAAGAGTATTGATACATCTCCTTAATGCTCTTTTTTGTCTTTTTCTACAACTTGGTTACCTTTACGAAGTCTGTGGAGTCTGTCCACCAGCTGCTGAGATCAGTACTCAGCACTGCTGCAGCTTCTAGTGATATCCACCAGATGGACTGCAGCCTGAATATCAGGCCATGCAGAGCTCATACAAAGCACATTTCTGTGCCTCGGCATGCAGAAAAAGCATCCAACAATGTACACTTCAGCTCTCAATTAGGGTATGTATTTGTACATTTAAAATGTAGTGTTTTAGGACCTGGGCAGCACACACACACTATAGTGCAATTCATTGTTTCATGATCAACAATAATGCAGCCTTTATTAAGAATGCCTGCATCTCTAGGGTTCTTTTCTAGACATTCCCAGGAGGAAGTATGAGCCGCTACACTTATCTGCACAGCCCCTCTCCAGCGACAGAGAGCTTGATCCATCCTGAAAGGGGGATTGAACTCTCACAAGATGAAGACATGACATCTTCGGCTTACTTGATGTCAATGATAGGACAGCTCACTTGTAGATCGGGCATGTTGCCAGCCAGCTCTCCCTGGGTCCTGAAAGCCGTCTCTGTGCAGAGGCCAATGACACAGATGACATTGGGGGAAGCCCGTCACCTGTTGCTTAAGGACAGAATAATCAAAGTGGGTCATACTGGGACACTGGCCTCACAGTGTACGCAGAGCTGATGTGTTCATCTAATGCGCGTGTGTGTGTTTTCCTAGACTTGTCAGGGCAGTAGCCAGAGCTGAGCCCTGAAATCCACCCCAGTGACAGAGATCATCAGCATCAGCAACAGATCTTCAGCCTAGATCATGTTCACTGTGAGGGCCATGCCAGGCAGAGACACCACTGCACTGTCCGGCTATACAAAAAAAAATAAATAAAAATGCTGCCTGCCAACACATTTCTGATCCCTGATTTATCCATGTTCAAATCAGCAATCACATAAGCAGCATGAGGAAAACTCTAGGTAATTACAAGAAAGGTAATTCTAATATAAACAAATTGCAGCTTTATTGATTTATATGCATCCAGGTGAGATGCATGTTACTATTGCCCTTAAGATATTTCCTTCCTTACGATCAGCACTTGACACTTTGCTAACAATAATGCCTAATTGCAACCACAATGAAACATGCATGCTCAATCACAGAGGGAGTTTACTGTCGAATTTATGGAAATGCACACAAGAGGCCTGTG
Organism: Istiophorus platypterus; assembly: GCA_016859345.1. Lineage (NCBI taxonomy): Eukaryota > Metazoa > Chordata > Actinopteri > Istiophoriformes > Istiophoridae > Istiophorus > Istiophorus platypterus. The sequence continues at coordinate 8,401,172 of CM029115.1, forward strand.
TTAGTTGTAGGGTACACCTGCACTTGTCAAGGTACTCAAGTATGCCGGATAATTGGCTGTTGATTGCCGCCATTAACATGTGATGGCTAAGTGCATCTAATTCCTGTTCCATTTCCACAGTTCAATTTGATGTCACCACCCACTCTCCCTCTCACAGATGATTAGCCGAGCCTGCGAGAATTTTGTCTTTCTTTTTTTTTTTTAATTGATATAAACAATATAAGTAAGGAGCGGCCGCCTCAGAAGCACCGTTATAGGTGACACCTTTGCCTAGTTGATATCCTTGGTGGCGAGCAGTAAAGGGGAGCAATGGGAGTGTCGTTCATCCCTGTGTCTAATATTTTAATGGAAACCTCGTTGGTTTAATGCCACAATAAAAATGCAGAAGGGCGCATTAGTCCACAGAACTGCGGACTGTGTAACTGGAATGATGCTGTAGCTAACATGATGTGCAGTGTATTAGCATTACTGTATTTCCATGGTTTAATATTGACTCTGGAAATGAACCAGAACTGTTCTTTTTTTTTTTGTTTGTTTGTTTGTTTGTTTATTCTTTTCTTTTTTAAAGGACACAACTCTTCCTTTTCAACCCTTTGTCTCTGTTTTTAAGGCAGAAATGATTGGAGAATGGTGCTCACTTTTACTATTTGCATATATTTACAGTCCCACCACTTCAGGGCACAGAGACTTGGTATCCCTTTGAGTTTTAATCTCCTTGTCTGCTTGCATCCTCGCGGCTATTTCATTTAAGTTTTAATATGCGTATTTGACATTTTGTTCATTTAGACCCCCCCCCCCCACACACACACACACACACACTTAATTTAATTGACGTGCTGCTGCCTTGTGTTGTTTTGTCCTTTGTGAACATTTTCCTCCACTGCCCGCAGATTAGTCCCATTGTATTTACTGTACATGCGGACCCGCACCACGCGGTGCGTAAATGCGCGTGATGGGTGGGGATGGAGCACGCGCTGTCACTAACCCGAATAACGCCACGAGGAACTTGGAACAAAAGACATTCAAGTATTAAAAAGTATTAACCTCCTTTTTTTTACCTGTTTGTTTAGCTTGAGCGTTGTTGCATGCGCGCCCTATTACTCCCGCGTCAATACTACAACCGCTGCTACTAATACTAATATATTTCTAATTTGTCGAATATCCATAATAAACCAACCAGATGCGGTTCCAGACAGCGGGTCCCGCCGGTTTTGAAATGTCAAGCCGTCGTGCCCCGTGGTGTTCTTTGTCTGAGCCGCTCTCCGATCAGCTCCGCGGACCGTCCTGGGAAATGGTGCGTCTGCCATCTGCCGGACGCAGACGGTGAAGCAAACGCTGGCACCCGGCGCCGCGGACGGGACGGCGCGGTTCCCGGGCGGCAGCGGGGCCGCCGGTGTTTGTTGCGCTCCCTGCAGCCGCATGGCGACCGTCCGGTGTGGTTCATGGAAACACAAGCAGCCTTGGACGCCTGCTGGAGGAGTGATAGATCCTTGGATTGAAGCAGAAATCCCTGGGATATTCCGACTAATGCTCTGTTGCTGGTACCTTTGGTCATCTTATTGTACTTGGTCCTATAATCTGATCTTGGATTTCTATACTTACCATACTAAACCTATATGTTACCTGTATTTTCCAGTTATTCTGATTTTTTAATTTCATTCTGTCACCGCATATTCCACATGCCATGATGGTTTTTCGATTTTTCCACGTTTAACCTGTCTTCCCACGCCAGTCTAAGAGGACTCTTGATTTCATGAGATCATTGCCCGACTGTGAGGTGGTGGAGGCTACAGTTAAATGTGTGTGTGTGTGTGTGTTGGGTGGGGGGGGGGGGTCTCCTCCATTGTGCCCCTACAGTCAGGAGATACCAGACCAACAGTGTGAGGTCATGCGAGAGCCCCGCTGGACTGATCATCTGTTATTCCACAGCCATCTGGGTGAGACCCCGGGCCGGCTCATATCTTCAAGCAACACGGTGACATCAATATAAAACTCAGACGAGTCGAACAAGCCCCCTCTTCTTCATCGCTTGATCCATCTGCCATCACCTGTGAAAATATACTGGGAGTAACAGCGCGCCTCATGCATGTGCCTCTGTTTCACTGCCGAAGCAGGTATTAGCCATTTGTTATACAGTATGTGGTGCAGTTTAATACAAAATAAAACCCAAGCCTCCTTGTATCTCACATCAGCTAAGTGCCACATAGTCAAAAGATCCAATCTCCAAATCTGGCCTATCTAGCCATTGGCTTATGCAACTAATTAACTTCACACACCAAAATTTGAATTTAAATTAACGACTGCGAGATATCATCGGGGGACACAAAGCACCCCACGAAGAAGTTTATGATGAAAAAAAGATGAGTATTAGAGAAGGCAATCGGTGAAGTAAGGAGGGCTTTTAGATGAGGGGATATCTCCAATTACAATCCACCGTACACTTGTCAGCAGTAATGAAATGTTTGCTGAGAGGTTGCTATTTGTGGCTGCTAGATTGGATGATGCTGCTCCACTGCCCCCACTAACAATTATATTCCATGCATAAATTTCCCTGCCATCTCTCGGATTGTGCTTACTGTCTGCCAGATATACCTACAACTGTCCAAGACGCCACAGAATAAGGAAACACTATCGTGTGTTTACAGCGGGTATGACATCCTACTCCTGTGCAGAAAATGCAGAATGGATCTCAAGAGACACAAAAAAAGGGGAAAAACTTCTGCTTCTTTTATTGTTTTTAAAGAATAACATAATGCATTAATCACAGTAAAGACAAACCGGCTTTCCCCGCATGTCATAATTGTGCAAGCTTACAATTAAATGTAAAATTAGATGTAAGATGTAAAACTTATTTTTTTTTCTTTGCTCAGCCTTTCAACTTAATTGTACAGGGAGCAGAGCAGCAGAGCTTTGAAGAACAGTTCAACTCTTTGAGTCTGTTTACTTGACACCACTAACCATTGGTTTGCATACAATCAGAGCTGGAAATTACAGATGCTATATGTATTTTTGTGTCAGTAATTTGCTAATTTGATCAGTACTTTACTGGGGTCTGTCATAGCTGCTGTGACCAACTATCTGAGGAAACACTGAAACATAAGCCAGGTCCAAATAATTTCATCAGATTTGTGCAGTATGTATCTCCAATTAAAGTGACATCACATAAACTTAATTAGTATAGATGCAACCTGCAACTTGATTTTCCAGTGCATGGTTTTCTCATCAAATTGATTATACAGACTCTGCAAGGAAGTGTACTGCACATACGAATCTTGCGAACGTGCCACTGTAGACGGATAAAAACAGGAAATGTGATTTTGCTCATAAACATGGATGTTCATCAGCTTCAGAGAGTAACAGTCAGATGCTTAACTTCAACACTCTCTAATATTATTTTAATCACAATATGTTTATGTAAAGATGGTAAAAGGCCAAAAGTAATGACATTTCAAAATGCACTGCTCCCTGACAAGTTTTCCAGGAAAAGACATCTGTTTTGTGCAAAATAAATCGAGTTCTGATATGCAAGTATCACGGACACAAAGAGAAGCTTTGCATCCTCTTGCAGGTTCAATTACTGGCCTGTGGCAGATACTAATCCTATTCTACTGTTCATCATGATTGAGAATGTACAGACCATTCAGTGACTTCATGCAAGAGGAGGCAGAGGGTCAACCAATCACGCAATCGTCTCACACACACTCACTAGACAAAAAAAACACATTCATGTACTACACCAACCACTTTAGCATAAACTGCAAGTCAGTAACAAGTCAATAGTGTTGATTATTTGCTCTTCTATCCTACTGTGTATTGTGCTGTCAGGTCGCTTACCATGAAAAGAAATGGATTATTGAAAACTATAATACATGTGGCACATTGTTTGTGCAGAAAAATGAAGCAGAGGATTTCAAGAGAAAAGGAGTTTTAGTAATTTCTGGATAATTAAAGACATGCTTGTACTATAATTATAAAGATACAATGACACTGGGATATCACAGCACACCTAATTGGAAAAAAAGAAAAAAGAAATAAGTGCACATAAACACGAGTCCCTTTCTTGAACTTATGAGGAGGTAGAGCTAATATCCAATAGTTCACTAGTCTGCCCATGTAAACACATGTGGCATCTCAGGTATAAGATTTGAAAATAAAAAGTATTTTTTCGCTAACAAAGGCTTTTGTTAATTAAGGGTGATGTGACCACAACAAGCATCACAGCAGGTCATATCCAACTTTTCCTCCCTCGCCCTCATCATTCTACATTTTTTTTTTTTTTTTTTTTTTTTAACCAGTGCAAAAATGATCCAGTACTCTGTTGTCAACCAATGCAGGACAGTTAAACTGAATACACACTGATATCAGGCTCATTGGTTTCAACTCTGAGGTAGGATCGAGAATACCGAAGGGGATAGCGGTTCGAACCCAGGTGTATTAAAGGGACTGAGCCATGACAGTCAGTGATGTGTTGATGCTCATGTTCCTGCAGCGAGGGCTGGAGAAAGGTTTCTCAGTGAGACATGGTTGGCTATTTGGAGAGCGTGTGTGTGTGTGTGTGTGTGTGTGTGTGTGTATGTGTTGGGGGGGGGGGGGGTTATATGAGTATGCTTGGTTTAAAAAAAGAAAAAGAAAAACTCAAAAGTAACTACCTGTACACAGCGCCCCACATCAAAGGCACTATTTTCAATATTTCCATTAATGCCACCACTCCTCTGTGCATGAACTGACCCTGTATCACAACCGCCCAGCATCCCCACCTGAGGGCTGCTCATTTCTAAGGTGCCTTCCTAACTCAAGCTTTTCTAACAACTTTATCATAACAACGCCACTTGCCTCAGACATCCAATGGGCATGATATGCATTTTCATTTTTTAAAATTAGATAAACAAAAAAGCATTAAATAGAATTACAGAAATAAATACATTTTATTTCATATAAATATGTGGGCCCTTATGTCCAAATTGTCACTGACACACATGTTTTTGGGAATAAGATGAAGTAAACAATTCATGAAATAAGCTGCCCTACTGTTTGATACACTAACTTTATGAGTAGTATGGTTTTTGTGAATTGATTTCAGTGTTTATGAGTCGCTAAATTCCATCAGTAACCATCATGCACTGTAAATCCCCATGTTACAATGCATTTAATGAACATCATATTGTAATTTAATTGGAAGCCCTTCCCTCTCACTTGGGGGAAAAAAAAAAGATCAGCGATCACATCAAGCAAGTCTGGTCCCTTTATAAAGGATTATCTTTTATGTCGATTTAATGTCATATTGGTAATTGCGTGTATATAAAATTTCTTATACAGACCCCAAAGTGAAACATGACTGAAGAGACAAAAATAAAAGGAAAAATCCAAATCAGGTTCAAAGCTCACATCTTGCCAATTTCTCCCCAAAGCCGTCTTTTCACCATGGCTGAAACCTGGATTTGTCCACATACATACAGTAATATATATTTCGTAATCTTTCAACGTCTCTGGCTATGTACAAGCTATACAAATAAAGATCAGGCTGACGGCCAGGTTTTATAAGCTGTGCAGAGGGAGCAGTTGGTTGGGAAGTCTCCCAGTCTCCCGGCTCCTTCCCCCGCAGTCTGCCCATACAGGTGGCTGTTCTGCTTCACTTGCGATCGTCGATGGTCTTAATGAATTCCACCGCCGCGGTGAACTGCATCCACCAATAGCACTCCTCCCCACTCAGGCGGCTGGCGTAGAAATTATTGATGTACTGAACGGTGGACAGCAGGCAGGGCGGGTTTGCCTGGAGGGGAGGAGATGTGGGGATGGGCCCACATTAACCGCTGAAAGAACCTCACGCAATGCCGTGCAGATTATTATCATAAATATGGAAATATGGAAAATATATCCACACAGTTTAGCAGATAGCAGTCTTTATGGTGCACTGCAGTTAGAGTTGTTTTGTGATAGAATTTTATGATGATTATGCTCAATCTTCATTGACAACTAGTCAATCATGATCCATACTGAAGGTAAATTCTTGGAAATATCAGAGATTATGTTGAACAAAATACACCTGACTGGAGAGTCTAATTTGAGCTAAGTGTGGAAGCATAGAGTAAAAACGGACTTACCCTTATGAGGACAAAGACAAGTACAGGGACAAAGTCGTCCGCTCCTGGGACGGAGTATTCATTGGCCAGACTGAGGAGGTTCATGATGGTGGAACACATGCGCAGTATGCACTGGACTTTGTCTCGTGGTGTCTTGTATGCATTGATGGTCCTGATCTCGGACTGTGCAGAGGGCCAGGGAGCCTCCTTCAAGTAAACCTGCAACCAGAAAGGTTAAAACACCCTTTTTTTAATTCTGTATTGCAACAAGTCTCTTCCTGCATGGAAGTGAAAATGTCATCAAGAGGATACCTCTGGGATTTGAAGAGCTTTATGAGTGGCCGTCACAACTTTTGAGAGCCGCTGGATGTGTTCATGGAAAAGCCTGTGTGAGACAAACAGACTCAGTATACACCAAAAGAGAGAGCACAAATTCTGTCCAATCCACCAGTGCAATTGGTCTGATTACATATAAACCTAAATATAAAGCAGTTTGGGATTTTTTTTGCTCTTTTAAATACAGTAGAAATTAACTGAAGTGTAAAGATGGGGAGTGCCCCACTCTGAAATTATGCTTAAGTAAGTGAATTTTTACACCAGGACAAAAGAACTTTCATGATACACGAGACAATATTCTCTTACTTAGACACAAGTCAAATGAAAAGTAGTGCATGAATGAGACCTCAGACCACCATCAGCATGGAAACGTATTGGCTTCCTTACAATTCACATTTATGAGCTTAAGTGCTTTTGTCCCAATTTAAAAAAACAGATAATTTACTACTATTGTACAGTATCAATGTCTATATACTGTTATGACTATTATTTTCAATGTTAAATGACAGAGCAGTGCTCTTCTGTATCCACACACTTTCACCGTTTAAAATCTTAATAGCATAACAGCAGAAAAAACAAAACTGCCTAGTGAAGCTCTTATTTTGGTTCTGTAAACATTCCAGCTACTCACTGGTCTCTAAGAATATCTCCATCCTGGTTGGGGTAGAAGGCCAGTTTGAAGATGCGGTTCATAACGCTGCGCTCGATAGCCATCTGGGCATCCTGCAGCTGGTCCTCACTTGCATACTGCCAAATGGCATCACGGGCCATGGCACCATACAAGTAGCGCAGAAAATCCTCCACTGCTGCCGTCTTGTCATCCGCTGCTGTGCACCCCTGGAACGCTGAGGGGGGCACACAAAAATTAATTCTATAGATTTTACTGTATGAATGACCTTTTTTTTAAATATCTCTCTGCACTTTGTATGAGTAGTTGAAAACCAGCACAGGATATCTTTGTTTGTTGATTGTTTTTAAGTGATGTAATTTGAACTTAGAAGTGTTATTGTGTATAACTACATCAAATACTAGAAACAGAACTTTAACATTTAATATTATGAAAGAGAATGGCTTTGCATTATTTAATGTATGGTTGCCAGAGTATTTGCTTCATTTGTTTGTGGGGTAATAACAGAAAAAGCATTATAAATCATGAATAATAAAAAAAATGGCAGCTGGCCAAATGAAGAGCAAACAACTCAATATGCTCAGCTAGTAGAGATTATTTACAAGGAACATGAAAATGCAGACATACCCTTGATAAAGTCAAGCATCTTGGATTCCATGTGTTCAAGAAGGAGCCGAACACAGACAGTGGTGAAGTAGCGGTTCGCTACCTCCTTGTCTCTCAGCACCCTCTGGAGGAGCCTCTCCAGATGGGCCTGAGAGGTTTGCAGGCCCTGACGACACCTGGTTAGATAAGCTATGTATGGTGCCCGCTTTCTATAAAACACATGGAAAAAAAACAATTCTATTATTTATCATCTCTCTGTTGCGTAAAATAACATTATACACTGGACAAAGAAAAGATAACAGAATCAAAGACCCATGGAGTGCTCTAAGCGAGCTCTTCTCATGTCCCCAGGCCCTGAGATTTACCTGTAATCCTCCGCAATGGCAGCCAGCAGCTTCCTGCAGGTGCGTGCATCGAAGCGGCTGACACAGCGCGTTGTCTCCTGGATCTGGGCCATCTGGTTCTTATCCTGAAGGTTGATGGCCTCTGCGAGCTGGACCTTCAGGAAGCAGACGATCTCATTGTCTGAAAGAGAGGAAAATAGGGAGACAGCATTGGACGACACTGCTCGCAGTTCACAAAGGAACGCCTGGTTGCTGTAATCTGATCAACCTGCCGCCTCCACTGACATTCTGACTGATGGGCAAGAAGATGGAGTCTTATGGTTTTTACTGTTAACCATTTCACAGGATGTGAAACTTGAAACTGCCTGCTATTGTGCTGCTTCAGGATGTGTCAGTGGTACCCAGCAGATTTGCTGTGAGGAAAGTTTAAGAGGTTCGTCTTCATTTCGTGCAGAACTGCATTGTTCTGATAAAATGTTTGGCCAATATTAATCTATGTGGTTACACAAGTATCTTAATGTGCTAGATGGGTTAATAATGTGATATTTTACTGACACAATATGGGAATTCTGTAACAAAAAGCCCAAACCATTTCAAACTTGCCCCTAATCTTCGAAGGTGAGAAAGAAGGTGAAGGTGGTACTGATTTGGTGTCTTGCTTAAGGACATTTTCAGCTGGTTGGATGCTTGCCAACATTAGGGGTTGTACCCTGCTCCCTGTGGAGATTTGTGACAAAGACACCTAAAATCCATTAGATAAGACCAAGTTTTAAAATAGCCTAAATTAATCGACAGCGTAGAGCAAGTGGAGCAAGCTACTATGAGCTCAGGTACTAAGTTTAAGCATAAATGCACAAGAGCCCCTACCTTCAGGATCCATGTGGTCAGGCAGCCCATTTCGTGTGGTTGCAGGAGCCATGATGGGTAGAGCCACTGAGTCGGCAGAACACAACGCCAACCTCAACTTCTTCTTTGCATCACTGGAAGTAATAAAAAAAAAAAAAAAAATTCTAATTAACAGCAATGGCTAAGCCATATCAGCTAAGAAACCTACACAGTCTTGAGTGAATGTTAAATGAGTTTTTTGGTTGCCTGCAGGACTGCGGACGTCTGACCTGAAAGAGAACTTGGAGTCATGCTGTTGTGCCGTCTGGCTGGCTGAGTCTGGTAGGTCGTCTGTGGAAATGTTCTGCAGAGTATCCTCTCTTGGAGAGTCATGCACACTGTCTTCAACACAAAGATCTGTGAAAATATAAAAAAAAAGAAAAAAGGAAAAAAAAAATGAAAATCCTTAATCTTGCCTACCGCAACTGTATGTAATATGCATAAGCTTCAGTTTAATTTTTTTTTTAACCAACCTCCTGTCCCGTCATAGGAAGCTCCAGCCGTGGCTCCATCACTCGGGCTTGGCCTCTTAATGTTCCTGTACTTGTCCAAGATGTCTTCAGCAGCCTGTGCTTGAGTGCTCTGTCTGGGCAACGGGTCATCTGACAAATCCACCAACAAATGAGTTGAATTAAAATTAAAGCCGCCATTGTGGATTAGCTTAAGCCAATCAGGAGTGAAATTAAGCCAAACTGGGACTGACCTTGTTGGATACGCTCCTGGGCAATGTCATCTTTCTCCTGTTTGTCCCTTTTCCTAAATGCTGCTATTGGAGCTGTGGAGGAGAGACATGTGATGATTGACTCAGGCAGCATGACACCACTTTCACTCTCACTTGATGACAGGCTAATCATGAGTCAGCTGGTGACAGCCACTTTAAATCTCTGGTATTTTTCATGGGTTTTATTGAGACTAAAAATCTCAATATGGGATGTATGGCATCATACAGGACCAAAAAAAGTCTAGTCAAGAAACTTTACTGAGAAAAAAGCAAAAGAATGAAGAGATGGTGAATTAAACCAGAATATCACAAAGGTCCACGGTAATCGATTATGAGTCCAGTCTGAATAGATGTAAATAACACTACTGATGCTCATCCTGTTAACACAAGGGTGCAAACAGGACAAACTAGACAGCCACGGAGTCTACAATTTGAAGACTAACATACGAAACACTGGGTGAAGTATCTACACTGATATTCTGTTTTCTCCATATAATAAAATGGCAACATACTTCAGCAAAAAAAAAGAAAATGGGTGATAAAACAGATGCATGGATGAGGAGTGCTGGCGTTTGAACTCAGGCTACACCATGTCACATCACAGCTCTACAGCTCTAAGGAGACATCTACAAAGCAGCATTGGCACGCAGTCGCTGGCTCCAGCAGTAAAGCTAGCTCAATGACGACAGCATGGAAGCATTACCTGGGACATCACTCTCAGCCGTCCAATATAGCACTGTGAGGAACACAACAGACAGGGTTGGCCTTTCACACACAGGCTGCCGCTCTGCGGGACAACTGCCTGTGCGTGACCGTGCAGAGCAACAGGACAAACACAATGGACTCTACAGAGGTTCGGTGGGAGATTGGTGGTTTAGACTTCAATGCTCTCGACGTTACCATGTGCAAACAGTCTTCCATTTTATGAATATCAATTTAACGTTTGCTTAAGAAACATTATTATCTCAAAGAGTAATAAGCAGTAATTCCACGTGGGCACAGCTCATTATTTCCCAGACAGATGTATGAGAGATGGCTGAAGAGTAGAACTGCAACAAGAGATGTGTCATCTATCAGTGCTGATGACAGAGAGGTCTATCTAATGACCATTAGCCGCTGGCTGACAGCACTGCTGGGAGGGCTACAGCCATACAATCTACACAGCTAAAGCTCTCCTGATGACTGATTAGCTTTGAAAAGTCTATATAAATCTGGAGCCAGTGAGACGTAAGAGAAAAAGGACTGGACACGTCTCTGGAGTAACTTCAAACAACAAGAAACATCATTTTCAAACTGGAACATCAGCAGTGGAGTGGACAACATGGATCATCATTCTCTTTCTCACAATATAAATTGGTTTTCGCTCTGCTTTTTAAAGTGTGATATTTCCTGTCAGCTGTGATTAAGAGAACCCCCCCCCCACGCACGACAAAAAAATAAAGGAGTGCTGGAATCAAACTGATCCCTTCTAAAGGTACAAAGCTGATTTTTCAGTTTAGTAGATACAACATGTTTAAAATGACCAGGTGGCCTGCATCCTTACCTTTGGGAATGGCTGACACAAAACGTTTTTTCCACCATGGTCTGTTGCGATCAGACTTCTCATCATCACTGTCTTTCCTATCCTCAGCCTTTGAATGGAAATTAACATGTCAAAATTGGGCACTAGCAGTTATTAAATAAAACAGCTGAAACTGGCTACAAAAGAAACATTTATTTATGCTTATTCTGTTTTTGAGCAGCATTTGTCAACAACACAACTGTCCATGGCATTGGGCACTACTGCTGCCAGTTACCTCTCCTTTCAGGGAGTCTTTGCTGGGGGACGAGGAGGGTCCTAAGGCGAAGGCACCGGCAGGGTCACGCTCTTCAACTGCTACCCGCCGATTAAGGCCAGGGTCACTTGTGGGCCGGCGGCCTGGACACACGATGTCAGAGCTGCGGCTGCGGACCAACCTGTCAGGGAAGGAGTGACGCTGCTTGGTGTGCTCCAGCTCAGCCTGGGCCAGGCAGTGGGGCGTGAAGAGAGAATGGCGCGTTTCCGGCCCCAGGACACTGGCTTCGGGGATGGGAGGGTCGGGTGGAGGGTGAGGGGGCCTGGCATAGTGCACTTTGGGCCTCACTATTGTTCCAGTGGAGGAGCCTAAGGTTATAAAAGACAGAAAAACAAAATCAATTCAATAAATTTTACTGTATAAATTTGGAAAATATTTAAATATCCCCTTGCAATTTGTATGAGTAGTTTTCATTACATTTTCTTTAATATTCTATGGGTCTTTTACCAGCCCACTGCACACACTTAACTGAGACTGAGTACATTTTTTTCAAAGTAGATACTTGTATTTAACTGCTTTTAAAATTGTAAATATATTAATGAACTCCTACTTGTAGATTTAATAAGAGGTACTAAGGTAGTGTTAGTCTGTACTGCCATATCTCACCTTAAATAACTAGAATTACTGCCTCATGCTTGTATCCCTTCACCAACCAGTAATGTTACAGTTTACACCCATGTCTGTCCAGACTCATATGATATATGTAGTGAAGACATTGAATGAATTTAATAAAATTGTATTAAGTGTATTTCTTGATTTGTGATGTAGGGATACATAAATAAAATTGATTTGACAGGACTTTGTGAAGCTTTTTGTTCCTGTTCTGCCATATGTCTACTGTATTAGAGTATGAGTTCATTAAATAAACAAATAACAGAGTCAAATTCCTTGTATATGTTCTCACTCTTGGCCAATAAAGCTGATTCTGATAGATCACAAAGTTTTAGCCATGACAGTAGAAAATGCTTCAAATATGGATGTTTCTACAAGGAAAAATGCAAATGCAGACCAAATTCTAATCAGTTCATCCTTTTATCCAAAAGAAGATATCATGCGATATCACATTTACAAGAGAGGAATGGACGGTAGACAGACAACCGATAAACATAATGCCTCCTGCCATGGCTGTGGCATAATAGAAACCAGTACCAAAAGGGAAAGGAGGAAAAAAAAAAAAAACACCTCAAAAGTGGGGGAGAGTGCTAAAGAGAGATGTTAGTGGGAGATGAGCCCTAGGTGTAGGTAGGCCACCTGTTCCAAGGGTAGACTCTCTCTCCTGAAAAGCTTCCAATGGCAGACTCGTGCCATGAGCACAGTGGGACAAGGGGACAGTGCCAAAGAGCCTGGGGTGAGGTCTCTCAACCTGTCATCCCTTCACCTTGCCACAGACACAGCCACCACCATGCCTCTCTCAAATATTCCCACCTGCACTACAAACAAAACATACAGAGAGGAGCAAATACTGCTAATAATAATCTGGGACACTAAACGAGCCAAATGAAGTGACATCTCACTTGCACTTTTTAGCTTAGGTAAGTAAGGTTTGTGTGAAGGGTGCAGGAGTACTCTTGGTTAATTTCGCAGAGCTCAAGCTGTTCAGGACATTAGGGTAGGGATTTAATGGTATTAATTTCTAGCTCTGATCGGCTGTCAAGCATTCTTGGAGTGCAAATTACCTTCACCAGAGGAGAGGGGATCGAACATGGCCAGTAAGGAATCGGCCTGTGAGGGTGGAGATGTCAGGTGGTGTGCTCCTGTAAACACACACAAGGATAGGAGACAATTAACCATAGTTACTAAATCAATTGCTAATAAGAGCTTTGCTGCTGGTTTCAAAAATGGTTTATAATGTTAGAAAGATAATAGCCTGGCCTCCAAACTTGATTTCCCAGCCAGGCTAACAATGAGTAGTTAACTCCCCAGTACAACTTTAAGTAAAAACTACAAGTGTAGTGAGTAAAACAGTGATTTAGCTTGTTGGCAGCTTTAGAAGTGACAGGGAGTGATAGCCCTGGCTGATTCTGTTTTGACCAGATAGACACTGGACTGATGGCTTAGCTTCCCTGGCAGGGATGTGACACTCTCCTACCGTGGCCTGACTCCTCCCCATCTGGACTGGTCACAGAGTCCTTCCCTCCAAAGTCTGAGCTGCACTCTGACCGCAGGTCCTCAATCTTGTTGGGAATGTCTTCTGAGGTTGCACTGATACCTGTGGCATGAAAAATTGAAAAAAGCAGTAGTTTGATATTCAGGACAAAAGCTACAAAGTATCACCTTAACAGTGAGACATTTCAGCAGTTAAGAAAGAGAACCTGCATGTTTAATGTTTCTCAAACAAAAGAGGACATTATTTCCTTTATAATATGCTTTACAGTCTCTCTCAGAAAGTAACCCAAGGGAAACAAATTGGTAGCATAAGCTCCCATGGGTTAGGGGAAAGACACAGATAAGAGTGATCATCATGCACAGACTAGCCATCAGCTGGATCCCAAGGGCCATTTTCTTGTGACCTGAGCCAGAACGTCATCACTGGCTTCTTAATCTAAGAGACTACCTCATGCATGTCAACATAGCATGTCCAACTGAGCCCACAGAAAAGAGAACCAGAATTAACCTCTGTGTCATGCAGAAAAATTCCCACTGACCCCAGTACGCTGGTTAACAACCCTCCCAACACCATGACCACTCCTCACAGAACAACGGAGATGAGACACAAGCAAAAATTAGAAACAGAACCGATTGTTTCAGAGAGAAAACACAGACAAGGCAGTAGTGAGGGAGGGGAGAGATGGAGTAGTTATATTTATACCTGAGACTACACTGAGGCCTGGTGTGCTGGGTCTCGAGCTGACCTCTCTGACCTCTGTGTCATCTGAGGTGCTGCCGACCCCTGAGCAGCTCTCCAGCTCCTGTAGGCGCTCCTCCTGCTTCAAGTCTGGGGCCTCTGCAAACAAACCCAAAAAGAAAAAAAATGTATAAGAACTCTCTCTTTATAAATAAATAAGACATCTGAAAAAAGTATGTGTACCTGTCTCACTTGAAGTGAGGATAAAGTACCATTTAAAAGAAGCTCATAATCCACTTTACTCATGGAAGTTTGCTAGAGATGATGGTCACTCCACCCCCTCCTCTGTTACCATTATTGGGAAACCAAGTGCACACATATGCATGAAATCAAACAAAGCATACATTATCATGTCTTAAAACTGCCAAACAAAACCATAAAGCTAGTACGGCCAATTCTTTTCTACCCAATGGAGCTGTTGGGTCGAACCCAGAGGCTCCATACTAACAGCAGTACTCATTTGCATGCTCGTTAGTAATAATGTGTTGGTGAAGTGCTCTTCAGAGTGTAGTTTTCTGCTGCCTAGCCATGAAACAAGCACTCTACTCGTAGCAAGTCTCCGATCACACTATTACCGAGCGGAACAGGGGCAGCAAACGGAACAAAAAGCAATCAAGACACTCATGCATGTCATTTCTGCACTGCACATATTGAAATGGTGTACCACTTCAATTAACATAAGGCCCAGGCTTTTCAAAGAAACACTTAACACTGTTAATAAAGCACTCTACTGATTTTCACAAAACACTGGTTTTCAAAAGGGGGAGTTAAACACGTAATCTCTCATTAATAAAAGATTTGGTCTGAATGTTCAGTTTGCAAGGACAGACAAAGAAAGTATAATCTGTACTTGCATTTGCTCTGACACAGTGACACAAGTGATGCCCTGAGTGATTTCTGTCATAAAAAAAACAAAATTTACACATGAGCCTCAGAGCAATGCAATGTTTAGGCTAACCAAATAAAAAACTGACACCATGTAATGTGACTGAGGACAGCTGCTCTCCTTGTGATTCCCTCCCTACTGCTCCACCACAGGTGCAAACACACCTGGTGGTCCCTCTAAGGAAACCCCAGCTGCCTCCCTACTGCTCCACACACAGGCAAAACACACACACCTGTCCCCTCTGAAACCCCCCGCTTTTTACTGGCAAAGGCAGATCTGTCCTGAAACAGGCAAGCGCACAGAAATATGATGACAGATGTATGCACACATTTTTGGTATGGAATGTAGTGCAACCACACCTGGTGTCCCAACCCCCCACTGCACTGAATAAACATAAATGTATACACACACATGCATGCAAACACACATTTGAGACTGTCATGGAGATGAAGTGCAAGAATCAAGACACAAAAAAAAACAAACAAAAAACAGTCAGAATAAACATGGCTCCCCACCTGAGTCACTGGGCAGGACCTCCACACTCCAGGCCTCGCTTGTGGTCTCCGAGATGGTGGAGCCATAGGGGTCCAGCAGCACCGAACCTGAGCCAGGAAGACACAGCAGGCTGCCAAGCACGTTCTCCGCAGCTGCCCCTGAGAACAGAGAGACAGACAAAGGGTTAACCTCTTTCAGCAGCATGAAACTGCTTTTTCCATCTGGAAAAGTGTCAGACCAGCAAGAAGTCACCTCTATAGTGGCAAAGTCATCTTAAAGGCATCTTTTTGTTCTTTACCAAGCTTCTACAGTTTGTGTTGTTAAAGCACTGCTGTTGATTCATATTCTGTAATTAGTTCTGATAAATTATTCAAATTCTAAATATGAGCAATCTGTGAACTTGAGAAAGCCACCACAGAAAAAATGTCTTGGTAAAAGGTTGAAATGTTTGAGTTGCATGCATGTTTACATTTAATGCTCTGTTCCATTTGCAGGGCTGCAACTAATCATTATTTTCATTATCAACTATTTTTTTCAGTAGTCTTTTCATCATCTGATCATTCAGTCTATAAAATGATTAAAAAAAACAGTAAAGTAACAGCAGTTCAAAATCCAAATATATACTTCTTCCAGAAATGGTAGCAAATCTTCACCACACTTACCACATGTGAAGCCAAAACAAATTTTTACTAGATGAATGACTGAAATGACAAATCAATAATTAATTATTCTTTTGCTCAACCAATCAATGTATTGAGTAATTGCTCTAGCACTACATGGCACTTAATATATTAATTTAATGTCTTACATCTTAATTAAAATTAAACTGTTTAAATTAAGGCCTTCAGGTCTGACTTTCAAACAACACTGTGAAAAGGTCTAAGATGAGCAAAATTACTAAAGAATGTCTCCCTGTTGTGCATATGGGGTTTTAGAGTCAATGAGCTCTGCATACAGAGATGCAGAGTTGGAGGTCGCATGCATTTCATGCTGGGACCCACAGGCGCAAATACCACTGTGCCAAAGGTCAGAGGTTAATGGCAATATCTCACCCTGTCCTGGCCTCCAGGGCCATGACTTTGATCTGTTGATTAAGCCTAGCATTACTCACAACCAAATTACTGCTTCGCTCACCCTCCCACAAAGTCCTCAGCACAGTGTCCCTCTATCTCCATATGGGAAGTTGTGGATTAACAAGGCGGAAGAATGCGGAGGAGGGGGAAAAGAGCTAGCAGGTGTGAGTGGGAATCAGTGGCCAAGGCTCAAGACCAAAAAGAAGTCAACCTGTGGCAGCCGCAACCCCTGGTAGTCATGCTTCCACTTCATGGCACACACACGCCATGAGCACATACGCATGCCAGCACCCAGCCAACAGTGTGTACGGATGTTGGAGGGGGCAGGGCTCTCAGTGGTGGTGGGAGAGCTCTATCCCGCTGTCCATGTTTACAGTCCTCAAGGTAGGGGCGCAGAGTACTTGTCTTTCAGGTGGATGATTAAATGAGTGGCACAACAAGAAGTGAAACAATTAGAATTTCTGCCTCATTATCATGGTAATCTTATCAGTGGGATAATGAGGTATTAATGGATATTTAATGTGCATCTCATAACCCAATTCCTTGGAGAAAACACATAAGGAAATCACTGTAAATTCACTTAATGATGGAAAAGTCCCCCAACGCCATATTCCAAAGAATGAAAAATGGTGGATGCAAATGAGAAGGAACCAAGGTCAATAAGACTGCAGGGACTTAGTGAATGTCGGGGGGTGCAGAGAGAAAGAGAGAAGGAGAGAGAGAGATGGGCAGGGGGAAGGCTGTGAAGAAAAAGACTGAGGCAGAGGACGCAGGAAGACAGGAGTCTGAATAAAATCAGCACTCAAATATTTTCTCCACATACAGCTGGTTTCACATTATTTAAGCCTGCTTTTTTGTTTTTTGCAAACTGTGTCTTACGCTCATTCACAGTTTTGGCTCAACAGAGTGTAGACACTTAAATTGCCCTCGAAGAGTTTACTAAAGATGTTTATCTTATATATCAGCAAATTAGGATTATGCATGTACTTATTAGCTACTGCCATTGGTGCCACTGTGATATTACAAAATAATCTCTGGATTTACTTCAAGAGACACAAGAAAATATGTTTTGCCTCTGGAGACTATTTTAATCAAGAGTCCACTTCACTAGTTTATTCCATCAATTGGCATATAATTTCAGATTAAAAAAAAAAAAAATCAGTGGCAGTAGAGTGAAAACAGTCCTACAGTACGAAATTGGTCACTTATTCTTCATCCTCAAACTTCTGATTAAAAAGATGATTATTATTCAGTTAAAAAGTACAAATACAGTAAAAGTGTAAATACCAAGATAAAACTCAAATACTAAGTTACATTACTCAACCTAAGCATCGGTTAAACTTACAAAAATTTAAAAAAAAATAAATTAAAAAAATATTTTGTACTTTTTTCTCAATGCAAAATACAAAATATTGTATTAGGCCTAAAAATAAATGAAGTAGAAACACTGGTCACAATTATTACTTTGAGCTCAATTACATAACAATTTTTGATGGAAAAAAAAAAATCAGAACGGGCCAGATGTGTATAAGAACCTAAACTGAATTGAAGACCTGCTTTTTGATGCTATTTCACCCACATACCACAAGGTGATGACATTTCCCTTAATCTACTTAATCAGCAGTCAGAGGATGTCCCTATGTGCATCAAATGCATCTTATTAAATATGCAATGATCACACAGGCTGTGTAGAGCAGTCAATTTGCTTACTGATGCAGGACGTGAATGTCTACAAATACAGGTATCAAAGTCCCCCTCACCTGCTATTTCCTGCAGCCGATCTTCATCCATGTTGGGGTCAAAGTCGCTGCCAAGCACGTCTGTGCTCCAGGTTTCACTGACTGTCTCAGAGATGTCCCGATCATCTGTCAACCCCATCATGTCTCTGATCTCAAACTTGCGGAGTTTGTCATCAAGGTTGTCCTGGGTGGTGGCTGAAGGAGACAGAATGTTAGATTAGCCTTGCTTGTGGATATGTTTCATCTAAAAAGATGATAAAGTTTTAACTCAATGTTTTGGCAAAATCTAGGTATACCTATACAAACATACCCTGCTCATGTTCCAGAAGCTGTAGAGCCTCCACCCCATTGCTCCCTGATGGCCCAGCTCCCAGCTCAGAGACAGACTCTCCCTCCAGGTCCAGAGACGACACAGAGTTAGAACGATTGGATGGACCTGAGGGAAAAAAAAGAATAAATAAGAACATACACACGGTAACAAAATCACTTAGAAATAAAAGCAGCTTTTAGACTACCCACCATTTATGACCCTGTGATCTTATTCTAATCTATGACCCTGTGATCTTATTCTAATTTATATCTGAGTGTAATAGTAAAATGTATTGTTCAATGGACAATTCATACATTGTTTGTTCGTCTGTTTTTGTTCATACAACTGTGTATGAAAAGACAAAAAATAATCACAATGAACTTTCTGTCTACATTTTCTGAAAATATAAGATGAACATAGCTGCAATTTGTTTTTCTCATGTTTTAGCTTTATGTGTCATCAATCTGCAGACTGACCCTCTGAGATGCCTTCCAAGTTGTCACTGCAGAGAGAAAAGCGCAGGGTTTTGTCTGGTTTACCATGCAGCTTAGTATCATCAGCATGGCCATCCCCTTGGGCCCCATCAGCCATCTGCAGGTTCAAAACCTAGGGGGCAGTAGAGAGAGGAATAAATATCATTTTATATATACACACATTCACATATATACACATACATGCTCACATATATACACATATACACACACACGCATACATGTATATGTATATACATGTATATATATATACACACACACACACACACACACCCACGTTTGGTTGTTAAATTGGCGAACAAGGAGGAGACAATTTATTTTGGATCAGATCTTTAGTTTCATATGACAAACAAGCTTTCTTATATATTGCATAATATTGTAAGCACACACAAAGCACTACAAAATACATTACACCAACTCTAGGAAGTCACCCCCCACCCAGCCTGAGTGACAGGAAAAAATAGGGCACTGAATTTATTATATCATTATCTCCTCTATAAATAAGTACATTAATTCAAGTCACATTACCTCATTCTCTGACATCATCCCTGGGACAGTGTGATGACCAGTTCCTAGTGAGATCACCAGCACCTCCTCTGGCATCAGCTCCTGAAGGGACTCTTGGGAGCTGGCCTCTGCCTCCCCCTCCTGGGCTATGTTGGTACGGCTGCGACTACGAGCAGCTGCTGGTTGGTGGATTGGAAGGAATTAGTAGGGGACCACTGTTTTCTGATTGTTACATTCAGAGGACACTAAAGAACAACATGTGTTGCTATGGTTTACATTAAGATATGTTGTTCATTTTAGGCCATACATTCAGAATTTCACGTTTCACAAAACATCCAAACAGTGTTTGTGAAAACAAACAGCTTTAGCCTAAAGCTCGAAACTGGACAACTAAGACTCATCTAGTATGTCACACCAACATGTTGCCTGTAACTGTTATTCATAAGTAATAAGAACGGCTCTAGCGGCTTATAAACTTTTTACTTCCAAATCTGCTATAGTCAGAATGGCTTTATCAGTTTTACAAACAAAATGTCAAAAATTACCTTATGAATCCTTTCTTCACATTGGTATGACATGAAACACAAGTTTACCTCTTGTTTCAATATGTAAGACCGTATCTATTTAAAAATAAGGGCTGATCTTTCTTTTATCATGAAAAATTTGAAAGTGGTATTTTCATTGCGCAAAATTTGAGGTTAAGCTGAAAACAGATACAGACAAAAGCGCATAGCTTGGTCAGGATGTCTCTAGCAACTAAAAGCTGCTATAGCTACCATATTATTTTAGCATTATTTTAGCAGTGCTAGTATATAGAATTTATGAAAACAGTCACTCATTCTGCATAACCTTCATTGAAAGATGGTACTCTTTGCATGTTTAAAGTACTAAATGTTTTGCTTCCAAAGTGTTTCTTAGATTAAGATGGCAAACCTGATGAACCTGAAGCATTTTAGCAGCACGTGACTTTCTGACAACTCTAAAGACACTTCTGACATATTTTAACCCTATGTTTTTGAGGCTATAACACATTGCACTGACTCTTTGGCTCCGTTAACTTGACATATTTTAAAAAATGAGAGAGAACAATTAAGTACGGGTACGGCAGAAGTTCCTTGAGGTCCTGGAATTGCATGGGATCACTGTAACTCACTTTGCCAATCATTTCAAGAGAAATACATAAAACAAATTCAGTACACATGACTGCATCAAACTCATTCTGCATAAGTGGTTTTCATGAACAATGTTTATATTAAAGTGTAAGTGCATGAACCACTTACAGGTTGAATATGAAAAATTGTGCTGTTATACTGTATTAACACCCTTCAATAACAACACATAACCTCTATGGAGCATTTTTAGCATCTCAAACTATGTCCTACATGGTCCATCTACTATTTAACATGAATGATGAAAATCCCTGATAATTCCAAAACAATGTCAGGTTGGATGCCAAATAGGGCATTAAGAATACCACTACACCATCACTGCACAAACTAATTACACTAGTGTCTTATATAGGGTTTTATTTTTATTATAACTCAGGCACAGACCAGAAGGAGGGAAGGTGGAAGATAGATATTTTCCCCCACTCTACCTGGTAATGAATGGCCATATTCCGCTGAATGAGGAAGCAAGAAAGGGAAAACTTAGAAAACATAATGAGTGGAAAAAACACCTTAGCTCTAATAATGAGCCAAAGCACTGTGCAAGGCAAAGCAAGCATGGTGAGAGCACATGGACAAGACCAGTACTAGGTAACAGTAGCGGGGCAGGGCGGTAACTGTGCAGCTAGGAGTGTGGACTAGATGAGCGTTAACTGGGTGAAACAACAGATAGACGGGCTAGGTTCTCTCCAGGTCTAACACAACTGACAGTCTACCCACCAAAAGGTGTTACTAATGGAATGTGAGCAGACAGAGTGGTGGTTGTGGGGTCCCAGGATGTTATAGCAGCTAAGTGTTGTCCTGGTCATTCATTGGCAGCACAGGAGGAAAGGAGAGGGACAAGGTAGGGAGTTGGAGAAAGAATACAGAGTACATCTCAGAATTCAAAGTATTTAAAGTGTAAAGTCAAAGCTTGTGTATAGAAATGTCAGATTTTAGAGAAGTAAGCACAAGTGGTTCATTTCTAATTAAGGGGATGTTGCTACAGCATCATTTGTCTTGAAAATGCTAATGAAGGTAGCCTATGCATCTTTTCTATCCATTCCAATTAAAATGAGCTCATTTATATTTGGTAATTTAATTGGTTGTCATTTCTGTAATTGAGCTTCAATTCAGGCCATGCTAATTATCTTTATAACATACTGAGAAGAAGCTCATTAACTTCCAATAACACACAAGGCTTTCACTAGCCATCACCACTCAGATCAACCTGTTTATTTTGCTTCTCATTAAACAAAATACTACACTTCTATTTTCGGATATTGATATATTCCTTTAAAGCGAATTATCCTTCTGATTTTTACATTGGGAATTTACAAGAGGTTACATCCTAGGGAGCATATCAATACATCTATCATCTATTCTAAAACCAGAGTGGCAAAAAGGCAGAGACTTAGAGGCTGCGGAGGCAGGTACCTATGGGGAGCCTGTTCTTCTTGTTTGCAGGGGTGGTAGCTGGGGAGAGCTGGGGGGTGTTCGAGGGAGTGAGCTCCAGACTGTTACTCTTCACAGTTCGAGACTGGGGCACATTGGCCAGCAGGTTCTCCAGAGCCATGTGCTCCTCCTCCCGGAGGTGGTCGCCTGCAGTCACACTACGCACAAAGTCCACCTAAGTAGGAGGTGGAAAATTTTATTTGTAAGAAAACCACAGCAAATCAATTAGTGAAAGTTTACAGGTGCTCTGAGGAAGGGTGTGCGATAAAGAGGACTGGCTTGCCAAGCTTCTTCTACATTCATCTAAATTGTTGCCTGGTACAAAGTGTGAGTTTTAACCATGGCTTTTTTTTTTTTTTCCCCCCCCACTGCCAAAAGGTTTTTTGCAATGAGCGGAAGGAAAGAATCAGCATCAAAGCCACAAGCAGGCATTATACAGAAACAAACCAAAAGTCATTTTAGCTACCATATTTGCTCATATAAAAATTTCATAATGTACATATACCGGATGCTGAGGTTACACTGAGGTAGGCTGATGCATACACCTTCCCCCTGTCACATTTCTACTGTGATAGCAGTTGGTTCATCAGCAGCTGAGGCAGGGATTATCTAGTCTTTTTTCATCTCTGCAGGTTACCTTGAAAGATCACTTACAACAACAGTGTTTGTCAGACTTCTATTAAAGCTTTCACATACTGCTACTTGAATTCAGCTCGATTTAAAATGAGATTCTTCCTTTCTGTGACACAAGAAACTTATGAACAACACTGACTGGAGGGCATGTGTTGTAACAAAATATCTGGTCAACAAACTACACCTTAACAAATAACAATAGAACTGAAACCACGCCCGAAGTCTCAACTAAAAACTAAACATTCTGAGATTTACCAAAAGGAAGTTTAATGCACAGCTCTTAATGTTTGGTATTTTTGTTAATTATATATCCAATGCAATCCAATTATATATGCAATGTACACAAACACAGTGTTTAAAAGTACTTTAAGTGGTTTCAAGGATAAATGCAAATGTATGTGCTGCTCTAAAATCCTATCCCATGACCTGGTCTGTAGGGAGTACCCATGATGCAGTTTGGCAGTATTAGTTCTCATATTGCAGAATAATTCAAATACTTATGTTAAATTTGGATATCACTAGAAAAATAGCTTACCAGTGCTATCAGCTGATTATGCGTAATATAGACTGCAGTCCTGCTGAGACCTTCTAGAAGGTTCATCGAGGACATGGGGGGGGTCTCAACTGCTCTTCCTCCAATCACCACATCCAGAAAGGCAGCAACACAACTCTAGAGACAGAGACCCAGAAAGATACATATCAGGATATTCAGCTGTAATTCTAAAAGGGAAAAAAACCCAAAACATATTACACTGGTGTAAGCACATACTGGTTATACACACCTTATCAAATTTAGACAAACTGCTTTTGCGCCTTGGGTCTGCATCATCATCAGCCATGGCCAACTGCTGCAAAAGCTGCCCCACCTGTGTATGAAAAAATAATGTGCGATCTAGCTACAGTAGAATGACTTCCTGTGTGCCAAAGTATGAAGAGGAGAAAACCTAGGACTTACCTGCATAAGATTGAAGCGGGCAACTTCATTGATGGGGGCGTCGGAGATGATGCCGTACTGCTCTGGGTTGACTATAGCTGGACAGATGAAGCAGGTCAGCAGCAGGTCTGTACACATGGTGCGCACCTCACCTACCTCGAGACGCTCCACACATGACAACGTCTTGTACATCTGGGACACAATCCAGCGCAGGCTGTGGGGAAAGCAGTAGGTGTTCTGCTTCAAGTAACCAATAAATTTGTTAACCAGAGCTACCAGCTTGGCTTCATTGGCCTCCACAGCAGCCTGCACCCTTTGTTTGTAGCCCTCAGAGCCCTTCTCTCCAAAACGTTCCTGCTGGGCTGGAGTGAGACGCTCTGTAACCTTGGCTGGGTCCGTCTCCAAGTGGTCTTCATCTTCCACCAGCAGCTGCATAATAGGTTCATGGAGGGTAGCAGTGAGGAAGAGCTTGGCTGAGTACAGGCCCTCGGAGAAGAGCTTGAAAAGGATGCTGAAGGCACAGGTTCCCCGTCGCAACAGACGGCGAGGGTTGTCACTCTCCTTCAGCTCAAACTCTATCAGGTACCGTAACACCTGTGAGTTGGCAAGAAATAAACATGCACCAGATTAAAAAAAAAAAAAAAATTTATCTCACTTAGAAACTCTCGAACTGTTTTTCTAATGTGTGCACTGGAGACAGGTAGGGCCCCTGACCTGCAGCAAATAGCTTTCATCCTCCTGCATGATACAGTTGCCATAAAGTGAGGTGAAGACTGTATGGATGACCCCCTGGGTGTGCTCCTGGTTCAGCCTCTCTCCAGCCACCAGGCAGGAAGCCACCAGTCTAGGGTTCTCCCTCAACCGGGCCAAAAACTCGCCATAGATTGTCTCCTGAAAGCCCAGTGTCTTGTAGCCATCAACAAACTGTGTGTCTTCCAGCATTTTGGCATGCTGGCAGCATTCAGCTGGAGAGGCCTCCGCACTGTAGACAAGAGTTGTTTCATATAAAATCTGTTATACCAACAACTGCTTTTGTTTTACATTCCTTCCCACTTACAAAAATGGGGGTTCTAAAAGAATATAGAGAGTATACCATAGATTTCTTTTTGTTTTTTTACATGGTGGACAGCAAGTCATTCACCATATATCCACCTTGACCTAGAAAAAACTTGTTTGAGGCTATTACTGCCAAACAAGGTTTGAGTTATTAAATCAAACCTTGTTTATTAGTTAATTAATCCAATGATTCCCTTACTTTTCCACCAGCACTGTGAATATCTAATGGGTGTGTTCAATAGATACCAAAGATTATAACTGTTTGTGTTGAAGCTTAAGTATGTTGTGTCTGTCAATACTTATCTAGAGTTAGATGAAAATCAGATCATATTCATATTCTTAGTTCCAAAGTGTTCATATATGTTTTCTTGCCACTGTAAATTGTTCTTAGTCATTTACATAAAACTGCTTTCTGTTGACCTAAGTGCCAAAAATCACTGACATGTAACAGCACATGATAACTTTCATGATGACTCCCCCTAAAGCCACAAATCGTCATTTTTTACATTTCTATTTGGGTATAGATTAATGAAACGAGTAAGAGAGCCAAGCTTTCCTCCCCATTTCCAGTCTATATGCTAAAATAAGCTGTCCACATCTGTACTTCCTTTTACTTTTCAAGGTCAGAGTGAATCACAATTATAGGTCTGACCTGGTGAGAATGAGACGATCGAGGTTGATCCTCTGCTGCTTGGCGATCCATGCGGCCCGGTACAGCCTCTCAGCTGTCTTCAGTACATCACTGTTGAGCCTCTGGATCAGCTGCTTTTCCGACGCCACGTACAGCCGTTCCTGCTTCAGGTGGTGGGCCAGAGTGTGGATGTCTGGCTTCACCATCGTCACCAGCTCACACAGTCAGAGAGGAAAATGACTAGAAACACCAAGGGGACAGGATAGAACAGAAAAAGGTAAATTAGGTGTATATGTAGATCACAAACTTTCTTTTTTTCCCCCAAAAATGTTTTCAAAATCTTTCTCCTGTAAATCCCCCTGTTTTTCAAAAGTGAATTATTATATAACTAGAGTACCAATTTAAGCATCTATACACTGAACTGCAAGATTTTTTCTGGCAGGAACCACCAGCCGGAGAGGAAAAACTGCATTTTTCTTGGTAGTTTTTCGATATGTCATCATTGTAACTTTCTGGAATGAGACTTGCAACAATGCTGTGGAATTGTCGACCATGTTGTCTTCTCTGACAGCAAACAAAGTCTCTAGTGAAACCAATAAAGTTAGCATTCTGAACTAATGGTTTACTTATATGATACATTAGTTACACTTGCCTAACAGCATCCTTGCTATCTTTTTTGCAAAAAGTGTCAGTTATCATTAACATATATATTGATATTATTAACTTACATTTAAAAGTAAATGTATTCAAAGTAAAAGCAGGAAATGGTTCCCTTTTCTGTTAAGTTATAGTTGAACACTAGCTCATGCATGATGCTCAAGTCATGCAAGGAAGTGATCATTTGCATTCAGTGTGTTGAACACACTGGCCCAACAACAATAGCAAAAGCATGCTTTTTCACAAGCTTCAGAAGATGCCAGACAGCAGAATATGCAAATTACTCTTGCCTCTCCAGATACACACAGCCAAGACATATAATCCAAGCTGAGTGCATGAAATTTGAATGATTTCTTGGTGAATCCTTTGCACAAAAGCCTCTTTGTAGCTGGTAGCTAACATAGCAAACACAGATTTAACAGTGGTGTTAGGGCTCTGGGAAGAGAATGAGACTAGACTGGAGAAAACTGTCTCAGAGTAGGAATGACAGCAAGGCAGTGTCATTGCTCACAAGCTAACAGACAACCAAAGCATTAGAGTTGATATGCCTGACAAATCAAATTGGTTATGCAGATTTACACACGTAATGATAGGCTCTACATTGAATTCCCTTTGGCCAAGAATAAAAAGTGATTACTGATCACCATTTACTAAATATATTGTCGTAATTTAAAAAAAAAATAAAAAAGTTCCAGTAAAAGATCCATTTTAGTCTAATATCACTCTAATACCGAGAAACAAGTGTTGTTTTAGTGTTGTCAAGAAATTCTTCAAAAAGGTGCAGCTGCTTCTTCCCACATAGGAAACTTGACTGCTGCCTGCTGCAATCCATCAGTGAAAAAAAAAACATCTCATGACAAATCAGTCAGTTATTTATCTGCGAAAATATCAAACATTTGCTAATGGTAGTTTTAAAAATGTGTTGCTTTTCATCATTTCAGAACTTTATAAAACAGTTTGTTTTTTTTTTACTTTTAGAGTGCATTCAGAAAGTCTTCAGACCCCTTAATTTTTTTTAATATTTTGTTATGTTGTAGCCTTATTCTAAAATCATCTACATTAATTTTTCCCCTCATCAATCTACATCCAAATACCCAAAAATGACAAAGCGTAAAAAAGAATTTTAAAAACTTGAAATTTACTAAAAAGAACTGACTGAAATATTACATTGACAAAAGTATTGAGACCCTTTACTATGACTCCCATTTTGATCCATCTTCCCATCTTGATTGTCTTTGAGATGTTTCTACGACTTAATTGGAGTCCACCTGTGGTAAATTCAATTGATGGGACATAATCTGGAAAGGCACAGACCTGCCAATATTGGGTTTCAGAGCTGACAAAGCATATCAGAGCAAAAACCAAGCCATAAGGTCGAAGGAACTGCTTGTAGAGCTCAGAGGGGAGCAAGTTGTACTGAGTGATCCCCCATGGTCCTATGATGAAACACTTCACTCCTGATAGGAGTCTCTTCCGGGACGAGCACAAGGGGTCATTAAATGCTTTGATGAGTATGAAAATGATGTGACTCATTAGATCTCAACACAGTCGAACACCTATGGGAGATTGGACTGGACTAACGTGTTAGACAGCCCTCTCCACCATCATCCTCAAAATACCAAATATGATAATATCTTTTAGAAGAATGTTCCAGTAGAGTTCAGAGACTTGTAGAATCAGTACCAAGGAGCATTGAATCTGTCCTGGTGGCTCATGGTGGCCCAACACCTTCTACTTCATGTTGGTCTTCACTTTCATTTTTTACCTGTCTATATGAAAATGTACTAAATCACAGTTCTAATAATATAAAACATGTCTTCATAGGATAAGTTATGATTGCTGATAAATACTGTACATTAATAAATGCTTGAAAATATCCTTTGAGCTGCATACAACTGCATTAGAATGTGTATAAGCCACTGATTAAATCTTTGTAAAGTGTCTATGAATGCTAAATAAGTGGACTTAAAGTGTTAGCAAAATAACTATGAGCTGTGTCTACCTGGGAATTTGTAAACCTGCTTTATAGGTGATGAATGTATGAAGTGAGTGGTGATGACTTGAGATTCAAGTAGGTGAGCAACAAATTATTATTTTCATCATCGAATAATAATAATAATAATAATAAGTTTACTACCATTGAAGGCTAGAAAACTAACAAATATTTGCTTTTGGGAGACAGGAAATGATGGAATTTGGGCATTTTTTTGTTCAAAATTTGCTGAAACGATTACTCAAAACTATTAAAAATGAACTAAACATTTCGATTCTATATGCCAATTGTTACAGTATGCCAACCTTCAGAAAAAGTTCAAGCATTGTTAATGTTTCGTTTAGAGAGGTTGTTGATCTACATTTCGAACCTGTCTAGAGTAATAAATCTGGATATAAATATAAAGAGCAGAGGCCTTTATAAAATGTAAATAACAATGAATTTTCTTTGGTTTCTTTTGGTTCCATTTTACATTGCAATGAACTGTCAGGTACCTGGCCAACAAGTACAGTCATGGTGCACCTCCACAAATTCCTCACATTCTTTGAAAGGAAGTGAAAATGCAACTAGGATATTAAGTGGCTAGCAGACAGGTTAACTGCCATTTGCTACTGGCCTCCTGTGCCCTTCAGGTCCAATACAAGCCACAACACAGAGCTACCTGGTGAGTCAGTCATGGAGAGCAATGAGGAACTCTTAAGTAGAAGCGAAACCAGACAACAGAACATGTGAAATGAGTCAATCTTCAAACTTCTGAGTTATTGTCAGAATGATTGAAGTTGTAGCAGGATACCAAGATAAAGCAAGGATAACAAGAGGACCAATTTCTCAACTATAGCATCTGTGTAAGCATCATTATTATAAAAACAAGGCTGCATAAGAGACAAGTGGCAGGACAAAGAGAAAAAAAAGATTTAAAATAAAGTCCCACTTAAGTTGTGTAATGAAGAAGTTTAAAGTTCAAAATTATTTTTAGATGCAAAACACAAACCAACAGTACTTTATAAAAAGGAATATAGGTAAACATCACAGCATCAGAGTAAAGGTGTTTGGAACACAGCCCACTCCTCCCACTCAATGATTTCTCTCACGCACACGCCAACTGATGGAACAGAGTGCTTTTTATAGATATTCAAAGGATTTCACTTTCTACAAAAGCTATTCAGAGTTCTGAGTGAACATCCTCTTCTCACTTCCCTTCTAGATAATTTCTTGTACTGCTCAGCAACCAAATACTGTACTCCAGATACATGAGGTTTATGAGTGATCTTTTCCTGTACTAGTGCTGGGTATTGAACCATAATAACTTTTAGAGCAATGACCACAATATTTCCAAATCAGTCATAGTAAAACTGGCTAGAAATGAGTCTGGTAAGGTGTAAGGTGTGTAAAGCAGCCTTAAGGCTACCTGCTGCCTCAAAGAAGCCATAGTGGTGGCAAAAGGAGAAACAAACACACACACACACACACATACACATACAAGCTGTGTCCCACTTCAGAGTCTGGATATTACTTAATTCATGTTTCAAGACCCAATACAGCATGGAGACAAAACCTGTCTCATTTCAGATGCTCTTCCACTTTGTGCCAAGAAAAGTGTTTAAGCTGGAATTCCTAACAATTGTTATCAACCTGGATATGTAGTTAAAAACCGGATAAACGGTATTTACTTTTAACACTGAACACTGTTTACCAGTTTTCCATCATGTGCTAAAGTTAAATGTTATGGACTGTACTTTAAACTCGGGTATCATCTAACTTAACTCCACTTCAAACAGGTACGGACACTTTATCTGCTGTTGTGAGGGCAAGTTCCTGGTGGTAAAACTTTGAGGGTTTTTTGACTCTAGGAACACCAGAGTGCACCAAAAGTTTTGGTGTCTGTTGGCATGGACCATCTCATTTGGGGAGATGGCACAAGTTAAGCCTAGCCATCAGGCTCTCTGAAGAAACCACAAAGACGAGTTGAACCATGTCTTGTTTCCCAAGTAATGGTTCCCATCCAAAGCGTTCAGTGACTGACCATTTAAAATATTGAGTGAGTTTGCTTTAAGGAGACTGTGACAACGACGGATTAACAGTGTGCATTAGCGAGCCAAAAACACTGTACCCATAACAGAATCCTTAAGTTGTACAGCAGCTGTCACAACAAAGTGAAGCATACACATGCACGCGCACCGACAGCTCTACAGTTCAATATACTTTGAACTTACACCAACACCAGTCATCTACAACAGTGACCGTAGATACGCAGAGACAGTAAAGAGTTTAGTGATAAAGTAAGCCAGAAATTGATGAAGCAATGACTTTAACACACATAAACCAAGCATCAGGTGAACACCACTGGAGGAAAGGACATAGGTGAGATACTACCATGTATGACAAATACTAATGTTGTCATCTGCATCATCCTGTTGTCAGCCATGTGGACAACTTTCAGTATTGTGCATACTGACAGGAAAAATTGACCCATTTCCAAGTAATGACTGAACCTGGGAATTATTATAAATCCAGTTACAAGGTGTGTGATCCCTTGGTCACACTTGAACTTAAATGTCATTCCACTCACATACCATAAAGCAGACCTCATTTCCCAGAACACAATCATTGCTACAAAGGAGCAACACACTTTTGATTTGAGCCTTGGTTGGTTAACACTTACTCATCCAAAAAAAAAGCAAATTACTGAAACTAACCAATGCAGCTAAATCTCAAAGGCACGATGATAACACGTCAATGTAATGTGTCAGCTTTTGGCTACACAGTAGGAAAAAAAATGTTTTGCAGTGCAAAGATGAGAGCAAGGGGGGAGGTAATGACTGCATTTTCATGACTGATGAAGTTAACTGAGCCTTTGGGGTGTTTCACTAGCTTCACTTGTTTGACAATCAAGAAAAAAAAAAGTATTCAATTTGTGGTTGCATTAAATAGAGAGAAGCAGCATCGCCCCAAATTTAACATTTCACTTATTTCAACCTAAGATTTATTGCTCAAGAAGTAATTGGACAGAATGGGAAGATAATGGCTTCTATGCTACAGAGAGTTAACAATATCCAGTGTTTAAACATTTATGATGTTTGATAGTGGTGAGCTATCATATCTCGGGGCATTACAAACACCAGGTCTGATTGCTTATGTTATTAGGCTCAAACTTTAGACATTCCTTTCACCGGCTGAATGGGTGGGGTTGGGAACCACTTAACACAAATGGCTGAAACAGTTTGATGTGCAGCTAACGACAAAAATTGCGAGTTTATAGTCGCCTTGATTTTAATGGCCTATTAGCCAACCGAGATCAAGCTATGCAGCCAACAAACCGAGATGAGGGAGGTTAAGTTAACGTCTGTTACGTCTGGTCGCTAGAAGAGGTTGGTTTAGACGAGCTACGAGCCGTATCTAATACACCGTGGAACTAACGTCTGGTCGGCTACAGGCTACGAAGGAAACTGGCACAAGACACCGATTTTATTTTACATCAGAACCAGTCAACGGGGACTTGTGCTCCACCGATTTTCGCACGGACAACAAACTGGTGAACTAGGCTAACCTAGCGGCGGCGTGCTAACGTTAACCGAGTTACACTCGGCTAACGTTTGCTAGCCGTTTGCTAGGCTACGCCGCTTAGGATAAGCTAGTTAGCGACGTTAGCTTAGCTTTTGGCTGCAAACTCCCGTACGGCGAAATGCGACGGAGGCAACACGCTAGCGCGAAACGGGCAACTTACCGAGCGAGAATACCGCGTCCTGGTCGCTCGCAGTCTCCCTAAACGCGGCGGGTCCGGAGGTTTCTCGGGTCGGAGGGACCGTTTGTTGGCGGCTAGCCGTCACACTGGCTTCTGCAGGAGCGAACAGGGCTGTCAGTCGCTGTCATCACGAGGAGAGCCGCGCAACGCGCATGCGCCGACGATTGTTTAAAGGAAGACTTCGGAGTCTTTCGGAGGAAAAAAAGGTCTTCGCGTCGCGTTATTCCTGCAAAAATACGGGACCGAGAACCGGGCCCGACGCTGTTTAAACCGAAAGCCGTAAACTATAACCCTCTCCTGGGTGGTTCAGACGCTGTGCGACCTCGCTTATTGGATAATATCAGTCGATCATTCAATTACGTCCAAGTTCTCGTACTAACATTTTGTTAATGTGTTCAATTGAGATTTCTCTATTCACCCGTTGAGATAACAAATGCTTTTGACCTGATGGCTGTAGAGCAGCATCTACTTCTCACCATTCTTTCTGAAATATCTAGATCTAGACTTGGTGAGATTTTTGACTGCAAATATTGTAAGTAATAAGAGTGTGAATCCGTCTGAATCCTGTGTGACATAATCATTTTGGGGCACTGGATTAATGTTTTATTTTATTTTTATTTTATTATTTTATTTTATTATTGGAGGCAAAACTCGATGTACTAATACAGCTTGAATATGCCTGAAAATACTGGAAACCACCCAGGCCAAACTGTGCCCCTTTGCATGGCTTCTTGCCATGATATTGAGAACAGAGTCGTGATGCTGCCGACCATTCAGAGCTGACAAATTAAATGAATACTCATGAGATAAAGCAGATCCCATGGTGAACGAATAAAAATAACTAAAGCTCAGCATCTATGACCTTTACATCTGATGGGAATCTAATTTGTTATAATGCTGTATGATTTGTGACTTCTTCCTGTTTTGTTTTGTTGTTTTGTGTGTGTGTTTGTGTGTGTGTATTTGTCTTTATTTTACTGTTTTACCGCCTTTTTATGAGTATAGTTGGCTTGACTTTAATTCATGATAAGGCCACACGCTGGATTTAGCTGCTGCAGCCCATCACAGGAAAATAATCATCGGTTAAAAGTTTCAGCAAATGCATACACATTACTATTTCCTTTGAATGCAACATCTCATGGAAATCATAATGATTCACATATACAATACACTGTGATATGATAATAGAGGAAAAAACAGAAAGCAATCACTTATTTGTTTTGATATCCTGAAAGGGAGGTTTTCCAACAAAGACAGTGGGATGCAGACACAGGATTTTTTTATAGTGCTCTATTGAAGTAATCCATGCATTTTTCCACTAGGTGGTGGTCTAATAACATATAAGAATGAGAAAAAAACCAAATCCTTGAGTGAGCATCACAGTAGCATTAATCAGATATATAACACGTTCATATACAAAAAAGGATCAGGCAACTTCCACATATGAGCCAGTTTTAAACTCGGGCAGTGAAGAAACATGAAGTAAAATGAAACAAGGTTTGGAAGGATGTGGCTCGGAGCACAGGGTTACTCTTCAAGCTGTTATTAAGCAGTGACTGATGTTATGACAAAGAGCAGGTCTTCATCAGAGTAGATTTACCCATGGAAATTTACATTGTTGGTAGAAACACTTGTGGCCGGATCTTATTAAAAGCTTGAACTACAGAAGTGTGCACCACACATCATCACCCATATCCCATTCTTTAACTACTTTAACACACATATACTGTAAAATAAGACTGTGGACAGGCATCATATGCACCTACACAAACAAAACGTTTTCATGTCCATGTCATACACTCTTGTATTAATGCTTTCAGATCAAAATCTTGACATGGGGAGCAGAGCACTGAAATAGTGACACTTAGTGGTACTCTGGCGTTTTGTGTTTCAATGTTCAGCACTTAATAAAAAGCTAAAAAGAAAAGTAATTCTGAATTCTTGTGTAATATACATAGTCTCTCTGCTGTCTAAGGGAGGGTGTTGATTCTTCTTATTTTTCTTGTTTGAATACTGGATGTGCATTGAGTGACTGTCTTGATAAGGAGAAGTCTAGAGGAGAAATGCAAAGCCACGAGGTCACTTGTTAAATTCCATTTATTATATATTTATGTATAGGTTATAAACATCACAAAATAGAAAGTTAAGGAAGGTCTTGCACAAAGATAGATTATCAAGTAAAAGAGCAACCTTAGATCTGTCAACAATGGCAATGGATGCAGGCATGTCATCATATCTGGGTTCAGTGCTGCAGCTATGTTAGGAACATTCTTATTTTATTATTTATGTTTTAGTGCAAAGTCTTTGCAGCTCTTGGCTCCAAGGAATTATTCAATATCAATAATAAAATATGGTTTTATAGGGTATTTGTTAAGGGTGCTCTTTTATTGCATATTGTTTAAGAACATACTGTGGCATTAGTTACAATAAGGTCTCCAGGTTATGATGTTCAAATGATCTAATATTCAATATATAATATACCTCTTACATCTCTAAGCATCAAATGGTATCTAATTAACATAGTAAATTTAATTATAAGCAATATCAATATTAAAATACCTGAATATAAACAACATGCTTTGAGCAAAATAATTGTTCATTTACAATGGTAGTTCAAACAACATAAGTCTAGAGCTTTCAAGCTTATAGAAATAGCTAAACCTATACATTGCTTTGTGTCAAATGCATTTTTTTTCAACTGAAGGCCACTTTCAAACAAAGCAATTTACATGACGATGACATCAAGTCTTGTGACAAAATTCTTAATGAAGGGGGAAAACAAATAAATCATTTGATTGTACTTCTTTGTCTATCAAAAAATAACTAATAGAGCAATAAATTAAAAAAAAAATATCCACACAACTACACTATAATTAAGAAATAATACTTAAGTACTAATAACCAGTTGTAATATTACAACCACTGTAACAATGTATAATATAAATTTCTGATGTAACATTTGTTGGAGAAATAAAAAATGGGTGACTGTTACAACATGAGACCTGGCTGTGCCTACTATAATGTGGAGGCAATGCGTTGTGTCACTTCATAAATATGGTGTGCTTCATACATTGTCTGCAGAAACTGCACAGATCATACATGTTCACATCTTAGACATCTGGATAACTGGGACTGTGCCTAGTCTACATGCAGGATATTAAGTCTTCTGAGCACAACAGGATCAAAACAAGGCAAAAACAACGTAGGGCAACTTTTAGAAGTCTGTGAATATACTGTACTATATGTTTGTGTACCTATGTGCATGTGAGTGTTTGTGTGTTTATGGCAACAGAGGGAAATCAGAGAAAGAAAGATATACACAGATCTTTTCATGTCAGTATTCAGTGTTTTGCTAAATCACACCATGTATTTACAGTATGTACAATATAGTGTACTGACATCATTATCATTAGTATTTAGTGCTATACTATATTATATCATCCAAGAGATGAGGGGTACCCACCCAGTCTAGTGTTCTTGGCTCAGATGCAGCCATGATCATGCACATAAACTGTTTCCCTGTTCTCTTATCAATTGGATAAATCGTAGTAGGTGTGAACCTTTTGTTGCTCTCCACAAACTCGCACAGCTGATTATAGATTTTCGGGTACTCGTGACGAAGGAAGACTCCCCTGGTCCTGAGCTCACGCTGGATGTTGACAAAGCACACCTCTCTGGCTTTTCTTCCCTCCTCCCCCTCCTTGTCAATGTCTGGTGTGCCTGGAGGCGGGGTGAGGATGAGCGTCTCCATTTCACTATCCTTCTTCAGTACCTTTTTGTCAGGGCTCGAGGAAGCCAAAGAGACCTTTGCATATTTTCGAACTGTAGGTGCTTGGACCCTTGGTGAAGGTCTATTAGGCACTAGTTCACCAACAGCTATGGATACATTCAGAAGGAAACATTCATTGGGGTCATACTCATTACCTGCCGTCTGCAGCTCCTTGCAGTATTCACCTAGGTTGTCCTTGAAGCCGTCCAGCTCTCTGAGGGATAAGTACGTGGGAGACATGAGGAGGCTCTCGAGCCCAACTTGCAGGAAGTTGTCAGCTGTCTCTGGATTGGCAAAACCCAGAAAGAGAACACCTCTCCCTCTGGAGAGGTAGCCGGCTTTAGCAATGCGAGAGAAGGCTTTGTGGATCTCTGAATTCTCTCTGCAGAACTTAAGAGTATGACGACACACACTGCTGACACGACCATACAAACAGGTCTCTTTATGGGTCTCCCAGTCATCCCTGCGGCAGTTTCGTGAGCAGTAAAAGGTGTAGCAACTGTGACATGATTTGAAGTACAAGCAGGCGTTGAACATACTCTCAATCCGCTTGCACTTCTTGTTAGCGCACACCATGGTATCGTCTTCATCTGTGCTGTGGTCTGGAGAACATTCTTCTGCACTCCTTTGTAAAGCGTCACAGCCACTGTCAGGGTCTTTGATTGTGTCAGGGCTGGACTTTGAGGATAGGAGCTGTGTGTTCCGGCATCCTAAGTTTTCGAGTCCAGAAGATCCCCTGTCTTTGTCACCTTCTTCAGTAATCAGTTGTTTTAGCTGGTCCAAAAGGTCTACACTTGACTTTCCGCTAGTTGGTGGTTTGTAATCAACAACCAAATCGGCTAGGAGTTCATCCAGTTGCTCTAGACTCTGCTGGAGGGAGAAGTTGTTGTGTTTCCTGTCTTTGGTTATGTCTGCCGTAGTGGATGGCTGCTTCTGATGCATTTCTCTTGGAGATGGTGTCTTTTCACCGTCCAACATATCCCAGCTGACAGAGTGCACATCACGACGCTTGATGTTGCCTGCACATATGTCATTGTCTGTTATGGTGATCTCAGGTGTAACAAACCAGTGTCCACTCTTGGAATTCTTCCACGGGTTGCTCGAGCCCCTCTCCAAGGAGTTTTCAGAGAGTGACAGTGCAGCGTAGCGTCTTGGTGAACTTGAAAGGTTAAGTATAACAGGTTGAGACGTAATATTAGAGGATGCTCCGTGCCTTGCTTGATAAAACAGGTTTTCATAGCTTCGTCCACGAGGCACTAATTGCTCTCTGTCATGCCGTGGGTACAGAATATTGTCCCAAGACTTAGAGTGGTTTTTGACCTCAGCGCCTAGTCTACTTGTCTCCACACAGCTGCTAGTAAACCATGGGGGTATGCTGGGGTCTTGCCTTACTGTTGGTGGTGTGTGCTGCGAGGACTGGTTAGAGTAACCAGATATACTTGAGCGATACCAGTCATCTGAAAAGGCCTGGGACATTTGAGGGCGTCGCCGACCCTCTGTATGATATGGCCTTGATGGAAAGTACTGCTCCTCAGGAGAGCTGAACGGTTTGGAATAAAACGACCTTGAGCTACTCATATGGTATGGATTGAACCGGCTGTCCTCTCCATAGTAAGATCTAGATAACGGAGTTTGAGAAAAGTATGATCCTGCCTCACTTGTGGAGTAAGGTCTAGAATATACAGAGTGTGCTGGCTCTCTGTTGGATAGTTGGTCTGTGTAATATGACCTGACGGGAAGGGTGTGCACCCATCGAGTCCTTGGATCATACTGACTAGTCACTGTACTGCCGTGGCTGGTTAAACTGGACCGATCATCCTGAAAGTATGCTCTAGAATACGGATGGACTGGATACCGAGCAGGGTCCTCTGTATAGAAAAATTTGGTTGGTATGTTAGGATTTGAATAAGCTCTTTGTTCTTGACTCAGATATGGTGGTGTTGGCGATGGCATTCTGTGCATGTCTAGATGCTGGTAAGAGATGGGGGACATGCTGGTGGTGTAATGGTATCCTTGTCTGAAATCTCCACTGTAGCACTCGCTCGGAGTGGGTGTTGGGGAGGAGACGATCTGCTGTGGTACATACAAACCTCTACTGCTACTGGCCTGGGAGTATCTCTGCCAATGATGCTCAGTCCGTACATGGGGAATCTGCCTAGATGTGTGCTGCAGCACAGCAGCATCAGGTTTAATGTCCACACGGCACCTGACATGAGGGGTTATGGCTGGTTTATCTGGTTTGTCCTCCTCAAAGCAGTCTGAAACATAGAGGGGAGGATGAGGCTGTAGTTTGATTGGATGCACCTCATTCAAAAAGACCCTGTTGGAGGAGTAGGATTCTCGATGTGTTTCAGAAGTCTTCAAGGTATCTGACGCAGCTTGGGGTGCATCCCTACCCTTCCTGGCTCCTGGAGGGGAAACTGAGATAGGCACAGGAGTCAGGGTGGCCTTAATCCTTGGAGCACTTTTAGATCTTGTTCTCTTTTTAGAATCCGACCATGTAAGATGGCTGGCTTTTTCTTGGCTGGTGGGCTGCTGGATCTGCCTGGTATTAAAAAGATCGGGAGATGAAAAGCGAAGATGCCCCTGTTGATCTAGTCCGTTCCACATGAGATCTTTGTTCAGTGTCTGATGTTCAGTCCTCTTGCAAGGGTACTCCATTGAGGAAGAGAAGGACTGGGGGTCATCCAGTGACTCAATAAAGTCAAAGCTACGGCAGTGTCTTTTGTTGATGATCTCTGGTTTATCAATCATTTTCAAGTCACATTGCTGGGGGGAGTAGAGAGAAATGGAGCGCTCTAGGATGGGATTTAGAGTAACGTCCCGATATAGAGTCGATGTCAGTATATCAGGGGGGTGCGTCCGTGTCATCTTAAAGGAACTTCAGTGTTCTCCATTTAGTGTGATTCAAGATCAACACAGCCTGTGGAAAGAGATAAAACAAATACATCTGAATGCACTTCTAATATTTGTATAAGTTTATAGCCTAGAAATAAAGAAAGACAATAAGGTGTATAAAGGGCACACTAGCAACAGTTAGAAATAGCTTAGACTGTAAATCCAATTTCTAATCATATGATGAAATCATTTTGGTATTTTTAATTTATATTTATCTAAGCAAACCTATACAACAACAACCCTTTTGTTCTGATTCCTGTAAAAATTACTGGGTATAAATTTAACAAATGTAGGTGATCATTTACTAAGCAGGTTAAGAGAAGATTGGATTCCAAGAGCCACATCACCACATTGTATCTGAGCAACTTGATAACCAGTCATGATTTTAAAATCTCTAGTTAGTTTTGAATATTCACAGCATAATGTGTATTTAATCAAACTACAAGACAGGTATCATGTAAGACATGAGCTTTATTTGGACTGGAGACGCTGTATACCAAACTGAGCTGTTCACATCAGTGTAGACTGCACTGCTACCTAGAGGTTGTTTTTTTTATTAAAGGAAATTTCAAAATTAACATACACTATATCACACCAAATTGCCGTTAACAAACAGTCTTTATTTTTAATTTTACTTAGAAAGCTTTTCTGAAAGATAATCACTGAATGCGGTTGCAGTCTCTATCATGGACAAAATGCTAATATCAACAATGGATTTTTATGTCACACACATGGGGTTTCTTGTTGGCACTCACCCACGAGCTAACCCTGAGTTACCATCTGTTCGTCGTGATGAGAGAAGACTGACCAACAATCTCCCTGTCACGTCTCCACAACACACCTCGGTATCATGTCTGTTCACACAGGACCAACCTCGACAGAAAAATCTACACTGTTATTCACTGCTTTCTTCATTTTTTTTTTTTAGAATTTCCTGTTCCAAGTCATATTGTAGGTTATCTGTGTGTGTATTTTGCTGCTCTTAATAAAAAGAAACAGCTGTAGTTGCATACAAGCAATATTTATTCTATTTAGGAAATGACTTACTAAAATTTAGAACAATCAATTATGTACTCAGCTTTTCTTCCATTTATCATGGCAATTGTGCAATTCCATTAACCTCTATATATATATATATATATCTTTATATATCTATATATATATATACTATTGTATTCATCTTATAGTGAGTGTTTCAACTGAACAAGCAATTTAGATATTTGAGGCATCCGTTTGGCATGTTAAATTTAACAATTCAAACAAAAAACAATGTCGAATGGAAATGCTCTGTAGCTTTAAGAGCCTTTCCATGGTTTTGAAAGCCAGTACTGTTTTCCAAAGGACTGCCATTCTTAAAAATACAGGTTACGTACTATACAATAATCAGCTGTTCTATCGCTGTTGGGACTAGGGTCACCAATGTCTGAATGATGCCAATATAGCAGAAAACAATTCATTCTTAATATCCGGCTAGTGATGAATGTGTAAATGATGTTTAAACTATGAGCCACTATATAGGAATAGTTATTTTAATCAGTCTTACTTTCAGTCTTTCTATATGTCCAAGTTTACATGAATGAGATGAGGCGTCAGCAAGATAACAAGGGCCTTGAGGATACTTGGCTGTGTTGTACAGTACATAAAAATACGGCTGATGATGCGCAGGATGTAAAGTGTGAGTGGTTCACTACCACAATCTATCGGTCTCAAACCCAGCTTTAACACATCACAACAGCTACCAGCTACCAACATGTTTCAAATCATGTTGTTGAAGGAGATATGAACGGCTCTGCAATGAGACTGTAGAAATAGCAAGGCAAGGGGCTGCTACATTATATAAATGTCATGGGAGATTAATAAAATATCTGAATTAATCATGCAGGCCCACCATTACATTACTGTTGACCACCACTGGCACACTTCTAAGTCCGTGTAGAAATAGCGAGGCTTCTCCTGGACCAAAGCTCGGACGATCATGGCGAATTTGGAGGACAGGACAAGACGCTTAGACCAAGCAAACGCTTGCATTCCTCCTGCCGACTCATCTCCATGGTCTGAGGCTGCTCTGCCACACAGGGACCACACGCTCCAGGACAGGCGCTTTCTAGGCTCAAGTATGAAACCACATGCCACATAGTGTCTCCATGGCTACAGCACACAGCGGAGACACCATGAAACCCTCCCGGAGTTGCGGGCAGAATCTCAGTCCGACAAAATGAACTCAGAATCAACATGCGCTGCTTCAGGC
Organism: Istiophorus platypterus; assembly: GCA_016859345.1. Taxonomy (NCBI): domain Eukaryota; kingdom Metazoa; phylum Chordata; class Actinopteri; order Istiophoriformes; family Istiophoridae; genus Istiophorus; species Istiophorus platypterus. The sequence continues at coordinate 8,442,114 of CM029115.1, forward strand.
TGCGGTCTCCTGCGCCGGGCTCGTGTTCGTGTTGTGCGAGGCTACCGTCCTACATGCGCCCTGAGACAAACGCGCTCATTTGCATACACTCCAATTTTGCAACTAAAACAACTTTGAGGGCTGTTTTCCCGACGGCAGCGGAGGTGACGCGGATGGAGACCTCCCCGCGGGGCCGGACCCGGGCGCATTCGGCCCCGAGCCGCCGCCACCGAGGACCTGCTCCGACGCACTTGGGCACCCCCTCCTCCTCCTCCTCCCCCTTTTTTATTTTGGTGCTGCGGCGCGCACGGCCCTCCGTCCTTTGCGGATGACCCGACGCCTCTCAATGACATCTTCGGCGGAGAAGCGCAGAGGCAGCGGGTTCGAATCGGGACAGTGGCCGACGGGGCAGCGGGGATCGAGGCGCGGACGAGTTGGGCTGAGTTTTGGACGTGTTTGGATGAGGGGCCTTACCTTCTCGCCGGCGAGCCGATCGGATGCGGCGGACATGGCGAAGCAGCAGCCTGAGCTCCCTGAGGTGCAGCCTCGGCTCCTAACGCACACGCTCCCGTCCTCCCCGGGCCGAGCGCTCGTCCCTCATGCTGCCTTGCGTGTTGTCCGCTTCACCCGGCGGTGGTCTCACATTATGTCGGCGTGTGTGTGTGTGTGTGAGTTGTGTGAGTGTGTGTGATGGAGGGAAAAGAGGAGGTGTGTCCGAGCCCGCGCCCGTGCGCGTGCCTCTGGAGGCGTGGTTGTGCGTGTGTGTACCGGGGGGGGGGGTGGAGGAGGAGGAGGAGGATGAGGAAGAGGAGGAGGAGGGGGGGGGGTATCTCAGCCTCCGAGCAGCATTGCAGTCTCTCGGCTCATCTCTGAGCTTGGAGCCCGGAGGAGGACTGCATGGCTGTCTGGTCATCCTGCGGTGTCAGGTGCTTTGTAATCAGCTTTCTCCATCATGAGGCACAGCAGATCTGTGCGTCACGTTTTTTAAAGTTTGCAGACACACTGGGAGGTTCAGGGTTCGAGCTGGGCCTCTCCTGGCGTCACAGCCGGTGTTCCTCCTACACCATTACACATGGTGACGTGCCCGATATACTTCTTTTACTTAATTGTGGTGTAAGTGGTTTATGATGTAGGCGTTGGAGTATTTTCATTACTAATTAATGTTCCACTTACTGTATCTTCCACCTACTGTTTTTTCTCCGTAATTGAACGGGGTCTATGAAATATCAGAAAATTGTGGGAAGTGCAGGTTGTAATTGCCCATAGCCTAAGACGACATTTTCAAAGGTCTTCTTTTCTTTGAACAACAGCAGTTCATTTTACCATCATGTATGACAAAGAAAAGCATCAAATCATCGCATTGAGAAGCTTGAATGAATGGCTTTTTTCTTTTTTTTTTTGCTTGAAAAATCACTCTAAGGTTATTTTATTATAAAAATAGTTGTGGTTAATTTTCTATTGATCGACTAACTGATTAATCAGCTAATCACTGCAGCTTTAATGTGATGGACTGTTCATCAATACTTAACCGATAGTGCCTAGATTTTTTTCCTCAGATAATGAGCTGGAGTCTGTTTGGACTGATGAAATCTGCTTTAAGAACTTGAACATATATTGGCACAGATAGTCCACAGAGTTCTTTGATACAACAGGGTATTGAAACAACAAAATATTCTCTCTTGTTTGCACATTGTCTTCATTGGTTTACATTTTTGCAAGGTTAAAAATCTGTTGCATTTTGGCTTTCTTGGACTGCCCTGTGCAACACACATCTGCCCCTAAGTCTTACCTCGCCACAGCCTTCTACATTGTCTGAATTGATGATGGGGAAGGCTGGCTGTGAGCCCCAGCCCAGAGCATGTGACTGCAAGAAAACTGCTTACTGTAGCACTCTCACAGCAGACAGAAATCACCACAGAAGAACTGTGCTGACCAGGCTGGAGAACATAATGATACTTAGCTTGACAGAGCTCATTTTGTTGCAAGAAAGACAGCTTTTAACGGTTTGAGCACAGTAAAGGATGGGCCAATTTTGGTTTTGGGTTTTTTTCTCCTTGTTTTGGTTTTGTTTTTTTTCGCTGTTATCTATACTCTTCCTGCCTGCATCCTGATTACAAAACACAACAGCTAACCCGGACTCCATCTGTGACATACCATGTTTATTAGATATGATTCAGAATGACAGTACAGTGGATCTCACATTGTGCAGCATCCAGCCTCCTTGAGAGTGGGATCTATCTGAGCATGTGTGACTCACCCTCTCCAGCACAGTGCATTGGCATCAGTTTGTGTCAGCTGTTGGTTTAGCAGGCATAAGTGTCTGTCAGCTGGCTGCTAGCAGGTGTCTCAGGCACCTCATGGGCTCTGTAGAGAGGAAATCAATGCCTCTCTGTTGATTAGAGGCCCCTCTGACAGGGATCAATCAAGCTTGTACCACCACAAAGTAATAACAGTAAAGCACAACACTACCTCACTCTGCCTCCAAAACAAGCGTTATGCTGCTCTGATATATCAGCCGTAATGAGCCACAAGGAAGAATTTGGCCATTGTGCTTCGTTCCTACACTCCCCTCCCATACCGGCACAATAAACAACCTTAAGTTCTCCAGCTGTCGGCAATTTACTCTATGTAAGATTTAGTGACTCTCTACAAACTGTCTCTCGGATTTCTGTGTTCCCATTGGAGAGAATTTGCATAAGAGACATGGGAATGCACATGCAAAACCAGTCCCCCATTGCTAACAATGCCCAGCCCAAAAATAGCCAGTGTGCCAGGCTAATAGAAAGCAAGTCCAAGCTTCTGTTATTTCAGACTGTGATGATATGTCAGAGGAAACAAGGAAAAGACATTAGATAGCGATGTAAAGGCAAACATATTTCACCTCGACTGTTTCAAAGAAATCCCCAGGGAAGCTAGGGATGATGTCTAAGCTCCCTGCAGTGATAAATATTTCACACAGCCAGAATTAGACCTCTCAGATAGACATATGTCTGAACGTGGGTGGTTCCTTGAGATCTTGTAGAACCTTTCCATGCCCCGTATGAAATATGTAGATACTCAGGATTCAGGGAAAATGAAGTGAAGCAGTGATGAATTTAAAAACTCAGTGGAAGATGCACCAAGTCTTTCCTTAATTCCAAGTGAACCACGATTAAGTCCTCAACAAATTAAACCACTCAATCCTTTCCATCCAACTCTCTTGCCTCAGACATAATTTACAGTTGGGTGCACACAGCTCAGACCCCATGTATTTTGAGGATTTAGAAGCAAGCAAGTGAAGTGTTTGGATGCTTTTTTTGGCCCAACAGAGAACCAAAGAATCCACGTTGACGTATTTTCGATCCGTCATGGATTAGACTAGATTATATCCAGAAGATTTTTAGTCTTTTCCCTAGTAAAGCAGAGTTAGAAATTCTCATGTCGGTGTCCTCACGTAGCTGATAACGTATGTTGTAAGAAATTTCATTATCAGTTGAAGTGTTATGCATCTTTAAAGTGTATGGAGAAGTATAGAAAAACTATAAGATAAAAATATCTTATGCTTAATTAGCAAATTAAGTTTACTTTTGCTGCACAAAAAAACATTCCAATCCCCTTTCAAATAACACTCATAAACAAATTCATTTACAAGCCGAACTATTTGGGAGCAGTATCCATGGTAACCCACATTGAGTAGGAGCAATAGAGACTGAATTGATTTCAAAGAGAATGAAGTTAAGTGCTTATGGGATTCTTCCATGGAGACCATAAAAAATCCACGTCACGAGGACAAGATGAAGGGAGGTGAAAATTTCTCGTAAAGCTACAACAATCTGCAAACGTGCTGCAGGAGGGATTCAGCAGTGCAGCTTCATATTGACTGAACGTTTAGCAGAAACATACAGCGCAGATGTCTCTCATGTCCTAGATTATCTCCAGCAGAGATTGACAATTTAAAGTTAACATAAGGTTCACCATAAGGTCCACCCTCTGGCAGCCTCACGGTGAAAAAAAAGACATGAAGAAAGACCTGCACTAATGTGGGCATATTCTCAGATCCTCCTCTCAGTACATGTAGGTCAAAGTAAGAATAGGATAGATATTATTCACAGCTGCACTGAGCAAACACAAACTCCTCTGTCCTGGTCTCTGGAGTCACAGTAAGACATACTATGGTGAGGGCTTAATTAAATCTTTACTACATACTCCTCTCTCCTCCCTCATCATCTGCTATTTTGGCTAAAGAATCACTCAGTCATGTGTGTAACTTTATTAAAGGAGAAACACGTTTGGATTGAAAATACAGCTTCTGGGCTGGTGCAGTTTCTTTCCGAGGGCTCCTGATAGTGTGGATTATGCGTGGTTGTGCAATGTCACCACTATATTGTTATGTAACAACATAGCAACAGAATGCAATAATATTACTTTAGAGCAAACTGTTCTCAGTCAGAGTTTCATCATAATTTCAGACACTGATTGAGGTCCGCAGGAGATTTTCTAACACAGGGCTGTCATCATGGTCCTACTATTCAAGACCGGACAAACAACAAATCTTTTGTGTGCCTTGCCCACAAAGAATCAATGAGGTCCTTCTAAATATGGATATCATTCACCCTCCATCCCACAGCAGCACAATGCAAAGCAGTACTGAGTTGCACTAATTGTGTGCGGCTGTAGGCCATGTATAATAGCTGCTACAGCCACTGTTCCCATTCAAAGACTGTCATCTAATTGCTGAATTAAACAAGTGAATTGTGGACTGGTATTAGTTTTTTTTTTCTTTCCTATAAAATAATGAGAGAGATTGAGAACACTTGTTTCTATGTATTCTGTTTAAGTATATATAATAAATGGCACAAATGTGATTTTTTTTTCCCCTGTGCCTGGAATTTTTCCAATTCAAATCCTGTGTAGTTTGCACCCCCCCCCCCCATCAAATTACATGTGCAATCAGTTTCGACACTTGCTTCAATATGCAGCCTTATAGCATCTTAATGTATGTATCTACACATTCTGCTTGGCACTTGCAGCCATCCAGATGCACCTGTGCTCTCAGTTTCTCCAGGCTGTTTAAATGGGTCAGCTCTAGAAATATCCTGGCTCAGAGAAGAAGTCGCGAGTGCCCCTCCCCTTTTTTCTCTTCTCCCTGTCCGTGACAGAGCAAGTCTATTGCTGGCAATATCCTTGAATCCTTTATTTGTGACCTGCAAAGTCATTAAAGTTGAATCCTATTGATTGCACAATATCTCGAGTGTGTGACTGTGATGTGAGAAGATCACAAATTCTGTTGTTTTCTTGTGAATGGGGAGTTTAGTTTGCCAGACAATGATAACCTCTGTCCAATAACAGCCATTTTTTTCCTTTTTTTAACATTCTTACATCTCTCCTTTGCTAGAGTAGCCTCCAATGTGAAGTGTTGTGTGTGAATGATGCTGACTTAAAAATATTAAATTCCAAAAAAGTAGAACGCCATTATCCGTCAGAACACGTTCAACATGAAAGATGAGCATCTTAACTGCTAACCAAACCCAGATTTGTCACTAGAGAACAGTATGACCCGCTGGGCAGCTAGATAAGAAATGCAACTGAGCAGACAGAGCTTTAAAAACCACACTGACCTTTCATGAGCGAGCCACTATATACCATCCTGCCTGCAAATTGGATTTTGCCTTCCAGACACTTCTGTCTGCAATGAAAACTTTCAAGGGAAAAAGGAACTGATCCATCTGGTGATTAAAACAAAATCTTCTCCCATACTGCATATCAGCCAAAAATATATAAACAGGACAAGTCATATTATAGCTGGATAAGGGAAAGGAAAAATATCTTCATTTTAATTTATTTGTTTCTCTCTCGATGCAGTCGTTGATTTGCACAAAACAAGGCAATGAAACAGAGTCATTCTTTTTACTGGGGGGGGGGGGGGGGGTGCGCATAATACTATTAGCCTCTCTCAGCTGCAGCTGCTGCATTCAGATGTGTAGCCCTAATGAAAGTCCAAAAGATACTGGAACATAATACATGTGTTTTTCCTCAAACTGCATGAATTAGGCCATTATTCTAAGAAGAAAAGATCAGCTGAGCTACGATGGGTGGTATTCAGGGAGCCATTTGTTCATATGTCCGAGATTGTTTTTGTTTAATAGGATTATATACACACCTTGGTATTTCTGTTTTCTGTGACTCAAAACTTGGAAATTTAAGTAAGATCCTAAAATTCTCAATAAAAACTCAATGAAAAACTCTGCAGCAATACCAACCAAACAGCTGTTATAATGCAATAATGGCTAAATAGTCATCAGTGTTCTTACCTTAAAAAAAAAAAAACAATTAAAAAAAATGAATACTCAAAAAATCCTAAGAACTGTACATGCCTTTTTTTTATTTGCCTGGGATGCACTTGCAGAATTTGATGATAAATAGTTCTACATCTGATAAAATCTCAACGTATATATTGTGTTCCTATCGGGAAAAAAGTATTTCCCAAACTGATGTAATACAGTGGAAATTTTTGCAATAGTTCTGATCAAACACACAGAGACATAGAGTGATGCGTTCATTTCACTGTTGTTAAATGAATTATATAACCCTGGTTAATCTTGTGCAGAATTGAAAGCTACAGTAGTCAGACTGTAGGCCCACACCACCTTGTGGTCACATTCAAATGCCTGCCAGTGCAATTACTGTTTATAGATTGAAACATGCATTCAGTCCATTTCATACCATTTTCTGTTGCATTAAAAAAAACTTTGACTGGCTTTAAATTTTAGATATTTTTTAATACCTTACTACCATACACAGTAGCATAATAATAACACAGAGCCACCACAAGCATAACTTAATACTACTAGTACTACCTTTTTGTCATGGGTCATTTTAAGAAACCTCAGGAAACGCAACAGAGGGGAATTCTCTTCCAGTATGGACAGATATGTTTAATAGGCAGGCGTGACACAAACTTAAAGCCAAAAGACTCTGTGTTAGGTTTGTATATTGAGTAAACAATAACAAATTTTAAAAAGTCAGTGTTCATCATAGACTTTATTTGACATGTACATGTTTTAAGAACATACTCATCTTCACATAATATAGCTACATTGCATATAACATCAAATATAATTTTTTTTTACATTTAATTCAATAATCTACCATGATTTACATTATGCAGTATATTATTTTTTTTTGATTCACAAAAACTTTTTTTTTTTGCACTTACATTTATGATTTTCAAATCTGGCAGGCATCGACTGGCAATCAGTTCAAATTCGTAAGGATTTCATCTTTTCACAATGATTATACAATGCATTTAGAAAACAATATAATCAGCTGTAACAAAAAAAATTACATTCACAGTCAAATATGTCCACCTCAAATGATGTACCCCTTTAAAAAGAAACATTGTGGATATCAAAAACATAAATACAATTAATTACTTCTTTGCATTGCTGTCCTGGCTCATCTTGTCAGTCTCAGGAGATGCCAAGGCAAATGCTATGTCTCAATATGGCCATGGTGCCTCTGATTGACAGAATGGTATTTTTCAAAGTTAACCATCCATGCTAATTGTGATTCCTAATTTTCATAATTTACACTCAGCGTCAGTGTAATAATTACACACGTTTGCTTTTACCGATTCGCCCAGCAGTAGGCCACCATAACTCTGACAATCATGTGACTCCTACAATCACCTTGAGTCACTGTAAAATTTAAAAATGAAGCCCTGAAACACAAATGCATAAACTTACAAGCCCCACATAGTCTTGCCTCATAGATGCATAATAAGATAATTAAACAAAAATGCACAAATTTTGAAAATAAGAGCTAAGAGTTTAGAGACACACAGATCATCAAGCACAGATAGCAGCAGAGGATAAAGGTGACAATCTGCATCACTCAAGAGCTCTGTACAACACATCTATTTGGTTTCACCAGTTACAGAACAACATTCACACATTTATGCACCATTGAGCACAAGGGGTCACTGTGGCTACACAAATAGGCTGATAAAGACTGGCAGCATGGGGAATCTGCAGGGGAACCAGGACTCCTCTAGATCTCTTAGCTATCGGGTCTTCTCTAAAAAGCTTGATATTGCCATACTATATCGACATTCAAATAGAAAGTACTCCATCTGGAAGACATTTTTAGTGCTGGGGAACAGAAGCGGTTGTCAGTAAATTCTCGGATTCAGAGTAATGATTAAAGAAAGGGTTGTCAGTGCGAAGACGGGGTGACAGGTAGTGCTAGGTCTGCTGCAAAGGTGCATCCTTCAGTTGACATTCCTAAAGCTTTACATCGTTTTTCTTTCCTTATTGTATAGATGATCAGAAAATACGTAACATTCCTTGGCGGATTATGCAGAGAGCAGGGGGGCATTGATGGAAGCAGAAACTCTGCACTGTGTAACAGACACAGGGTTGGAGTGCAAAATCCCAATGCAATGACTAACTGCTAAACCCTAAAATCAACCTGAAATAATCCACTTACCTATTGTGAATCCATTAAATTCAATAGCTGGATTGCAGTCATAGGTTTTTCTCATTACATTGCTTTAAAATCAAGAGAATATGAAATGAAATTGTAGATAATCACATTTTTCACTAAATGTACCTGAACAGTTGCCAACTCTGCCTATGCTGTATCCTGCTGTACTGCACCTGTCACAGATACAGCAGCCCCCAGAGTGGGAACAGTGAGTTGCCGCTTTGTCAAGTGGCAGATGAATAAACCAGCTTTAGACTTCATACATCAGCCTGTGTCACAATATTCAAGTACAATGTTGCAGTATACTCTGTGTGCAAATGCATTTGAAATAATAAAGACATTCTACCTCATTAAGATTCATGCTTTTCCTTCATTATTGGTAAACAACCACAATAAAACTGTAATGGAAGACCCTCACCCACACACAAGTGTCACAATCAATTGGACATCCCTGAGATAGCTCCATTTGATCTGACGCTCTTATCTGTGTAAGGCATGCTTTGAAGAGTGGAGAGCTCTTAGGCTTTTTGTTCTTGTGCCACAGAAACAAGAGGAAGGGGCAGCAACAACATATTCACAACAGCTACTAGGCTACTTTACAAACTAATTCAACTACATGTGACGACACAGTTACAAGCACCAATGTCAGGGGTTGGCAAATGCAACCATTGCCTCCTGTTGACATGCAGCTACGACATCACCATGAGCGGTCAACAGCTCGAATAGATCTAGCATTAACTAACACTGGACAGCCAATGTGTGCAGGTGTGCTGAGTTAGGGACTGTACAAAAGTGACTGAGGGCTGAGGGGGTCAGAAAGAGGAAGGTATTGTAAGGTTTATTTTTGCCAAAATGAGGGTAGTGTAACTTTAGAGACAGCAGGTGAGGGTCATTTATTTTTTTCTTACTCCATATTACTATTTTATTACATATTTCATATTGTGTGGTTTTATATAAAAAGATTATATAGTTAATCAAAAAACTGTTTTCATATGTCCTATGGAGATGCATTTTAACTACATGCAGGGGATATGGTTGGGGTGAAAATACTGCACTGCACAAGCCCTTCAGCACAGAGCTGTTACCATAACTGTTTACCATAATATATCATTTTCAGATATTGAATAACACCCGGGAGGGCCTTGCTTTTTTCACTAAATATAATATAAAAGATGAGAACCCCTCCCCACCTCAATAATTTTCATACAGTCCCTTAATTCATTTGGTCGGTTTGAAAGCCAACCAAAATTCAGACAAAAATATCACAATGACTTTACAGCACCAACAGACAAGTGCAAGCAGTATTGTGTTGTTATTTTTGTGTATTTGCTCATGCATATACAGGCTCTGTGTGGTGTGTGTGTCTGTTTGTGTGTGTGTGTGTGTGGGTGTGTGTGTGTTTCTGTGTGTGTGTGTGTGTGAGTGAGTGGGCACGTGCAATCACAGTTTGTATGACAAGATGAGTGGATGACTTACTTAAGCTTGAGGCAAAGCAAGGAATGTATCAGACGTCACTGCCTAAATTTACCATATATTCTACTTTTTCGCCATTTTAAAAGATCTTAACTATTTAGGCAGTGAATGTCAAGTGTACATTTTCATATCAGGGTCAATGTACATGAATTGGAGACAGCATCCTGTTGGTCCTTGTTTGTTGGGGGAGGAAGGTATCAGTCCTTCAGTTTGCCTGTCCATCTTTCTGTAGGTGGGAGGAGGGGTGGGGGGAGCTTATGCCATCTCAGTCTGAGAAGAGACTGGCAAAAGATTTGCGTAGATTGCGTATGGTTTCTGCCTTCACCTCATCCTGGCTAAGGCTGGCTCGTGGCGCTGGGGTTTCTGGAATGTTGAAGGTATTGGTAAGAGACTGGGACTTGCTATAAAGAGAGGAAAATGGCAATAGAGGAGAGGGAAAGGCTATTAAAGTCATGCAGCAAACCCATGGGATGAAAAGACTGGTTCATGGCAAGACAGAGAGAGAGAGACAGGAGAGAAAAGGCTTGGTAATAGATGATAAAAGCGCATTCCTCCTTCATAGTCATTCAGTACTGCTTTATCATCTCAACTTAGCTTTGATATGATATGAATAGTGAATGACTTTTCTGGATGCAAAGTGGTAAATGTTTTGGGTTTTTTTTTCCAGGAATGATGACGAATGTTTTATGTCTCTTTTGAAAAAGAGACATAGAATTCATACAATCATATAATCCAAAATCAGGATTATGTACCCTATGTGCCCTTTTTCCATGAAAGCCATTACTTGACCACTAAAATAGAAGCAATCACACAGATTATTTATGCAACACAAATCTGTATAGTTTTGCAGTATTCATATATACCCCTTTTTTGTTTATACATACAATGTAATTAGCTATGTCATTTGTCATTTAATCTTCTGAAAAGAAGGATATAGAAGAATCTGGTCACTTGAGTCCCAGAACTTGGGTTGTGTCAGATGTGACAGATTCGTTATGTTTATGAATAACTACAGGCCAGCTTCTACTTTTTTGTTCAAATTTATCACAGTCTCTCCAGGCAAATGTGTTTTATAAAATTGCTGCTGAAGGACTGAAAAATGTAAGAATCAATACATCATGCACATTCGGGTGGATCATTTTTCAATAAAGAGTATGAGTTGATTTTTCATGGGGCATGCATATCTCAATGCAGGCTTAAAGTAAGAGAGGAACCTCTGTTCAGGTCAGCTGGAAGGTTCACTTAATGAAAAACGAGATTTAACTAATCCCAAGTCATTTATCACACAGTTACTTACTTTAGTTGTGGAGAGCCACTCATAGCCAAGTTGTCCTGACTGGGTTTCTGTGGTGGCTGAGGCTTTTGCTGCAATGGGGGTCGTCCTCCTGGGGCCCCCTGGCCTTGAGCAGCAGGCCTGGGCTGCTGGGTGGTTGGTGCTCCAGGAGCCCTCTGTTGATGTGCCCCCCCCTGTGACTGCTGCCTAGGGGGATGGGCAGGCCTCTGCTGCTGGGGTTGGCCCCCTGGAGGTTTCTGGCCAGGGCCTCCTGCAGACGATTTCTGCTGCTGGGAGACAGACTGTTGCCTCTGAGCTTGAGGGGAACCTCCCTGGCTACGCTGAGGAGAGCCCTGACTAGAAAGAGGTCTCTGGCCCGGAGGAGCTCCTGGTCCTGGTGGTCTTGGCTGGGCTACAGGTCCTTGGTTAGCCTTAGCTTGAGCACTAGAATCACCTGTAGCAGGGCTGGCAGCAGATTGCTGGGCCTGTGCAGGGGGTTGGCCTTGAGGCTGTGGGCGCTGCTGAGATGGGGGACTTTGTTGAGGACCACCTAGAGGGCAAAAACAAAAGCAGCAATCACATTCAAATACTTTCGCAAACATCATTGCCTGGACTTCAAAATGAAAGAAAACGATTTCTAAACAAAAAGGGTATTGTTAACTTAGTTTTTTGTTATTGCAAACAATGAAGTTCTTACCTTGAGGTGAAGGACGCTGTTGAGCCTGTGGTACTCTTGGCTGAGACACAGACTGAGGAGACACTGCTTTCTACAAATCACACAGAGGTTAAAAGGACAGGAGGTAAATATTTATCAAACCAAAAAGGGAGAAAATTGAAATTATATTTTAAAAGCTAAATTTGCTTTAGTAATTCTCTTAATACATTCATACAAACCTTCTGCATTGATTTTAGACCTCTAGACCTCTAACGTGCTAATTCATAGAATATTGCAGGATTGCTAAATTGTGTCAGGACAGGATGTTTGACTCCTGACCCTTTTGGTTCATTGTTGATTTTGGTGATATCTGATCACCTTAGATCTCGCTGTGATTAAGTCAAGAGTGCCCCAGGGAGAGCTTGGCTTATTACTGTTAGTTTTATGTTTTCCCTTGGTTATATTATGCATAAATATGACATAAATCTACAGTTCTATGCTGATGACATCCATAAAGACTGAAATCTGTCCGTGAAACTCTTTGTCTGATACCTCAGGATAATATGTACCACCTCACTCACTGCATCTGAATATAAACCTCTGTTAGACCAAGATTCTAAAAATTGGTCCAGCGAACACAGACATCTAATTTTAGAGATTACCTGACATTTCACAGGGTCAAAGTACTAAAAATGTTGGTGTTATTTTGGACCTTTTTCTGTTCTTTGAATCATTAATATTTACTTATCAATTTTTGTAACATTTCAAGGGTCATTAAATGCTATCTTTTTCAATGTTTCCACCATTGGTCAGTTCAAAGGTCAACCACATTAAACCAATTCTACATTCATTACACTAACTGCTGACTGAAAGCTCCTTGCTTTGATATTTCAAGCCTTGCTATGCCAATAATAATGGCAATAATTTGGTGAAACTTCTGATTTGGCACAGACGAAGTGTTGACTGCAGCTGTGAGTCAGTCTTGGAAGTGACAGGTGGACAAGACAAAGTACAGCATTGTTTCGGTCGGCTGTATGCGAGCATGACGGAGTTAGTGTTACCTATGGCAATGATGGAAAAAAAGTGGTTGACTAAACTATGTGCGTGCAAGCACTGTGTATTACATGTGTGGCTTATGCTAGTGGCAATACTTCTAATACAATGAACAATATAAGAAGGCATCACAGTGTGTCTGTTGACATTGCACAGAGCAGAGTTAGATAGAAAAAGCAACTCCTCCTCCCTGCAGCCTTTAAAAGGCGCCTTAATGCAGACAGGATAAAATCCATAACAAAAGCATTGGGGTGTTGATTATGTACTTACTCATTATACAGACTTCACCTGTATCTGTATGCAGTATATCCAGTACATTGTTCTCTAATATTTCTGTTGCCCTTTTTTGTCATCATGAAAAATTGTATGTCCAAGGTTCCAACTGTATTTGTGTGCTTTGTCTACATATTCTCTTCTTAAGATGATGTCCTAAGAGACCATGTGTGTTGCTGTGCACTCTAAATGAAAACAGACAATATTCCTAATAAAGGTGTGAAAAATAAAAAATACAGGTGGGAGATTACTGGAGCAAGCAAAGAGTATCTGTGGCTTGAGCACCTGTGCTGGCTGTCCCCCTGTGGCACGGACTGTGGAAGAGCTTGAAGTGTGTGGAACAGTCTGGTTCATCTTAGAAACCACCAGTTCTGCAATCTGAACACGATCCTCATCCTGCTGGTCCCCGATCAGTGGCATTGAACAGTCATCGACCTAAAAAAACAAAAAAACAAACAAACCCCCCAAAAAAGCAGCATGATGGAGTTAATGTTTTCTCCCTAATGATCACAGACAAATATTTGGCATTATCAACATACTGTCTTCTAGTACCTCTATTATGTAGTCCTTGCCATCTTTACCATGGAGAGCCTCAACAGCACAGATGTCTAACCCTCCAAAGATGTCAGCACAAGAGTCTACCCACATTCTGTACCTGCAATAATGTGTTTAATAGATCAATAACAGTAAACCGACACATTATACCATACAGTCTCATATCATCTGCATTTATGTGCTCTTACTTGTCTGACATGGCCACCTGCTCAAGCATAGATGAGCCAGTGTTGGTTTTCCAGTTGCCAGAAATGGATGTTCTCCTGTTGATTAGAATAAAAATGTATTTCACATGTTTTCACATGTACAACCCCTTTCATCTATCATAACCATAGCCAGTGTGTTGGCTCGTTGATAGGAATTTTTTTGATCACATTTTGTGGGGTGAAATGCAGAGAACTGAGGAGAGCACAATCCTGATTTCACTCACATGTAAGCTTTGTAATTGTTACCAATCTTCTGGATGCGCACATCATATTTTGCATCAATAAAAGGCTCAGATGTGGCATAAGTCTTGGTCAGTGCCACAACACTGGCGATATCTTGAAAATCATATTGATTGTCCACTTTCACCTGGAGTCAAGATACAAAAATGATGACATTTATCCGTTCAAAGAATATGTCATTAATATTGAAATAGTAAATACATTCAAGCACTACCTTTCCCATTCCCGAGTGAGCATGGCCCATCTTTACCACCACAGGGAACCGAGGGGAGGTAATCTGTGGAAAGAGCATTATCTCATACACAGATTTCTCATAAATGAACTTCATCATGCATCATAGAACTTTATTTATTGAAACACCAAACTTGAATCCGTTTGAATCAAACAGAAGTGGCACATACAGTACCAGCTTGCTTCTGTTTCTACAGGAAATTCTGATTCATATTGATGACTTGAAAGCCAGCTCAGTTTTGTCAGCCGATGACTGTAGGGGTGGAGATGACTGCTGTGCAGCAACAGCCTCAGGTTAACTGTACTGACACTGACTTGGCATACAAAAAATCAAAAACTGTTCCGACAAGGCACTCCCTGGAAAATTAGATTGGTCTCAGCTGCTACATGAGATGGAATATTGACATGGAAGTGATTTACCCACCTACCATGGGACCCACACAGCGGGATGTCCTGTGTGTGTGTATGTGTGTGTGTGTGTGTGTGTGTGTGTGTGTGTGTGTGTGTGTGTGTGTGTGTGTGTGTGTGTGTGTGTGTGTGCGTGTGTGCGTGTGTGTGTGCGTGTGTGTGTGTGTGTTTAAGAGTTGTTTACCGTGAGGGCATACCCATCAGAGGAAGTGGAAAGGGGGAGGAGAGAGAGTAGGAGAGCAGATGGCAAAAAACTCACCATTTCCTTGTGGTTTGGATAGTAAACCTGCTCAATCAGTGGGAACTCCTCAGGGCCCAGTTGCTTGTGGAGTCTAGACATCTGAGCAAACTAAAACAGAATCAAATGCTCAAGATGCAGCTTTATATGTGTTTGTAGCTTCGTTAAATGTGTGATACAGTTTCAAATTAACCAAAAAAATTAAATAATATTTACCACCCATGGCTTGTCACAGAAATTGTAAACAGAGTGCAAAGAGTTAACACTTGGCAGTCCAGCATACTGCAGTCCAATCACCATGTTGCGGTGGTCTCCATTCTTGTCCATGCTGAAGGCGTGCTGTCTTATCAGCACAAAGTCTGGCTTAAAGGATCTGGAACGGAGGAAATTAGCAAAATATTTAATTGCTCTCCACAAGACAAACTGTTTGGTTATTAGGCATAGAGATGGAAAAGATTTCAAAATAAATCTCACAAGCAGCTGCTGAAAATGATCAAACTCTTTTAAAATTCTAGAGAGTACTTACTTAGTAACCCTATGTCCATTCCTGATTGCATCCATGTCCACATTATAGGTGCCTGTGGCGTTTGCTACCAGGTTAATTTCAGAGAATTCTGCCTAAAAGGACAAAAGCAGGGAGCGTCAGTCCCCAACAAACACCATAAAAATCACTGTGATCACAATGAGCACAGGAAGGCCGTGAATGGGTGTTTCTACACAAGCCAGGTTGAACGGGGCACAATTACAAGATAGTTGACTTTCTGTTATTAGGCCAAACAAATGACTGATTTATCTTTATAAGAGATTACCATGAAAAGTTTAAACTCCTCAGAGTGACTATGGAGGCGTCTGCCAAACAAAATACATTTCTCTTAAACACAGGTCAAGAGAGGGCACTTCGGTGTGGGAGTGAATGCAGCCGTCCCCTCTCCTACCAGCACTCACTCATCAGTGAACTGGGACATTTATTATCGTAAGGGCTCTCTGTGAACACAGTAATAGCACAAACTGCACTGGATGATTCAGCTGGTGTTTACTGAAGACCCCACGAACGATTTTAAGCTAGTATCAGTCTAGTTGTCGACCAGGGCACCTAAAATGCAGGTGGTCAAATCAGTAAGAGTTACTGAACAAAATGACTCACCAAGTGGCTTGGAAATGACACTGGCTCGGGAAAAAAAGATGTGAATAAAACAGGATCGAAGTGAAGATAGAGGATGCATAATATGATCAGGGGTATTTTTTTTCATAGAAAATATATTGCTTCTTGTGCATTTGGGGAGAGAAAAGACCAGCAATACATATGATCAACTCGTCCTATGATAATACCAATGGTAGTTCTTTTATCTACAGAGAAGGAGAAACCATACACGGTTTCTCCTTCTCTGTAGATGAAAGGGATGGTGTATGACTGTGTATGGCATACAGCATGTCAATTTCAGTTACCAGGTCTTGACATATATAGATCAGAGACAGTTTTATCTGTCAAGAAAATACAGAATCCTAATGTCTTATGAAAGCATGATGTAACATCCCTCCAAGTGTGGTCACAAGGCTCAGAGAGTCTGGGATGGTTTCTTTTTCCTCCAAGTTTCCTGACCTCGTAGGAAGTAAAGAGGAACAGTAGCACAGAACAAAGACACACGCTACATATGTCAAACCTACCTGTTCTACCTTGATGTCATATTCCCCATGGATTTTTCTTCCTCTGAAGACCTTCACCCTGAATGTTAAAACATGAAATCCTGTTGTTGTTTGTACCCGGAATAGACATGAGTTTGATATTGTACATTTCTCCTGTGATTGACAACTGGCATTTGCAAAGCATTTCAAAATTCTGAGTGTATTCGAGGCCAGTGAAGACTAGATATCGGATGCATGAAAGAAGCTGATAACAATGGAACAAAATCCTACTTTCCTTGGATACTGTACCCTGTTTGTGGAAGTATGCTGCATAGTGCAATGCATAAAAATAAATTAGGTAGCCTAGGCAACATTATTTTAAAATCACCCTGGCATAGGAGGAGATATGAATTGAACATGAGAACTTAATACTGGTCGTTGCATTTAATCCCAGCCTATGAAGTATAAATCTCCACCTCTCCTGCCTGTTTTGCAAAAGCTGGCAAGACATTTTTGCTCTACACTGTGGGATGGGAGGATTTTGATGTGATTATGCGTGGATCTGCATATTTTAATATCACCTCTGTGCCATTTTGAGACTATAGCGCAGCCTTTTATCACCTTTGACTTGTGCATAGAGCTCTAATAACCATGCATAATATAATGCATAATATGCACCGGCGAAGAGGTTTGACTACCGTGGTGAACGTTTTTTCCTTCTCCAAAATTTGCCCTCGATTTGAAAATACCCGCATCATCATGGAGGCCCACACCTAGTAACGTGGCATAATTTGGATCACTTTAATGGCACAATGCACGATGGATTTGTCACAAGCAATCGCCGGGCTTCAAATGAAAAATGGCTCCTCAGCCTTTACTCTGTTGCGCCTCTGCCATGGCCCAACATGCGCACAAACGCATCTGCAAGGTGTTTCTGATCTGAGCATTAAAACCCTGGATGTTACACGTGACGCTTCTCTCGGCACGATCGTACGACCTTCTGGGTGCGAGGCCACCGAGACCTGCGGTCTGGCCCACACGTCTCCGTCTAGACGAGGCGCCTGCGCCGGCAATGCGCACCACTCTTACCAGTCTGTCTGCTGGTCATCGATCACCAGGAGGATCTTGGCGCTGCTGGTGACTCCGGCCCGGTCCGCCGCCTCGGATAAGGTCGCTGCCGCCGCAGCCGTGGTCTGTTTGACAGCATTGGATATGGATGAGAAGAACCCAGAGCCTCCGCCTCCTGCAGACTGCTGCTGCTGGCTGGTGGACTGGCGCCTCTCCGACGGCCCGGGCGACACTGCAGGGCTTTGCTGCGGCGGGTCTGGGCGTTGGAGATCGGCCATGTAGCCGTTGGGCAGGTTGGACATGAAATTGCTGTCCGAGAGTCGACGGCGTAGGTAGTTCATGATGGAGACGTGTGAAAACGACGGAGACTGGGTTCCAAATGTCCTCCCACTGAATGCGACCTACAACTTGGTGTTCACTATGAAAATGGAATGACTAGGCTACTTTCCCATGTGCAGAAACGGGGACCAAGGTTACCTACAGGGAGACAAGTCTTTTGTTATCAATGAGGAGCAGATTGTGAGTTTCTGACCACATTAGTGCGAAATCGTGACGGTAGAGCTTAAGGAACTGGTTTCAGGTAAAGGAAACCATGTCGCGGCCTCCTGGTAATATCTGAAAAACACAACTAGACCCACACATTCACATCTAATAGACCGAGTCAATAAACCCACACGTAGAACTATAGTAATATGTAGTAAGAGCCATCCTACCTGGAAGTGTGTCCAAACTGATCCACCCAGAGGATGAGGTGATGATTCCCTATTGTTCTCTGTCAAAGGAGAGCCTGCATGCGGGTGCTGTCTCTCATGTCCTCAGTGCAGGCGGACAGGCCGTGCATCGGGCTTGAACCTGTGATATTAAAGCTCCGGTCCCTCCCGCATCACCGCCTTTTCTCCCCGTCCTCTCCCTTTCTGTCCGCCCTGCGTCACTCCCAGTCATCCGGAGGGAGAGAGGAGCCTGCAACACTGGTCCGGCGTCAAGGCAGGAGGCGTGCGGACCGGGACTTCCGGAGGACGCCTTCAGAATAAACGCATATTCGTTAGGACGCGACTAGAATTCTTTTATTCTAATGGAGTTTACGGCATATGGACGATGCAAAGAAGAAAATGCATCTGGCGTTCTAGTTAAAACATGATTAATAGTGACACAACTGCATTTGAAGTAGGGGGATTTAATTCTCCTTTGGCAACAAAGGTCTTTTTTTTAAAACAATTATCATAACCACAGAGCACTTGAAACCCTATATTGTTCCATCAGCAATGTTACTGTTAAAGCCACATGCTGGCAGCTGCCTCCCAATGTTGCATTCAGTGGAGATGGAATAAGTATTTAAATACCAATCATTTGCTGGATCCAGCTTGTAAAATGTGGGGTTTTGTGGCTTTTGTCTGTTTTATGCCGCTTCAGACTGAATATTCAGGGGGTTTTTTTTGGAATCCGTATCATGTTATAGATCAAATGACTAATAGATTAATTCAAAAATAATCAGATGATTAATTGAAATGAAGATAATTGCTCAAAGCCCTAGATAAAAGTATCTAAACGGGTTCAAACATCCTGCCATTGTTCTGTGATGTAAAAGCCTCGGGCCATTAAAAGGCAGGTTAAATTTCCTGTCTGGTTCAGTGTATGTTCGTCTGACTTGACGCAGCTCCGCGCCAGGGTGTGAGGGTGGTGCTGATGACAGCAGGGTGACAGGGGCGTAGCTCTCTGTCAAACATGGGCCCGCTGCTGGCTCCGCACGATGCTTATGGGTCTCGACGTGATGGTGCGCCCTGCTGTGTCCAACAAGTCAGCAGTGGCACAGTCGCTGCTCAGCTTCCAGGCCGGCGAGGCCAGCACGGTGTAGCTTTTGATTATTCAGCAGTCAATTCAGATGGTTAGAGATGCGCCATCTGTTGGCGACACCCCAGGGCCAGAGATCAACACACACCCGCTGGGAGTCCCAGGCTCCGCTCTGGCATCGGCGCAGCGTGGTGGTGGATGAGCTGTGCTTATAATGGACACAGACAAACATTCCTGAGCGTGTCTGAATCGTTAATACCTGGTAGAGGCAGGTAACTTTTTAATTATGAGGACTCCTTTTACTGAGCCAATTGTTTGCTTATGAAAAAAATATTTTAATGCTGCTTTTATTGGGTGGTGAAACAGGTCCCTAGTTTACAAAATTGATTGATTGATTGATTGATTGATAGGCCCTACATCTTTAAGTTCAGACCAAAATCCCCGCCATCTCACCAATGGGCGTTTAAGGTATTTGTTGATTTACATTAACAATGCAAAGATTGTTATCATTATTTACTACATGATTATCAATATCAATATATGGCCTAAGCTTTGTCACGTTAATGCCTGGTAGTTTAAGTCCTCATTTATTAAAACATATCAGGTTTATATTAATATTATTGGCTGAATATTGGTGCTCATTTTGTGTATCTCCCTTTAAGCTCCGGCTTAAACTGTCCTCTACTACAAAGAAGATCCACTGGAGCAATTAAAGTCTCATACCTTGGGGATTATATTTAATTTACATTTGGTTTATACAGGGATAGGGCTATGTCATTTGTATTAAAACAAAATATGCCAGTAGTACATTAATATTTCAAAAATACACTTCAATTCAAAAGAATAAAATCAAATTATTGCTATTTAAACTAAAAACTTGTTCATTTTTGCTGTGCTATGACAGTGCTCTGTTTCTTTTGTAGTGTGAAGAGAAATCTTATCCACATACTAATATAGAATATTAAATAACTGGCAAATAACATTCTGGGCTGTTTGAGGGGCAACCAGTAATTGGACAATTCATGCCACTAAACTAGAAAAACTCAGTAGGACACTCACAGATTCCTTGAACTCTAAAAAACAAACAGTTCATGAAATCTATCAGTGAGCAAACATATTTTATAAGATCATTATATAGCAAGCACTACCTTTTAAAAAAACTCCAAATATACAGTACAGTTTCCTGATGTAGGATTTGATGGTAGGCTATTGCAGTCCAAGCCTTAGGGAGGCAGTGTGGAGCTTAAATTAAACTCAACATAACACTATTCATGCTCCTACTCACAGCAAGACCTTTCCATGCGAAGCTCTTTGTCATTTTTGAACCAATCCTCTTCAGAAGCTGCAATCACGCTGTTGGGACAATATTCACCAGTTATGTTAAATTGACTGAAACAAGCAATACATCAGCCAATACTAGGGCAGCACATGGGGTCGTTCTTATTGATTCCCAGTGTGTTAAAGTGTAAAATATCTCAAAACATTTAATTACTCTGTTATACTCTCTCTGATATTTTCAACAGTACAAGAGTCACAAAGTATGTGAATGAGTGGCCACTAGAGACTTTCCACGGGTGGCCAATCTCCTCAGTATGCTCAGGCAAGATTGTTCTCATGGCAGCAGCATTTTCAGGACTTAGGAGTCTTTGTCTGGCCATCAACAAAAGCCCTTGGATTACTGGCGAGGCAGGCTCACAGTGCAGCTGCATGCGTGTATGGGCAGGTCAGTGGAATGACTGGAGCTCCGGTGGGCTAAGCGCTCGAAAAAATGCAGTTTGGTGAGATTGCAGATTAGGGGGTGGGGGGGGGGCAGGTGCTGACTCCAGAGAGGGAAACAAAAGGCACGCTTCACTTTCTTCGTGGCTCAAAGAGAAACCTAAAGTGTGTGTGAAACGCTGATTTATGACCCCAGAGGAGTTTTTGTTATGATATCTTCCACCAAAAAATGTTGTAGTGAGCAAAAACTTCCCTAAACACTATGAGTTCTGTGGTAGGATGACATTTAGCAACCCATCTTTCTGCTTTTGAGACAGGCCAACCATTCCGTCTGAAGTACAATAACAACAGTGCGTGAATGAGGGCTTTGGATTGGCTCCGACAGCAGCCAATCTGAAGGCAGGAAATGAGTCACAGGGAAGCCACTGCACCTATCTGCGCTCACCTGATACGTTACCTGGCTGAGCTCAGACCCAGCATCTCATTACCTTTACAATACAATCTATAACTGAGGCGTATTGTGTCCTGCAAGCTCCAGCAGTCAAGGTGTTTCTCTGTATTTGACTCCACTCAGACCAAGACAAGGAGCAATGGCTGTTGCAAATTTCCACTACATTACTCGGATGAGCAGTGGCTTTAAGGTCTACATTTTAGAAGGTAAGCTTAATTTACACTTTTCTTTTGCTGCCTCATGATGTTTAATGACTGTGAATACTTGCATTATGTTGACCAGTGGAATTAAGTCTCTGGTTATGGTTATCCTACAAGATTTTAGTGTCCTATACTTACATGTTTATTTGTTATTTCATTTCCCAACCTTCTATAATGCCTGTGGTTATTACAGTGCCATTTACCAGTATCAAACAGAAAGAATGAGATGGGATGACAGTCAAATGGAAGATATACATATTAAGAATTTCCAACTTTTAAAATGTAGTTTTTAAATATGTATGGCTTCATCAAAAAGAAAAGGCATGTTGATTTTTTTTTTTTTTTTTACAGGAAATTACTTTAGATGAAGAGCTTTCTATTAATACTTATTTGATTTCAGATTCCTCAAGATTGATTTAAGAGTCTGTAAATTGTATTGACACCTGCAAATGTGTTGTGTTTCTTTTGGATTTCCATAAAATCTGATTAAACAGCAACGCAGAGGGTCAGGCATCATATTCACTCTACTAATAAGGAAGAAATATCTATGCCCGAGGCATTAGAAAATCAGCATAGGTGTGGCTGTACCTGCCCCCCTTCTCTACAGTGGCACTCTGTGTGAAGGAGTAGCTCACAGGTGTTAGAGTGTCTGGCCATAAAGAAATGTGGATTGGAGGGAGCAGTTTGGATGTGATGACACCTGTGAACACCTTTTTTGTTTTACACATCAAAGCAGTTAATCACCTGTTGATTCAGTTCACTAAAGTGGTAGATGATGTTTTGAGTGGGAAGTTTGGGGGGGTAGCACCAAATGATTAATTAGAATATAGGTGAAGGACTCTGTCCCATCAATGAGAATTTTCAAGTGTTAAACAAGCATACAGTCAAACAATGGGTTGGGTGTAATAATGCTGCGGCTACATTTTCAAACAATGCTTTGTGTGTTGAATGAATGTGTGACCATTTTGAGCATGAGATTTGCTGATGTGAGACGAGCACCAAGAAGTTTGGCTAAATACCACTCCTGTTGCCTTGATTAAAACTTAGTAAATGGTAAAAATGCATTTATAACAACACTGTGATCTCAAATCTTTTTGTGAGTTAACCTTGCCATCTGGATATAAAGTACACTCCTCTTATTCAGCACATCAGTGATATCACCAGCTTCTTTTTGATTTGTTTCAACTTGTGTACTTGGAAAATCCAATGCGCGCGTGTGTATGGTTTTGTGTGTGTGTGTGTGTGTTCACCTCAGTGGCCTTTTCACAAATGGGTGCCGCCTGAGTTAGGGTCCTCAGTGATTTAAAGCCCTTAGATGTGTGGCACCCCATGATAATAAAAAACATGTTGATTGTGCCCCTTTGACTGTGTGAAAGGGCTGAATGCCAACATATTGCAGAAAAACAACATTTACCGTTAGCACTGAATCAGCTGTGTAGTTTTGTAACCATAACTGATCAGGTAGATCAAGTTCTACAGCTTAACGGAGTTTACAATTAACAGTGACACACACACACACAAAAAAAAAAAAAAAACGTTTTCCCAGGAACAGTAGTCTTGCAGGTTGATGTCATAGATCAAAACAAACGGTTACTCATCACTGAGTGCCACACACCATTATCTATGTTGTAAAATCATCAGTGCCAATATGTGGTCAATTGTTTTATTAGGTTTATTTGTTCTAGCAAAATAGCCATTGTTAAAACACCTGTGGCACTATTGAATTTTCTGAAAGCATCTTATTTTGATTCTGCACTTTTGTTTATTAGGTCAGCCCCACCTCAGAAGCGAAGACAGATACAGACATATTACAAATGATCGCGTCAGAGTCCCAACAGTGTATCCAGTCAAACGCAAGCGCAGCCATGAGAGAGGTCTGACCCTCGAGGAAAGGTAATTAAAACTGCTTTATTAATGTTTTAATGACGAATCGCTAAATCACTAAAAAATATGGTTAATTAGATGTGACTTCTATCAAAAAGATGTGACATTATCTGATGAATAACTGTTTCAGGCGAGAGCGAGTGCTGAGCAGAAGCAGTGGTAAAGCGGCCCAGACAGCAGCACCAGCACCAGTTGTCTTTAACAACCCACAGAGCCCTACATCTACTTGGAGTCCAACACCCAGCCCCACCAGCCCTTTGCCCACCCATGTGTATTACGCACCAGTCATGGATGAACCCCTTGCCCTCATCAAGAAACCAAGAAAAGACCCTGAAAACACAGAGGACAAGTCCAAAAGTATTGCTACCACTCAAATCCAGGTAATTCACCATGCTGCTTATATGTTCAGTGTGATTTTCTCAAAAATCCCCGACAATTGAACTGTCAAAACTTAAGAAAAATGGCAGTACTGTTTGCCCCTTCTTAGTGTCAGTGTAGCTGCAGGCTACCCACAGCACTGGTACATCTCCCATCTGTAGTCAGTGAATCCAACGCAGTCATTCTACTTCCAAGTGGAGAGTATACAGGCCTAAGCTTGTCCAAGCTATGCAATCCAGCCGGATTCAGGAAGAAAATGTGAGCAATGGAGGGAGGAATTTCATCAACAAGACCAAACAGACTGCTCTCTCTTGACCTGTTTATGCCACCACACTGGGTGTGATCTGACCTTCTTTGGCAAACCCAACCAGTTTAATTGGTTTTCAAGTCATTTCATTTTCAAACTAATCTTGGTGCACCATTTTTCTTGTAATGAAATTAGGTGCACAGTCAAATTTGGGCAATATTAAAATGATGCAAATTTTGTAGGATGAAGTACTGTTTTCTATGTTCTTACATTCTAATTACACAACCATCTCTTTTTTTGTCTTATCAGATGCGGCCCTCTGTGATCACTTGCGTTTCCTCATTAAGAAACCCCTCCTGCAGATCTGAGGTTCACAGAAGCCACTCATCAGGTCAGTCTCACACCCTCGTGAGTGAGTTCACTGCAACCGCCAGACAGTCCCTCCCTAGTCGTCACGTACGCATCATAACACCAATATCTGCTCACTTTCAACTTCACTGACTCACTGAGGTGTGTGTCTAACACTTGACATTCATCCTTGCTTTTCCAGTGGTTTCCAAGCGCAGCTATGACCACGTGGTCGAAGAGCATTTCCAGAGGAGCCTCGGGGAGAACTACCAGAAAACTCGCTCCCAGCAGCTCTCCATCAGTGTGTCTGTCGATGACCACTTCGCCAAGGCTTTGGGAGACAAATGGTTGCAGATCAAATCCAAGTCCTCCTCCTGTTCTTCCACACCTCCCAGCAGTCCAAGTGTTACTCACTCCCCCACCCACAGCCACAGCTCAAATCAATCCCACAAAGAGTCTGCAAGCAGCTCATCTCCAACTCCCAGCCACTGGTGTGTTAATTAAAGCAGAAATGAGCTGTTGGACTATTAACATTAACATTTCACTTTGTGCAGCTCTGCTTGTCGGGCAACCGAAATATGCCAGTGCTAGTGTTGAGAGGGTAAGCTAACAGATGTAGGAGGGCTGTCACTTTGGACCTCTGTGTGTCCACATTTAAGACACATTGACACAGAAGAATGTAGCATTAATCCTTGTTTTGTTACATTTATATCCTCTGCTTGTCGATTGCATCTGAATAGCTGAGATACTGTAGATGGTGATGAGGGATGATGGAAAAACCAGCCAAGTAATCCTTTACATTTCTTTGATTTTGTGTCATTCTTTTAATGCAGCTTGAATGCCACAATTCAGTTTATTATATTTATATTCTGATACACCTGGGTTCCTTATAGACTAAATGACAAGCCTATCTGCTGTATAATATTATGCTTATAAGCTGTACACAAAACAAAGCCTTTTGATAAGACATTAAAAAAAATAAAAATTTCAAAAAGCCTTTAATAGTTTTGCGTGTTTGCATATTTGTCAAGTGTCATCTGATAAATCTGTCAAACAACCACTGGATAACAATTGAACACTTTTTTATTTTTGTCAGATCTATTTTCAGAAATAGAAGCTAAGGATGTCACATAATTTAAAAAAAAAAAACAAAACGACCCAAACTCTTTTTAAACTCAAGGGTCGTGAACTCCTCTACACCTTGTGAAAAATAGGACAGGGTGGCGTGGTAGACAAAATTTCAAAAGTGAGTCAATGTGTGTCGGCAACACGTCCGGTGCACACATGGCATTGTACATAAAATTGTTACCACACACTGAGTGGAAATTGAATGGATGTATGAGCAACGCATTCGGGACTTTTTCCTGTAAGTTTGAGGGAATGTGAGGGTGCATGTTCCAGCAGGCAGCAGGCCTTGTGTTCTGACATTCCTGTCTCCTGAGAAAATGACTCTGTAAGATCCTACAGATCCTGTTTGGCAAGGGATAGGAGGGAGGGAAGCCGGGAAGGAGGGGTTGGGCTAATATGCGTCTGAGCATGAGAACCGGCTGTGCTCTTCAGGTGCCTATTGCACGTCCTGTCTTGTCTAACTTAAAATATGATATGCAACATTAAAAAAAAAAAAAAATCAAAACTTCTGTCTTCAAAATTACAGAGTTTGTCAGTTTCAAATATTTGGCAATAAAACTGAATGTTCTGATGTACTGAACAACTTGACAGTTGTAAATCAGGGGTGAGAAAGGGTAAACTACTGAAGAGAATGTGCTTTAACATTTATAGCTAAGATAAGCCATTTAAAATAAATAGATTAATGTCACTGGGTGCCTTTGTTGAATCATTTGCACAAAACCTCTTAGAATCCACTATAGAGTAACAAAGTGTTTAAACAGGTATTTCCGAGTATAATCATTAGCCAGAGTAATTTGAACAGGGGCATTGATGCCATCTAGAGGCCCTCACACAAACTTTAAACATCTGACATTGTCAATAACTAATGGGCGCACGTTGCATGATGAAAAAAAATAGAACTAAAAGCACAGTTCTGCAAGTAACCTTTTGAATTAGAGACATTTTGTTTGACATAGAGAGAGACACTCAGAAACAAAAGGGAGAAAGAGAGAGAGAGAGGGAAAGAGAGAGAGAGAGAGAGAGAGATACAAGAGTAGAGAAAATCGTCTGCTCACCTTACCACTAGGAGGGGACTCCAAAACAGATTATTGCTACTGCACATCACACTTCATACTTAGCTTTTAATCCACTTCTCATATTTGACAATGACAGTTGACACTGATTTTTAATAAGAGTTTAAAAATGTATTGTGTTTCCCATCCAAAATGTTAAGTTTATGTGAATGTCATTGCTAAACAAAATAATGTTTGATACAATTCTGTGAAGAGAGTATATTACTAATTACTTTGCACCAGACAAGGTTATAAGCTTTTTATCGATACACTCTGTATTTTACACACCAACCGCAGTAATATGCTGGTTAACTGTTTCAGATAAACTGAATATGTTCAGCTGCTGTGCATTGTTGTTCAGTAAAAACTAAGTTGTAAACACAGTTGGAATATACAAAACATAGCCATGAGAATATTAAAGGAAAAAATTCTCATGCCACTGCAAAGCAAATGCGCATTGTTGTTTGAGATTAGAGCGACAGATAATTACGATCTTGAACACCTCCAACACGACAGTAAACAACATTTAACTTGGTTTATTGTGGCAGTGGTAATTAAGGGTGCATCACAATACAGAAGATCGGCCAAGCCTCCTGGGAAAGTTCAGGCACTTTGTCTGGTCTATCAAAAGTTAGATCATTGTCAACAAATCAAGCAGCATTTTCCAAAGAATCAAAATTACAGTTATAATCTCATAAGACTATGATCGCATGGAATGACTATGTACCTGCTGTGCTACTGTGTATGGTTCATTTTCCAAGTTCTTGTTCAACCTCCTTATATTTACATGATCTATGATAGTTATCTAGAATAATTGCTTATATAATGATTGTTTAGTTTTAGTCAACTGGGTGTTCACAATCCCAAACTGGCAGCTTTATCTAACCTACAGTAGCAAGTATGAAATTTAGAACATACAGTGCTTTTTTTCAACAAATTTGGAAATTCAGTTTATGCAGATGCATTTCATGTAACATCAATGGGAATATTCAATTTGGCAATAAAAACTTTCAAACATTTTTCACAACATATATCATAAGAATCTACTTTGCTGTTTGTAAACAGTAAACTTTATTTTGAAGGATTGACAAACTTAAATCATACATCCAACACACAATATTACCCAGTGTGGAAACTTTGCTTAGTGGGTTGAGAAATGTGATGATGTCTATTGACTCTCCTAGATATAAAAAATTGGCTTCTCCTCTGTTTGGTTCTGTCTTTCACAAGATAATCCCTGCTCTTTGGACTCTCTCACTGTTCTATGTAAACATTAATTTCTCCCAATCCCCTGACCTGTGTATTAAGAATATTACCATCAGATATCAACATATCTGATCTTCAAAGAAAACCACAGCAAATAACACGGGGGACAAGTCTGACAAGCCTTTATTTTCATAATGTGGATACAAGACATGATATCTCCACCACAGCTGGAAAAAATGATACATGATACATGGATATCATGTATAGCTTATGTAAAGTGTCTTAAGAAACTGCCAGACTGATGCACCGCAGAAATTGTACCCTGATCCAAGTTGTGGGTGGATAATGGACCCTTACTCCGGATGCTCATGGCTGATTGCAGAAGCTGTAGTTTTTTTCTGATCTGTTGCTACAGCAAAAATGTTTTGGCTGTGGATGTGTGTATATACTAGGTGAGCGTATGCGTTTAGCACTCGCTTAATGATCTACAGCTGTATGTGACTCACTTGATATGATGTGACTCATGTTCTATCCTACTGGTGTGGTCAGATGTATGTGTATGGCACATATCCACACAGAGCACTAGGCATACGTTTGTCCTATTCTTTCTTACACATGCAGTTAAAATGGTGCAGATTAAAAGTTACTGCTTCCTCCGCCGTCATACCTCTTTTTAGAAGAATTGTGAGTCCCTTCCTTTTCAACTTGTCACATGCCTTGCAGAGGTCAAAATATTCCAGGTGGGTTGCACTACATCATCCAGCAGGCACTAAATAAATGAGTTGTGAAGAGGAACTTGTCAGCAGATTTGGAAGCACTGTAGCATTTCACACAAGATGCATTTTGCTGACTTTGAAGGAGGTCTGACGCTCTAGTGGAGTTTCGCTGTACGGTGAGTATTTGTGGCGAATAACAGGTTGATTAGTAACATGGTTTGTGAATATTGCTTCACGTCCTGCTCCACTGCACTTGCTTAATGACCTATACACACTATGGGTGACTCTCCATGGCCTATGTATTAATTTGGTATGAGCATATGTTGGCAGAACATATTCTGATTTCAGAGAGAGATGGACCAAGCTGGTCTATAGCCATGCTAATGGTCCCAGGGGATATTGCAGAATACACCAACGCAAAATTGAAACACGTCCTATTCTTCTAACGTTCGTGTGCATAAAGTGCTAAATTTGGCCAGCAGGTGGCACCAGAGCTCAGGCCGTTTTGTTATTTAAATTAAAAAGATCATCCTCTGGATTTTCAGACACACAAAGACTCGGCTCCTCTTCCACAGATCTGGGTCATCAGTCTAGGACACACATTCTTTGTATGTACTTATTCTCACTCAGTCTATACATAGTACCCAGGAATATTACAGTGATTATATAAAAACAATAAGCCCTGATTACAATAAACACACTGTAGCCTGAAATAATTCTTATTTTTCTTTAGGAACTAGAAGAAGATATATTTAGGCAAAACAAAAGACATTTGTGTCACGGTTGAAGGGTAAAAACATAATTTGGTGCTCTGGGGTAAAGCTACATAAACCAGAGACATCAGTTATTATCCCCCCCAACCCCCATCCCCCCGGTCAACAAACCAGCTAAACATTAGCTTTAGGCAGCAGTGGTCTCATGACCAGACTGGAAAGGCGTGTACTCAGCCAGCTCATATATATACACCAGCCTCCAGCAGGAGCCTCCAAACAGCCCAGGCCGCTGGACTTCCCTCCTCTGACAGTGGCTGATAACATCCTCTCCCTCTGCATGCAGCTGTTTGTATGAATGGTTGTAGCCTGACAGCAGCACATAAACACACAGCGGAACACTTTTCAATTTGATCACACATGTGAGTATTTTTTTTTACATTTCTCTCTTTTGGTCCATTTGAATTATGCAAGAGCAGCTAAGGAGCTTAACATACCGCTATTTTCCATACTGATGGTGAATTGGTTCGAAATGACTGACTGCTGATGCCCCTGAATAGACCAATTATTCGTGGCTTTAAAGTCCCTTTTTGAACTTTTAAGTGGATTTATTTGTGATTTTCACCATGAAAATGGAATTTTAGGGGGCTACTGTCATTACGTAACAATCTCTGTGCACATGTTGCATGTTTTAGTGAAAGTGTAACTCGGACACATAAGAGAGGTCACAAGGAAAAGAACTACAGTGGTAGATTTTAATTGTATTATGCATTTCATTCCATTTAAGTATTAGCTATTATTGGTCTGAAATCTCCCAAAATCCTATTAAAACACCACAGGAGATTAAACACACACTTAAAAGTGCTGTGAAGTTACTTTAAAGTCATTGTTGAACTACAGTGGTCAGTATGAGTCTCTATGGAAAATATGAATATTATAATGATACTGAGAACATATTTTCATATTCAACCCTTAAACTATGAATATACTGTTATTTGTTGATGCTAATAAAAGCTTTACTTTGCATGATTTATGGAAGTAATTAGAATTTTCCTCCTGTTTTTGTCATGAAAATAATTTCACAAATTGCCAATGGAAAGTGTACTACACTCTAAGCTGCATCGGTCAGTTCAGACACTGAAATCATGTTATGATTAACTCAGCTCTCCACAGCCGCCTGCTCAGACAGATAACTCTAGTAACTTTATGTGCTAGCAATTTTATCCTTAATGTTAATCTAGCTAGTTACACCAGTAACAACTTATAGTTGATAGAAATCACTTTATCATAACCACTCATGCTGTTTGTTATTGTCAGCTAGTTTTGAACTTGTTAATATATGCAACTCAACCTAAGCCTTTGTTTATGGACCAGTGTGTGAGAAATATTTACCACTACCTCATGGACTTGTTTTTGTTGTTGTTTTTTTTTTTTTAGTGTGTATCATCAAAGGCTCACTGTCACAATGGATCTCTACCCCATTTGTGTGTCCTGTCATTTCACGATGAAGCCTGCACACAAACCCCACATACCTAGTTAGCAATAAATTTAAGTTTCTTCCCATTATCACTTTTGGAACCGTACTAAGGGGTTCTTTAATCCTTTCTGTGATTGGAATTTATTTATAAATACATATTAACTCATAAGTCACTGTCAAACCACAGTAACTTGGTTTTAATTAAATCCAATTGCAAGTAGTGATGGAAACAACTACACTAGCAACCTTGGCTGCTGCCACTACCGTGGCTGTGGCCTCACAGTCTAACACATCAGGCTACTTGTTGCTGTTGGTACTGGGCTTCATCATTGCCTTCATCCTGGCTTTCTCTGTGGGAGCAAATGATGTTGCTAACTCCTTTGGTACGGCGGTGGGCTCCGGGGTGGTCACTTTGCGGCAGGCCTGCATCCTGGCCACTATCTTTGAGACAGTGGGCTCAGTGCTGCTGGGGGCCAAAGTAAGCGAGACCATCCGACAGGGCATCATTGACGTGCAGATGTACAACGGCTCCGAACATGTCCTGATGGCAGGATCGATAAGTGCAATGTGTGGTAAGCACTCACATACATATCTAATGTAGCATTTCCTTTTTAATCTGCTTGAAAGTTGAACCCAGAAAAAGGTAAATAACATATTTCACTAGTGCATTTTCATATTGTGAGCCCAGGCAAACTCATGTTATTGTTCTGCAGGTTCTGCTGTGTGGCAGCTGGCTGCATCATTCCTGAAGCTCCCCATTTCTGGAACCCACTGTATTGTTGGAGCTACAATTGGCTTCTCAATGGTAGCCAGAGGTCACCAAGGGGTTAAATGGATGGAGTTACTGCGCATTGGTGAATATACCCTGCTTTTCTGCACATTTGAAAACAAGCACCTGAAATGTGCAGTTGAAAGATAATTGATTGGTAAATGTCTTTTGCTCTCCCAAGTGTCTTCCTGGTTCCTGTCACCCGTGCTATCAGGCATCATGTCAGGAATTCTCTTCTACTTTATTCGCAGATTCATTCTGAACAAGGTAAGATATTTCTTTCCAGTGTACATGGCTAATAAGTGTAGTTCACAGTCACCATTGGTAGAAGAAGTAAACAGATCCATTACCGAAGTATAAAAATACACCATTACAAGTAACATTCCTGAACTCAAAATAATGGCAGCTAGCGGTAGCCCAGTGGTTCCCAGCTTAGGGGCTAGGCCCTGCCAGCGGGTCAGAAGATAAATTTTGTGACATGGTTGTGAGATGATAAATGAGAAAGGAAAGAAAAAAAAAACAATTTTCTGCTACACAAAAATATTTCTTTAATGTTTTGGACTTTTTTCTACTCTTTCTTTCTTTTTCGATATTGGATACCTTGATTTCTTTGGTTTACCAACAATTGTTGAAAATAAAACCACCTGCAAAACTCAAATGCCCCTTTGGTGGAACTGCCATAGCTTTTTTTGGAGTTTCAAGCCAAAACAGTTGAGAACCAAAGGTTTCCTCTTTAATAATGCATTATGTCTTTTAAAATTCAAAATCTTGTCCAGTGAAGCAATATTAACTCCAGCAGTCAATGAAAAGGGTAAAAAGTACAATAATTCCTTCTTAAATGTAGTGGAGTATCAAAATGACAAATAAGATAAGAGAAAATACTAAACTACAAGTATCTAAAGATACTTTTTCACAATGCACTTATAGATGAAAAAATTGATACCATTATCATGTATTTATTTTAAATACGTTGTAAACTGGCTAACTTAGCTTAGCATTATCGCTGCTAGCTGCTAGCCTTCCAGAGGGAAACAAGATCTTCTTATCAGCACCTGATAATTAATGCTATTTCCCATTTGTTTGATCAGTCGTCTAAAAGTGTAAAAACATGAACACTCTACTATTCGTGCCAAGTTATGTAAGCCTGCCGCTGGCTAGAGCTTCCTGTACAGACTTAAACGTGGTGTCAGTCTTCTCATTCAAACGCATGTATTTGTGTGTTGGGTAAACTTTGCTTCAGTTTTTTTTGTTTTTGAGTAAATGTGTCTAGTTAGATTTCCGACTGGAACAGTCTCATTTAGTGCTGACAAAACTAATTTCCACAGGCTAACCCTGTACCCAACGGCCTCAGAGCTCTCCCTGTCTTCTACGCTCTCACTATGGGCATCAACCTCTTCTCTATCATGTTTACAGGAGCACCATGTGAGTAGCACATCCACACATTACACCCATGCTTCTTTTGACTCCCGCTTACTGCACTGCACTAACACAGCAGCTGCTGAGACCCCTGGAGCAAGATGAGGTCTGAATAAATGTGTCACTGGAGACACAGAGGAGATTTGATGACAGTCTCCTTAGGACAAAAGTAGGTGGCCAATAAAAGGGACACCACTTCATAGATAGTTAAGATCATCAGATGAATCTCAGACATCTTGGGCATTATTTTTATCAACCAAAAAATGTTTTGGCTGGACCTCAATGGCGGGGCCAGCCCTGTATATGACAATGTCCATCACGAACTGACTCCGTGATGAAGTCAGTTGGTCATTTCTCTTTCAAAATTAACTGGCAAAAAGTCATCAGGGCTGTTTACGGGAAGTGCTACCAGCTTAGAGCCTTTGTTGCTAGATTTACAGACTTTTGACACATTTTTATAGACTTTTCTTTACAAAAGGACTTAGCAAAAAATCTAGAGATTTTCTAGACAGACCTTAGGAGAGTTGCTAGTATTTCCCCATGAGCACGGTGTTGGTCTTTCCCTCCTGAGGGACACCTCTCTATGTAGCTTATTCAATTGTTCACACAGCAATGGACAAAGACATCTGTGAATTTCTAACTTTCCCTCTAAGTGATCATTTAACAAGTAAATATAACTGAAATCACAGCACGGTTGTCTTTAACTAATGTATCTTGTGACTTTGTCAGATGATGTTTCGGTTATAAAATCCGTCTGGAAATTGCTTGGAATTGCTTGGACAGCTGGTTAACATATCAACTTAATGGGCCACATTTAAGTCACTATTTCATACTTTTTCTGTTGTTTGACAACAGAAAGATGCAAATGAAAGCAGCTTTCTTGGGAATTTCACTGGATTGAAATACTGTATATATGAGCACAGAAAGTAATAGAGGAGCAAAGAGATAAAAGGGCAGTCCAGCCATATACTAGCTTTTTTGACCTAGTCTTGTTTTTCGAGTCTACGGTGTTTCTGTTTAGTGATTCATTCAAAAACTTGAAGGGCCAGACACTAATTAAAAGAAGGGTTGAAGCAAGCAAACCCATCAGGAATAAAACAAAACTATCTGAATAAGAATCTGAATAGGATACAACTATTAAATGGAAAATTTCCATTCCTTTTTGTTTCATTTGCAGGATTGAACATATCAAGAAGTCAACTGGCCTGGGCCCTTCACTGAAGGCTGCAGGCCGGTGTGTGTGTGGGTCAAGGAATATAACACACCATTACTCCTGCTATGCAAAATTGCAGCGTAATCCAGAGTGCACGTCTCACACAGATACAGCACACATGGTCCAGTCCCAGCATATGTATTTCCAGACATAGAGATGCAGAAAACTTTTTTTTTTTCCTTTTTCTTCATTTAAAAAGTGTTATTCTCTGCCTACACATTTTAGCTATGTATGCAGTTATTAATGTTTGTGGCCAATATGCCATAATATTTGATGAAAGCCACCGATTTTACTGTCTGGCTTTTGATATGTGGTTACCAGCTGTTGCCCACAAGAGCAATCAGGTAAGTTATAGTTGCAAGGGGAAGTTCGATATTGTCATAATAAGCCGCATTAAGCCTGTGAGGCGATTAAAAGAAAAGGGAACACTAGAAATGTCCTTAACAGTGTGTACTGTAAGTATTTTATCACTGTGCTTCAAGACTGTCCTCTTTCTCACTATCTGATTGGATGAGTGTGTACTTTTGCTGATACTGTTGTCTGGAAGAACATATTGAGACTCTGTAGTGGGCCATTGAGACATTTCGGCATAATTTCAAGTAAATCAGCTGACCGCAACTCGTGATAGAAAGGGGAGTAGTTACCTTGGAAAAATGATAACATTTGTTATTTCTTTTCTTGGAACTATAAAATATATACTACTATACTTCTAGGCTAAGGTGTATAGAAATGTATAATCAGTGACATTATTTTCTTGCTTGTTTCAAAAGGACCTGACAAATTAAAGAAGCAGTTTCCTTTTCTGTTTCTCCTCATCTAAGACACAGTTCTGTCTCATGTCCCTGTCTTGTGTGCACAGTGCTCGGTCTTGACAGAGTCCCGTGGTGGGGTACACTGTGCATTTCGCTGGGCTGTGCCTTTGGCACAGCTTTGGTCGTTTGGTTCATTGTCTGTCCCCGCCTCGAGAAGAAAATCAAACGTGAGTAAATCTAATACTTTTGGACACAATTTAAAATGCATTTACGTTTGCATTTTTTAATTGAAACCACATTATGCTCATTTTTCATTGCTTGGTAGTGAAAGGTATGGACTCAATTTTATGGATGCAAATACTTTATCTCAGCTGAACACTGTAATATACTTCAGGAGAAACAGCTGCTGCACCATGTGAAACTCCACTAATGGAGAAAAATTCCAGCAGTTCTGTGCAAGCAGAGCAGCCTTCAATACCACACGACCCTCAACCTCAGAACTCACCAGCAGACAGTCAGAAGGTGGCTTTCAAACTTGGAGGTTCAGAGGAGGCTGATTTGGACATCAGTGATATGGAAACCAAAGACTTGGATATCAGCAATGGTGAGAAGTGATACCTTGAAATGAAAGACCTTATTTCTGTTTTATCCGATTTTGTAAATCTCACAAAATTTGATCTCAATGGTTACATCCATGGGGACATAGTCACAATAATTCTGAGTAAGTTCACCAATTGAATTACAATTAATGAATTTATTTTAATAGGTCTGAATGGCACTGTTGGCCCCATGGTAATCACTGATCCCCACAGTGGACGGTCCCACACCATCCACAAGGACTCTGGGCTTTACAAAGACTTGCTACACAAGCTCCACAAGGCCAAGGTTGGTGACTGCATTGGCGACAGTGACACAGAGGAACGGCCCATTAGGAGGAACAACAGCTATACCTCTTACACAATGGCCATTTATGGCATTCAAGGAGATCCTAAATACAAGGAACTGGAGGGCGGGTTTCAGAGAAGATCAAGGGTTGACAGTTACAGCAGCTACAGCTCAGCAATGACCAGCGGGAGTACAGTCCATGATGCCACTGTGACTCAGGAAGCTGTTGGGGACCTCGCTGTTGAGGAGGATGAGCTCGAGGTTGACCAACCGGCTGTCTCCTCGCTCTTCCAGTTCCTGCAGATACTCACGGCCTGCTTTGGCTCCTTTGCTCATGGAGGGAATGATGTCAGGTAGGAAAGGGTGTTTTATTTTTTTTCTAATGAATGTATATACAGTATGTGATGATCATTCAGAGTATTTCATACGCTATTTTTATCACTAGCAATGCGATTGGCCCACTGGTGGCTCTCTGGCTTCTGTATGAGAGCGGCTCTGTGGTGTCCAATGCACCCACCCCCATCTGGTTGCTTCTGTATGGCGGAGTGGGCATCTGCACCGGTCTCTGGGTATGGGGCCGGAGGGTGATCCAGACCATGGGCAAAGACCTTACCCCCATTACGCCATCCAGGTATGCCACATATTGATATCCTATAACAGCAAAAAAAGAAAATCTGATACATAAGATAGTCAAACACGCTAATATATTTTCTTCCAATTCAGTGGTTTCAGCATCGAACTAGCTTCAGCAGTCACAGTCGTTGTAGCGTCCAATATTGGTCTACCTGTCAGCACAACCCACTGCAAGGTAATCAAACTCAAAAGTCGGAAACTTCAACCCCATAGATGCATCCAAAAATCAAAAGGAGGTTCAGCTTTGGCCAGATGTTGTAAAAGTACTACATGTTCTTAAAACCCACCAACACTGAGATCACATATGCTGATTACCTTTCATATCACGGAAACACAGGTGGGATCTGTGGTGGCCGTGGGATGGCTGCGCTCCAGGAAATCAGTCGACTGGCGTCTGTTCAGGAATATCTTCATCGCTTGGTTCGTCACAGTTCCTATCTCTGGGCTGATCAGTGCCGCCATCATGGCTCTCTTCACGCATGTTATTCTGTGAGCCTCCCGCTGTCCAGCCACACGGTTACTTTGTCCGACAGACTTCTACAAACAGAGTTTGTCTGAATGACTGATAAAACTGTGCGAAAGAACGTGTTCCACCAGTTCCCCGGTGATGTTTATTATTTCATCCAGTTTCATTTGAAGGTCAAGCCTGTTACTGTTATCTCACAGGAATGTGTCCATGAATGATGTAGGATCTAACAACACTGTTCAAATATCCAAAAGTCTAACACTGTATATCCCAATGTATATTTGTATAAAACTTAAATGTATTAAAATCAAACAGTACAGTTTTAAGTAAAAAAGAACAAATAACTGTTCTTACTCTTCAGTTATATTCTATGTTTATGAATCCGCATACAATAAAACAAGGAGTTTCATAAGTTGAAGGGATTTTATTGTATTTGACTCACTATTAAACATTTTCGACTGAATCTTATGTAGTCAATGTGCATGTGGGAGGGATGGGTTAGTAAAAACAAATAAACAAACAAACAAAAACAATCATGAGGGGATTTTGTTTTATAATTCCTAACAAAGATTCATTAATAAATGAAACACAAAACACAAAGTCATGGCTCATATCAATCATAATCAGCTATTTTTTTGTTCTTTTCAGTTATAGCTTTAGTTTTCAATACTAAACTTTGCAACTTGGGAAGGGACTTCTATAAGATGGAATATATTTTCTGATAAATATAAATGGTGAATTGTACTTTGTTTCCAATGTAATATATTTTGCAATTGATCAAATATACCCTGTAAGCTTTTTACAACAAATTCCGAGTGTATTCAAATTACCTTTCTATCCATTTGTTTCTCAAAGCCATAGTAGCAACCATGGTAAATTGCTCAGGTTATAAATGCCTTTGTGTGTGGTGTTTGGTTATTAGTTGAGAGTCTTATGCTAAGCATTTGTAGCTTAAATAAATAAACGGTAATTACTCATGAAGCCACAGGCTGTTAAACAATTTTGAGTGCACCCAAAGATTTTGATAGGGTGTTATTCCGGGTTATATCACAGAAATCCCTGAACTCGTTTGCCATAATGATTGCCCCGAAGATGAAAGAAAAAGATAATGAGATTACTGAAAACTGCACACTGCATAGAAGGTTAAATGAGAAAGAGAACAGACGAACCCTGTACAGTGCATGAATGTAGTCATGAGAGGATGTAGCATTGAGAGAGATGATGAATTTCTTTACATATATTACCACAAATCTTGCATTTTGCCAGTGGCACTGCCTTGGGAGTTCCCATCTTCCAAAGCATCACCAAGGTCCAAAGTCAGGTGGTTATACTGCTTCTGTGTAAGCTTTTTAAGGGTTTTATGTTCGTCTGCTAATTTTTGGCAGAAAACATAATTTATTTTTGTTTTCACTGTATAAATCACTTGTTCTCATGCAAGCATGCCGTGGTATCTAAAGGGCTATTTTCATTGCGTATACAGGAACATTTTACAGTTACTAAAGTTTCTCACTGTGATCTTTCATGTCCTCTATGAAGACATTGCTTCTTACATTGCTTCTCATCTCATTTCTCATCCTGGGACGAATAATGGAGAGCAGAACAAAAGAGATTGATTTAAAGAGCGTTCAATTATTACTCTCTACATTAAATGAGTACTAACATGGAAAAGGCTGCCCTTACCTACAAATGAAAGGGTTCACATTCAAGATGGTCTCTTCTCTCCTTTTCCATTTTTTTCTCTTGAAAGAGTAGTTGCCCAGGAATGTGCTATAATACATAGCATGTAAGTCAACATTAGACAAGACTAGGTCCCTTTATCTGTTTCCTTCCCTCCTACTCTCCGTGCTCACATACACAGTATTTCAATGCAGCTGAATTCCCAATAAAGCTGTTCTCATTTACATGTTCTTCTGTTTCTGTAGTCAGACAATGCAGCAAATATCAAATACTGAGACGCAGCGCGTTAACCAGCAGTCTTCCAAGTCATTTCCAAGCTGCCGCTCTGCTCTACAATCATCCAGATTTTATAAGTGTGACGTCATCTAACAAAATCACCAGACACATGAGTTGAAGACAATTTCTGTGCTGTGATTTCTCCTATATTTGCTTGTAAAATGATCATTCAGAGAGAAAGTTAGAAGCTCCTCCATGTCTGTGTCAGATGCCGTGCAGACATTGCCGTGCAGATGTACCTGCGGAGGGAAAGGTGACATCGTGCTCACGGGGCAATACTAGCTCTCCTCTACAGAAAGTAGCTAAGGCTCATCCAAAATGTTGCTAAATTTATTGTTGGGTGCTTTTTTGAAAAGGAATTTCCGAAGAGGTGTGAAAATTCGGTAAATCTAGTGACAAAGGTTCTAAGTTGTCAACACTGACTGTAAACACTCTTAGGATGATAGTTCAGAAACTGTGCAGAGAATTGACCAGTGGGGAAACTCCACACTCGACTGGTGTAACTTCTGGACATGGTTAGTTATTCGGCTTATCAATCACTCAGCTAGTCAGTCATCATAGACCTTTGCATTTAAAGGGATGACCCCACTGTTGAGTACCAGCCAACCAGGGGGTTGTGGCACAACATAGGAACTTCAACCCACCAACAGCCGCTCCCCTCTCATCACCTCACCACTGTGGTATGGATGTCTGGGCAGGGCACACAGCTCTTAATGGTTAAGAACGCTTTTTTACAAAGTGTTGTAAAACAAACGTCACTACAAAGTGCCAACCTTAAAAAAAGGATCACCAGTCATGTCTTCAACCACCAGATCTGGCTATTAACATACAAGTCTCCATCTTTTGAACTTGCTGAAAAAGAGGGAAAACACAGCTGATGTGCCCAAAGTCACGGTCTGCACTGGTACTTAGTGTGCGGTTCTCCACACCTCAGGCAAAATTAAGGGCAAACTTGAAAGAGAGC
Source organism: Istiophorus platypterus (assembly GCA_016859345.1). NCBI lineage: Eukaryota > Metazoa > Chordata > Actinopteri > Istiophoriformes > Istiophoridae > Istiophorus > Istiophorus platypterus. Next base: position 8,482,204 of record CM029115.1, read on the forward strand.
CAAGATTTTCTGCCTCTCAAACTCCTTTCCAAACATGGGTGTACATGGGCCTCCCTTTAGTTGTCCATGGCTTGGTGGGAGCAGGGCCCTTTGGGGTGGTTAAGGCCCTACAATAGCATTGGCCCGGGGAGTTCTGGCTGAGATGTTGCGGAGATGGTCCATTGATGTGCCCCCTGCGCAGAAGGGATTGACGCAGCACTCACATGCTCCCCTACAGCAGACATCCCTTCACTAATACTGAGCAAAGGAACTATCACATCCTTGTGGCCATGGATGATTTCACTATTTGGCCTGAAGCATACACAGTCCAGATGAGATGCTAATACCACTGTCATACGTCTGGTCAACAAGATGTCCCTCAGCTTCAGGCAGTTTAAGGAGTAAACAGTGAGCATGGATGAAACTTGTAGCAGGAATAAGTGAGGTGTGCCCAAGGCTGGGAATTAAGAAAACTCAGATTACATCACTACACATCCAGAGCCACGGGTTGGTAGAACATTTTGGCTCCATCTGTAGGTGCTGGTCCCAGCTGTGCAGCATCTGCTCAAAGTGCCCCTTCTGAGTCAAATGTTCAGGCAAAAACGAAAAAATTCTATCAAACAACTATCACATGAAACTACCTTTAACCAATACTCCATTAAAAGTCATGCATTAAAATATGCTCAAGGAAAAGTATAAGTATTTACACAGCTTCAGATACCAGTTACTTTTATAAATTTATAGAATATAATCCCTTGTTAATGGTGAGACTACCCCAAAGTATAAAAAAACATTTAGAACTCCATCTCAATCAACTACAACTTTAAAGTACTATTTACATTTGAATTCATCAATAATAATGATCCAGTATTATAATGATATTATAATGACATACAGGGCCCTGTCCACCTAAAAGGTAAATTTACTTTTGATACCTTAATTATATTTGCTGTTAATACTTTTGAGTTTTTCTCGAGTAAAACTCCAGTAGCTCTGGAAAACTGTCAGGAAGTATCTGAAGATAATGACTCCAGCGGCGCTTCTTGCTTGAAAGCAACATGAGCTAATTGAGGACTACCAAACCAAATTCAAGTAGCTTCAGCAAAACTGAACACTAGCTGATGTTTATGGAGACGAGTTTCCTGTAGGAACACCAAAGGGCCACATGATGGTGGTGTTCTCCAGATAACTGACGCCACCAATTAAGCTTGAGGGGTATGAATGTTCCCTATTGTGGTCTCTCCCATATTTGCCACTTGCAAATACCCCCCCCCCCGCTTTGATTTTTCTATTTTTTCCATTTCTCCTCTACAGTTCTTATCCTTTACTCCTCCACATATCTCAAATCAGACAGACTGCACTGAGATCAATATTGAAGCATACAAGTTCCCTGTAAAAATCCCCTGGTCAGTAAATTTAGAGTGGGACAGAGGATCATAACTACAGACAGGTTTACCTTTACTCCAGTACAGCCTTATTAATATTGTTATACATTTCATTTAAGCTGTGCTAGATCTGAGATGATCAACAGAAAGAGCAATATTTCTTTTGCAATGGCAAGGTCCTCATGATTTATATTCATGCACCACAGGTGGGTTTTTAAACATGGTTTCATTTCCATCCACACAGACAGGAGTATACATAGTGGTGAGAGAAGAAAGACCCAAAAACAAGCAGCAGCTGAAGGCAGTTGCAGTAAAAGCCTGGCAAAGCTCCTCAAGGATCCGGCGATGTCCAATAATTCCAGTCCTCAGACAGACATTGACTGCAAAGGATTTTCATCCAAATCTTAAAAATAATCCTGATATTTATAATAATGTGGGTTTGTCCAATTACTTTTGAACCTCTGAAAATGAGGTACCTTGTATATAAGTGGCTGTAATTCCTAAATAGTCAATGTGTTTTTTTTTTTAAATAAACCCCTCTAATTAAAGCTATATACTCGAATCACATCTTCATTTGTTCATTTCTAATCGGTTGTGGTGGTTTAAAGAGGTAAAATTGTGAAAATTTTGTCACTGTCCAAATAATTATCCACCTACCTGTACATACTAGTGATACGTCACTGCCCAATCCAACCTGCGTCATCTGATACCAATATAGCCATTAATTTTGAGGTGATATTTAGATTTTCCTCTTGAGACTTATTTTACGGATTTAATGAAAAGTTTAAGAGGCATATGGGATCTGTACTGATCATGATTGACCCTGAGCCCCATGCTCTTGTGAAAGTGCAGCCATTGTCTTTAATTACAGTATTTCCCTGTCTGTGTCATCTTGGCTGTTACATGCTGCTACTTGTATGGTCACGGAGTGGAAAGGATGTCGAATGTCCCCCTGAATGCTTTTGCAAGATACTAAAATTTGTTCTGTGAAAATAAAATAATTCAACGCAGCGGTCTGAGAAGATTTTTTGGAAAAAGTTCTCCCCTCTCTCTCTCTCTCTCTCTCTCTCTCTCGCCCCCCTCTCTCTCGTCCCCTCCCCCTCTCTCTCTCTCCCCTTCATTTCTACCATGACCAACTCTTCTTCGTCTTGTTTAATCATGTGGCAGCGCGGGTTTTATTTTGAAACCAGTCGCCGGAAGTTGTTCACTGTTGTTTTTGCGGGGCTTGACGCGCTGGGTGATTTTCTCCAGCTGTCCATACAGGTGCGCCCGGACAATTGTGCGTAATTTGCGGGTTGTGGGACTCGCGTGTTTACTGTGTGAATGCCCGATGTTCGGCGCTGCAGAGGGAGATGCGCGTCCGCAGCCGAGTGAACCGCGTTCACTTGAACACAGCGGACCAACAAGCTGCTGTAGTCTGTGGCGGATTCACGGAAATTAAGCGACGGCTTGGTTTTCTGCAAAAACACGGGATTACCGGAGCTGCGGGAGGTGTGCTCGGAGGAAGATTTCCAGTTTTAAAGGGGGAAGGGGAAGCTTGCAAGTCACAGATGTGAAAAGGCAGGTGCGTGTCACCCCGTTTTTGTTTTTTTTGTTTTTTTTCCTTTGGTAATCTGATTTTCGGCCGGAGCCTGTGAAATGCAGCTTCCACCTGACAGATGTGTGGCACCACAACTGCAACCCAGAGGTCTGTATCGCCAGAATCAATACAAGCGTGTTTTGCATGCCGCAAAAACGCATTCGATACGAGTCTTAAGATTTAATACATTTAATAAAAACGCACAAACAACAGAAACAGAGTTCCTTCCCTTGCTTTCGATGTTGTAAATGTCTTTTAGGATTATAATAGCTTATGGCCGTTAATGCACACTGCGCTTTCCCCTCCACACAAATAAAAAGCTGCAACAGCTCACAGGCTCATACACAATTTTTTGCGACTACATTTAGGTAAATAGAATTGTCAAGTGGTACAAGCCACTAATGGGACTGAGGCACAGGACTGGTTAGCTCTGTGTCATCATCTCTTAAACAATACCTGACAGTTGGGAAATAACTAATGGGACAAATCACAGCATTTGTTTACTAGTGTGTTTCTGCTCCTCCTCCTCCTCCTCCTCCTCCTCCTCCTCCTCTGTTCAGAGTGTCCCTGGTTCATCTGCTGCTGATCTGTTGTGTTCGGCCGTGGAGCACTAAGACCGGTACTGCTGCAAATCTCATCGTCAACATCAACATCTGCCACTTCAAAGATACCAGAGGACAGAGGCTGCTTTTCGGCTGATCACAGTGCTTAGCAGTCAGGAAGTATCTGAAGATGATGACTCCAGCGGCGCTTCTTGCTTGAAAGCAACATGAGCTAATTGAGGACTACCAAACCAAATTCAAGCTTTTTTTTCTGTTTTTGGGCTGATGAAAACGTTCCAGTTTGTCAGTTGACTGACAGGGTTGCAGTGGTGCTCTAGCCTGGGCCAGCAGCTGAAACGCAGACACCACGGAGGAGATGGCTCGTCCAGGATCAGGGTTGCTGGTGCCTGTCAATGGGCTGGGGTACCCCCCTCAGAACCTGGCCAGGGTGGTGGTCTGGGAGTGGTTGAACGAACATGGGCGCTGGAGGCCCTACAGTGCTGCGGTTTGCCACCATATTGAGAACGTACTGAAGGGGGATGCCCGAGGTACTGTTGTTCTGGGGCAGGTGGATGCCCAACTCTCTCCTTACGTCATTGACTTGCAGTCTATGCACCAGTTTCGACAAGACACAGGTAAGACACGTTGGCAGTTTCCTGTCTATATGCTCCGATGACATATCAGGAGAAGAACGGATAATGTAGATGTAATCGCATCAGTTATCAGTACATCATGCAGATATTTACCCTTTACCAATTTATGGTTATGGTGATGTCATGTTAACACATTGGGACCAATTAAAACAGAGCCAGTCTTGGCATGGTTGCTACACAAATCTTATATAACTTTCAAGGGGAATAAATGAGAGTCTTGAATGTCCCGGCTGCTTCGGGACTCACATACAGTAGCTGAGCCACAGGTTGAGCTGAGAGGCACTGCAACAACAGGACACAAAGCACCCAGATGACAAATGTGTGGCAATAATCTGTTCATTCAGGAGTGTCTTTATGCAACTGCTGGGGCTGCCATGACCTTGCCAAAGGTCACCACGTTCGAGGGGCTGTGCATCCATCAGGCAAATGAGTGCCAGCTCATTGCGACATCCTCCCCCTTCGCAGGTTATTGTATTCATTCAATGTGTCGTCGTTCTGTTGTAAGAGTGACGCTAACAATAGTGGCCAGTCATTTAGTTATTTTACACAATTACTGTATAAGAGAAAGTGCTTCTTGTTTCTGCCCCATTACTCAATTTATGCAATTTTACTCCACAGGAGGGGGAGATTATAGAGTATGTAGAAAAACTGGGTTATATACTAGAGACATTTAATAATTGCCCACTATGTCCAAAGTACCAATGATACTGAATAAAAATTTCTAGTTTTATTTGGGTTCTGTAGCAGAGTACAGCATTAACATTACCGTGATTAAAGAACTGATACATAACATGCTAACCATTACTGCAACTGCTACTGTTACGAACTACCTACCACATAGTTACTTTTACATGAAATCTGCCCAACACAGCCGTTGGTTGGCTTACTATGATTCTCTCCAATGACTCCTACCAGATGTTTTTCTCTGTACTCCAGTAAAGCAGTAAAGCGGAACACACTTTTGTGTGTGTGTGTGTGTGTGTGTGTGTGTGTGTGTGTGTGTGTGTGTGTGTGTGTGTGTGTGTGTGTTGATTCACCTTCCTGCTGTCCCAGTGTTTAAAGTGAAGACATGGCGGAGATTTTAGAAATCTGTTATAACCGGAATTGGGCAAATCACAGCTTTCTGAATTATTTTTAAAGTCTGATTCAGCAATATAGTCAGTTATATCAGTTTTACAGATTGTAACTGTGTTAGGTGCCATCTACAGTAAATAAAAACTGTTTAACAACGTCAATGATGAGGTAAAGCATGAAGAGTGAAACTCCCTTTTAGTCAGAGGATTTTTTGAAGGTATTATATAACATCAGAGCATCACATGAGATACCTGGAGATATGCATGGGATATACAGTAGCCCAAAGCCATATGTCACTTTTCATTAATTTGCAATGAATCATTTACATTTGCATTAACACAAATGTGTGGATTTATTTGGCAGTGTTATTCAAAAAGTACAAAAAACAGAAAACAATTAAAATTTGTTAAGGTCCTTTGAGTTACTGTCTAATTACTGCCTGATTATGGAAATAAATGTCAAAATGGAATGAAATTTATTTTTCAAACAGTTCAAAAATACTTGGAACTGTAATAAGCAGTTGTAGATGTGTATGTGTTTGGGTATTTCAATGCTTGTGTTTTTATTAAAATCCCACTGGTAAAAGTCAAGAATTTCCTCCTCTAAAAATAAATATAAACATCAGTATCAAAATAACATGTCACTGTCCTGTTCTGACATCACATATATTGAAAGTCTTCTATCATCCTGTAATACAGATTTACTTAAACCATCATCACCATTATGTTTCTATATAACAGAAGAGCTAGATAAAGCAACAATAAGCCAGTATGTTGGTTGTCGTAGGCATGAAAAAGTCATGGAGTTAAAATGAAAAATTTATACTTATAGTATAATGTAAATTGCACTTGATATATTTTTTTTACTCTCTTTGCAGAAAATGTTATTTAATGTTTCAAATGCTGAATAAGAGCCTAGCGGTATTTCTGCATGAATTTCAGGTGGTTTTTTAGTATAACGGGCTGCCTGGTTGGATTTCTGCTGTTCTTGTTGTTTTTTTTTCCCCTCTGATATAGCATAACACAGAGCAACAAATGTGTCTGAGTTTGAATGGTTGCGAGATGAGCCACTGAGCTGTTTGTTAGCCTTTACCACAGTGCTAGAGGCTAGGCCTGATGTTTATCGCTCCACTTTGTGCAGTATGGTGTGTTACCTTTCCTCTCAGCTGGGATAAACCTTTCACAGCAGGGCTTGACGGACAGCAGCCCAGACACCTTCCTCTTCCCCCTCCCTCCTCTTTCCTCATCCTCTGCTCACTCGGTTTCTGTCCCCAAACCTGGGCAAGCCTCTGCCAGACCACAGCCATCGATTCAAGCTCCCATGAGGCCCCGCTAGCTTCCAGGCTGTTGTGATGTTGTTGCACCAAAGCTTACATGAAGGGGCTTAAAACAAGCCCATGAAGGAGCTTGTTTTAATGTGGATTGTGATGCATCTGTTTCACATCGGATGTTTGTTATATTCATAGCTCAGCAGGTCTCACACACACAGCCATTTGTTTGGTTGTAGGCTTATGGAGTGTCCCTGTGGGGAAACACTGTTTTGTCCTGGAGCCGCTGATCTCATCCTCTGAGGCTCTTTTTTGGCAAGAGATGGAAAGAGGGTTGGGCGTGCACAGCATGCCCTGTGTGTGTGTGTGTGTGTGTGTGTGTGTGTGTGTGTGTGTGTGTGTGTGTGTGTGTGTGTGTGTGTGTGTGTGTGTGTGTGTGTGTGTGTGTGTGTGCGGGTGGGTGTGTGGGTGTCTCCTTGTAGTTGTTGAACACGTGTGTCAGTTTGCTGACGTGTGTGTGATGGCGAACTCTACCAGCTGTGGTGGCTGTGGTGTTTGTGTCCTGTCCCTGCCGGCTGTTTAGGGGTGCCCTGCTCTCTTGAGGGTTTGGGAGGAGCTCCTGTGGGTGGGAACCAAGCAGAGTTACTCCAACTAATGAGACACTGGCTATAGTTTATCTCCATAGCTCCCTCTAATCAGAGCACCATGACGACAATGCACGCACTAAGACGATGCGGCAGGGCCCCTCTCTGTGGAGAGAAGCCTAAAAAAACACATCTGTATTTAGTTAGCATTTAAAAACAAAGTGCACAGGGTTCATCTTAATACAGCCACTGGTGAAAACACCCATCTGTGGTAAAATCCCGAATCGTATGCTTTTGAATATACAGTATGAGTGAAGGCTTAGATGCTTATATATAGCGTGGATGAATATCCAGCTGAAGCTAGGGAGAGGATTGGCTCCTTGCCAAAGAGAATCGATCCGATCTCCTCCCCAGAGAGGCATTTGAACCTCTAAACACTGCTGTGGACTGATCCCCTTTCACAACACCCACTCCCATAGCAAAACACATGGGCTTATCTGCCATTTCCATCATATACCAACACTTGTGGTCTGTCTGATGGATTTCACACTGCAGCTATTGCTCCTGCTGCCTGGCTTTAAAGCATTTACCTCTTCTATATTTTCTCTTATAATAGAGAGGTGGAACAAAACAGAGAGACCAGTTAGTCTGCATTCATGAAATATAGCTAAACCACTGACGGTTGCTAAATCATAGAAGTAACATCATCATCACCATTCAAAACTGGAAATTTATTCTTAATGGAGACAGATTCTTTTGGTTGCTGTTGTAGCACTATAGTCATACTGCTTTAAGAGAAATTTTCTTTATAGCAAATAGTCATTAAAGATCAGTTAAAGGTCAAAAGACACAACACATGAACATAACTCAATAGTATCTTCAGCCACTGTAATTATTGTAAAATAGTGTAAAATTAAAAATTCAAGGTTTTTTTGTGACAGTGCCTCCTACCACCTTACCTTATCAATTCCAACAACCACACAGGTGGATAACTAGCATGGGGTCTGAAAATGTTAGTGATTGCTTTGTCCCACCTGTGATTCAAGCACTTCCTAGGTTACTATTTATTTTTATTATCAGTTCTATCGTTGACATTCTAGGCCAAATAGCTTGCATTTATGAAAAAAAGCTCTAAAAAGTGACTGTTCACCACCAATCCAGGACTAAACAGCAGACGGAAAATGTTAGCAGCTAGTCGGTGAACATAACAGAGCATGAAAGAGCTAAAGGGTAAAATAGAGATATTAGGAGAACAAATGTTGGACTTTCATTCATCAGATGGACATAAACAAAACTCCACATTACAACAGATGTTCCTCCTCATCTGCTGGATGTGTAAAAAGGCAATTGTGTACCGACATGTTTGCTGTATCAGCCTAAAAGGTGATCATGTGTATCAATGAGTCCAGAAAAATCAGTTATTGCAGGTTTAAATCATTAAATGGTTGATTATAATTGCTATGTGCTTTTTAAAAAAGAGGGGGAAATGATTTGTATCAAAGCTTGTAGGCTATACAGATACTATGATGTGCTCCACTCAGTGACGTCACCCAGCACGTACAGATATCAGTCAACCAAGGCAAGGGATGGGGACACATAGCCAGGCTTGAAGTTTTTTTCACAAATATAGAAAACAAAGTTTCATTCACATTTGGAAAAAAAAAATCAGAAGAATTGAAATTACTGTTCAACTTTAAAATCAAAGAGACAGCATGTAGTGTGCAATTGGCGTCTGCATCTATGCAGCGTGTGTTTCTGGGCTTGTCAGGGCCATTACAGTTGCTCCATGCTACCCGTGGTGAGATGGCCCATATGTGACTGCAGAGATAACCCCTATCAGCAGCTGCTGGCTTCTGTGTTGCAGGAGCGCGGTTTTGTTTGTTTTGGTTCCACAGGCGTGAGAACCTCCTCTCATCTGGCCTTATATCCCTCAGCTAAATGCCCCCTCTGTCTAATTATGGTGAAAAACGCCAGAAGACAAAGAAGATGATGGTCATGTTCTCATGTCTGTTTTGTGTTAAAGCTGACAAACAGCAGTCACTGTGATTGTGGTCTGGATACGTGCCTGTACACTTGATGAGCGTATATAATGCTGCAGATTGCTGAGGAGGGAAATGTTTTATTTCTATTTTTCTTTAATGTATTTTAGTATGTAGTGAGTGCGTGTGGGAACTGTTTTGGTGTTCTGTGGGAGGAACCCCTAAAAACGATTCTCACTACATATGTGCAAAGGTCATGTTCTGTATGTATCAGCTTTGACTGTGAAATCCCACTTGCGTCACAAGCAAGCAGAATGAGCAAAGAGTTGAGCTCAAAGGCTCTAAAGTGTGTTTAGAATAGAAAAGTCAAGAAACAACTAGAAATAGGAATTATACGGATCCAGCCACATACACAACATTAAAACCAGTTTTAAGATTTTGGCTGAATGCTATGTATAATACAACTGGTACATATAACAGGTTTTATTGTAGAGGCTGATCCATGTATGTGTTGTTTTTAAATGTCTTAGACGCTACTGTAGGACAGTTGTTTTGATGAAATACATTGACCATATGAAGTTCTGCAGATCCTTAACAAGTCATATTGTGACCACATCCACAGTCATGACAGATAGACAGTCATGACACAATGACCAAATTCTTTTTCTCTTAAAGCTTCTTGTAATTAGCGTAGTTAGTCAGTGAAGGTCTTTAGCAGAATCAAAATGGAGCTTAGCCAAGGCGGTGCTAATGTGTCACTGTACTCAGGGGTCCATTACAGCCCCAAGCAGCTGGCTGAATTACACTTGGTTGTTGGCAGGAAAGGGACCAGTGCTGGGAGGGGATGGTGGTGGTGGTGGGGGGGGGGACACAGAGGTGAGGAGAGAAGAGGAACAGAAGGAGAGGTGGAGTGTTTTCCTGATGGAAAGTGACAGTCAGGGTGAAGGGAGGGATAATAACCCTGGAAAGACCCTCTACTCTGCACAACCCCCCCTTTCAATCTCACGTATACACACAGCTATTGTCTCACTACTGTGGAGGGCTTCAAGATGTGATTGTTTTAATTATGAACAAGTCTGGGCATACTTTTTTGTCAATTATCTGACTAAATATTTTGTTTATAGAAAATAAAGAACAGATGCAGATGTGATCTATATGGTCTGATGAGCAGCCAACACAAGAAACAAAACACAAAATTCTTTGTCTTTATTAACATAAAATGTAGGAAATTAAGTGTTTGTGGAGTTGTGAAGCACATTTAAATATTTTTACTCAAACCATTACTAAAATATCTCAACTTAAAAAGCAAGCACCAGAAAAATAACACACTTTTTAAGAATGTACTTTTACTTATCTATTGCTGCAATCAACATTTATTTTCATTACAGTGTAACCATAAAATCATTTTTCAGATTTTCAGTGTTTTGTAATAGCGAAAAATGCCGAACACAAATTTCTAGGGCCTAAGCTGACATCTTTAGATTAGTTCTTTTGTCTGAGCAACAAGTTACAATGAGCAAATGTTTGGAAATGTATCTTTTTTTTTAAAATTCATTTTCTGTCCCTTCATTAATTAACAATCATTTTAGCACTATGTTTATTAAATACTTCTAAGACCTTTGTTTCATCCTTGTAAAGTGTCAGTCCGCCTGCTGTTCCCTCCGTCAGCAACCTCGTTTCCAGGGTCGTCGTGCTTTGGTCTGCTCTGTCCACATCCTTTATTACATTACAGTGATGCGTAGGCTGAGCAGCTTCAGGCGGTCTATGGTATTGGTAGCAGAAGCATCTCTCCACATCTCCTTTTAACTTCTAATCGAGAGAGTCACCACTTTTAACTTGTAAAGTGGATATCTTATGCTTTCATCAGGGAAACAACTTTAAAGCTGCCCGCTGCACTTCTTGCTTATTAGGCCAGCCACTCACATTGGGGGCTGACGTCTGCCTCAGCTGAACAGCCTGCCGCTGCTAGAATAGGAATGAGGCATCATCACAGCACTGTTTTTTTTATAAAATATTCTCCATCCTCTGCCTACATTTATTGACAGGTCTCGTTGAAATCTGTCTTACCATCCAGGACCTTGAGCCATTTTCTAAAAGTATCCCCACTCTCATTTTGTTTGCTGTTGCCTGCAAGAATTCACTCTCTGTGTGTCCCAGATGTTTTTGATATATGATAATGTCACTAGTACTTAGAACAAAAGAGCTGTTACAAACTGTGATAAAGGAGGTGAATGTTGATCAATCTCTTGTGTTGAAAAAGATTATTGCACATAGCTTCATAACGCGCCAGCTCTTCTGCATAGTAACCAGATGGTAGCTAGCTGATGTTGAATAGAGACAGAGTGTTCCCGTGGTAGCAAATGGGATGTCTTTGGTCTACAGGAGTGTGTGGTCTAACGTTCACTGGAAGGCTCTTCCTACTGAGCCCAGAGCTGCACTGATGCAACTCGGGCTGCCAGCAGTGAGCCAAGCTCAGAGCTGCCTTGATCAGACCCCAAAACACAGAAGCGAGGAACTTTTTGTTTTGGTTTCAGCCTTTTCACTCATGCTACTCATGTTTCTTACTGCTGAGGCGTGACTGATTCCCAAAGCCGAAACTGGGATGGCTTTCATAAAAGTACTTCAGTGTTAAAACCGTCTTCCTTGTTTCAGTTAAAACTGCTGTAATAAACAAAAAAGATCTTCCTAAAGCCTGAACACTCAGGCGGGAGTCATATCTCCACGATAAGCCGTTCACTCAAGTACTCACGTTCACTTGCTCCAGTTTTGTTAAATATCCGATTTTTGTGGAATACACTATGTTCTCTGCCGGCTAAAATACAACTTTATTTTTTCCACATGGGTCAATTAAAATGAACGTAAGCATGTACTAAATAAAAGGGGGGAGGTTACCCTGCAGGACTTTGAGAGCATGCTGATGACATTCCCATTAGCTGTAATCGTGCTTTGTGTTCAGAGCTAATTAATAAACGTTGGCATGCTATCAGGCTTAACCAAGGGGATGATAAAGATAACACCTGCCGAACATCAGCATGCTAGCTATGTTATTGGGAGAATGTTAACATATTGATGCCAGCATTTAGCCCAAAGCCCTTCTGTGCCCTCTCTGGCTTGGGGATGTCACTGTACCAATACCAATTAGGACTAAACAAAGCAGAAAATTTAATCAAAATCGATTAGAAAATAAACAATTTAGGTACTTTATCTAGCAAACCTGCCAGACATTCTCTGATATGAGCTTCAGAAATGTATGAAATTTGTGAGTTATGATATCATTGTGTATGTAATTTCTTTGGGTTTCGGATTGCTAGTTGGAAAAAACAATCCATCCGACAATCGGGCATTTTAAAGACTAAACAATTACTCAGTTAATTGAAAAAAAGTATCAGTAATAATGAGTGCAATCGGCAGTTGCAGTAATTACATGTCAACTGTATTGTACTGCAGTAAATGGCACGATGGTCTAACCATAGCTTTTGTGCCTATGACTAGATAAACCGCTATACATGGCAGTTTCATGATTTCCCCAGGCATCCAGAAAGTGATCAGTGCTCTAGAACTGCGATGATTAGTTGATTGATAAATTATTCAACTGACGGAAAATTAAGTGGCAGCGATTCTGAAAACAGATTAACTATTTTGGCAAATTTTTTCAGCAGAAATGCTCAAAATTCACCGCTTCCATCTCTACTAGTGTCATGGTGTTCGACAACAGTGAACTCAACATGTTTTGGATTGTGGTGGTCAGAAAAAATATCAATATTCTATAACATTTTATTGACTGAAAAATCGAAATATTGACTATTAAACAGGTACTGTACTCTCAACATGTTTTTTGAGCAGCACTCTAAATGATATGACTGAACTGTGGGGGATGTTGATATTGACATTTCTTATAAAGTAATAAAAAAATCTACTACCGTTTTAAATCCTCCTAATCATTCACAAGGGTAAATGCTATTTTTTGCTGACCCTTTACATAGTATTTTTCAGCTTTGGTGCCGTTGCTCAGACGTGTCATTGACAGCTGTGGAAGCACCACCAGGCTGCATTCTTTCCCCAAAGACCCTCAATGGCTCGGAAATGGTTTCAGTTGGCAGCGGGTCCCCCGAAAGCAACAAACTGCTATGTACACTTACAAACGGTGTTTTTCAGGAGAGTGCTATTCAAATGACATGCTTGGCTCCGACAGCTCCAGCTTCGTGCATTACTGGGGCCGGAGCCAAAAGCTTGAATTGATGCGACCCGGGACCACCATGGCCCTCCACTAATGTCCGGCTCAGGAGCAAAAAAAAAAACAACAAAAAAAAAACCTCCTCTTCAAAAGAGTCCTTGGATGAATCTGTGTAGCTGTCCATTTTTCTCTGGCCTGGGGATGTCACTGAGCAACTCCTGCCTCACACATCCCCGACACCTGCCCCCTCTCAGCCCCTTGACCTTTTAAACAGTCGGTGGACTTCAGCTCAGAGCAAGGGGTGAAGTTACACTTTAAAGAAATTAAATGTCAGATGTATTGTAAATTAAAAGAATCATGGATTGCAGCCTTATAGTATATCTAAGATGGAATTTACTACCATGAATTGGATAAAACACAGTTTTGCAATAAATGACCACACTAGAAACTAAAACATGTGTTGTGCCTCACCAACAGACTGTAGACAAAGATGGTCTACATGCACACTAGACCTGAAACTAAGCTAAGAGCACGTGTTGCTAGCTGAGGAAAACAAGGAACTCAGCTGAGTAAACCGACCAGATGAGCGACCCCCAACATACACAGCATCAGCTGATCAGCGGCGTTCCCCCAAATCCATGGCTCCAATTGGGTGAAACCCGCCACGGTCAGTCCCAAACTGTGACGTCACCTAAAGTTATATTAACACAGAAACTCCTGAAACTCACCTTCTCTACAACCAGTGAACTCGCCAATAGAAGTAGTAACAATAGCCGCTCCTAAGACGAGACCCCGTCCCATGTGGTGAATGTTGTAGTCCTAGTTAGGAGTTCGTGTGTGCACCATTAACCACTTTTGGTTCAGGGCTATGGATTTCCCTCGCTGGTTGAGCTGATCTCCCCTCTCCCCCCTGTGTGTTGAGTACAGCCTGGTTCAAGACCACGGATCAACCCTCTCAGATAAATACTGCCCCTCGACCGCGATCGCCAGAACGTTGCTGCTGAACACTTCTACCTCTTTCTTTCCTTACTAACACACACACCTTCTTACACAAACACCTGAGTGCTTGGAAGTTCGAACCTCCCACTTAGCTGTTCCCCCCTTTGTGAAGTCACGTGTTACAGACTTCCTTCCGGCCGACCCTCACGTGACGAGACCGTAACGAGTCACTTCCACCATCTTGCTCTGCCTCCCCTCAGGTGCACGCACACACTTGCACACACATATCCACACCCGCACACCCACACACATACACCAACACACCAGCACACCAACACACACACACACATGCCAATACTTGTTTGTGATTTTTAGTTAGTAGCCAGTAGTTGTAGCATATGATAGGATCTGTTAGACAGAAGTGATATTGATTGGAGACTGATGTTACTGATGTTAATAAATCCTGTCATATTTTAAAGAGAAGTTGCCCTGGTGTTTTCTTGTTTGAATATTGTGATACAAGGCTGGTTGACAGAGTCAGTGCCGACCTCCACTCCTTCTCTGTTCACTCTAGAAATACCAATATTTCCCAAATATTGGCATTTCTAAGTGAACACCCCCTTTGAGACTACATCCACTATTTGGTTATTGGCCTGGGTTTTCCTGGTGGTGCCCCGTTTATTATTAATTTCGATTAATAAGATTCTTTAATTTTTTGATTAATAATTAATAATTATCTTTGATAATTATTAATTTTTGCTAATAACCACATTTCGCTCCTGCACTGCACAACACATGTCAAGTCTTAAAACTAGATTTTCATAGAGGATCAGTCTTCAAGACTGGGCCACAAGATAGAAATCCATCATAGCTGATTTTGCATCAGTAGTACAAATTACTGAAAAATTTTTGTTTAATAAAATGATGTAGACCCAAATGATATGGTTGAAAGCTGAAGTTTTGGAGGGCCCTGGGGCTCTGGGGTTAGAGTTGTTGTTTGCTGTCACATCTTTATATGGAGTAGCATGCGTTCTGAATGTGCAGTCACAGGTTGTCTGGACAGATGAAAACAAGAGGAGGAATTACTGCTACAAGGCATGAGATGAGCCCACACATGCCCATAACAAGTTAGCATTCCCTCAAACTCCTACTTTTCACCCATGCAAAAACATGGGTGAAATCACCTATTTAGCCTGTCTGCAGCCGGGGTGCTCCACAGTATATCAGTGTGTGTCTCTGCCTCACCCTCGTGCTGTCTCACCTCTAAATCCTGAGTCCTGGTGAGAATCCAAGTCCTGGGACTAGTCACCATGAGGAACCGATCCTGCAGTAGCCTGTGAGGCAAATAATATATACCAGGTGCTCCTGGCAGCGACCCCTCCAACATCCACTGTTGCTCTTCAAAGGAGCAGCTCACACACCATTAATTTTTCAGACATTTTATTATTAATGACGGCTTACAAATCTTCTAAGGATTTATATCTCCAGTGTTTCAAGGTGAATTTTTAACGGACTTAAATGGGGATTTCTTCTACTCTGTTTTGTCCTTTGTATGCATGAATTCAGAGATATTGGTCAATACAAAAGGGAATGAAAGTCAGTGGAAATGATTATTTAATGCTACATATAGGAATCTGAACCAGTGCACAAACAAAGTTACTGCAATCTTATAAATCTGATGGATGTGGCACTTCAAGCTGTCATCTTTCTTCTCCTTCAGAGTTTGATAAAACGGAAATAAGAATGCTGAGAGTCCATTAATATCATTAATTCACTACAAACAATTGTCTCCACTAATGTGTGACAGTACTCACTTTGTCTCAGTTTAACTTCCCGGCATTCTTTTAAAAAGAAAATTCAAAATCACCGCAGGAGTAATTAGCTCCATTAATTCAAACCCCCCTAGATACATCCAGATGCACTTTGTTAGGTGCAGGTTTTCCACGAACAGCCTTTGCTACATCTCACTGAGAGCTTGAAAGCTAATAGGGTTAAGTAGCAAGCTAAGAAAAAAAAAGGGAAGAACCGTTTCGACTGTTTCTCCAGTCTGTGGTTGTAAGCTGCTGGTTTTTTTCTCTCTTTGCTTTGTCTCATAGCTTAGCTGCTGTCACTTAAGAGACAATGCAGGAGACTTGACACAGAAGGTGGACAGTCAGATCAGATGCAGATGACAAAACACAGGATTTTCACACAGGAGACAGCTGTTTGTTTACCACGTGATTCCGATGACTAATGTTGGTTTTATCCATGACCATTCTGCAACCTTAAGAAATTTTCCCCTTTCAGCAGATTAATGCTTTATTGTGATTCACAAGCTTTTGTATCAGACACTCACCCATGCCGACATTAAATGTGTTTGCAGTTTTTTCAGTGTGGTCAGCTTGAATTTATGCCAGTAACAATGGATTCAAAGAATCAAAGGTGAAACTTCTTAACGCCTACAGCAAGATCTGTTTCTCCGCTGTTCTGCAGTTGCATGCTCAGTATGATCCAAACAGCTAAATTACCTGATTCTGACTAAGCCTCAGAGCTTTGGACCTTTGAGATAGGTTATATTGCAACAGAAAAGCAGCAGTTTTCTGGTAATGTGTATTAATTTAAGCTCCATAATCCCATCCCTCCCACTCCTTATGTGTAAATTTGTTGACCCTCATCTGTTGCAGAACTATTAAGCCTGTCCAGAAAATCAAAAATCATTTATTCTTCATTGCTTCTTTAATTTATGTATGTTTCTTGCAGCTGTTTAAGCCTGGAGAGCATTAAGTCAATGGCTGGAACTGATACTACACTGTAAACAACCCTAGCTATGACATCAGTGGGTTAACCATAGGGGTCTACCAACAATAAAGAGTCTCTCATAAAAACATCATTCATATTTCAACAGCTTCCTGTTCCTCCTTCTTCAGCAAAACAGAACTGATTACCTTTGAAAAGCGGATTGGTTAAAATTAGTTTCTGTATAGCCTTTGACCCCCAAAGTCAACATACCACTGTTACACCTCTGTAGTACACCACTGTGCTTTGATAAAGGCACACTGGATTTGTGCTGAGGCTTTAAGCTTGATTAGAGCTTTTAGCGATCCAACAGTAACTTTGCAACAAGGACATGACCCTGATTTTATTCTAGTCTCTGACATTTAGCCTTGACAAGCATAAGTTGGTTCCCTTGAATAACCTCTGTTCCTCTTAATAGACTTAAAAGTCAAATTTGTCATGTCAAATTTTAAGATGAGCTATTAATAATAAAAAAAAATTAACGTTTCTCATTTTGAGGTACGTTTCTTATTTTGAGGTACAAACACAGAGATGTGATTACACTTATGATTCAGCAGGGAAATAATAACGGGATAGTAGCGCATACAAGCGCATATAAGGTGAAGTTGTGTTCAATAAATCCATCAGAATGTACAGTGGATAAAACTCTCATCTTTGTCTAGCGTGGCCGGATGCCCTCTGACCTCTCTCAGACCATGTCCATTTTACTGGTGGTCAGAGCTGACCAGTGTAGTCTGGCACAGGGATAGTTTGCTTTTATGTAGCCAGACGTTTCCTCTGATAAGACCTGACTGCATCTGACAGCCATGGAGTGGGTTATAAAAGCCTGTCTCAGCAAACTCATTTACTGCACACTGTTCATCTCAATGAGTCAGACTCCTTTTATTTGTCAGAGGTAATATTGTGAGCAGTTTTTTCCACCTCCCGGTGGCCCTTGGGGACAGAGTTGATGGCAGAGTAAGAAGTGAAGTGGTGATCATGTGGAAAAATTCCACTTCTTAGAGTTTGACCCCATGCTGCCTTTGTTTGGTGACAGAACAGTGACTGTGGCGTATACGTAAACCTCATAGGATGTGATTAATTTTTGATCCAGTCATATAGCAGTTAGTGTTGCATGTACAGTGTGGCAGAGGTCATCCGACGGAGAACTGCGTGAGCTATTCTTCAAAGTCTGATGTTGTATGGCCATCAATCAGCTTTCTGCTGGGTAGACAAAAGAGTTTCTCTGATGCACAGGCTGTCGTAGCGGTGTGATCGCTGACATGAAATATCATGTTGTCACAGATAAATACTGCAGCATGAGTGTGGGAACCGTGTGTGTATCTTTGTGTCACTTTTTCCTGCTGAGCGAAGGGAGGAGCAATGCATTTTGGTCTATGGCAAGGTCAGCTGAAGAGCTAAGTGATATCATTTGAATCATTTGAAAACATGGAAATATTAATATTGATATCACAATAATGTCACCATAAAACATACATACAGGTATTTTCCAATAATGATATATATGTACTGTATTGTAAAAATATGCAGTGATCACATAGAAAGTAACCCGACTTATCAAAGCAATGCTCTGCGTTCTACTGGGGCATTACATGAGAAAAACCTTTCATACTGTATCGGTAAAACTTTAATGTTTATTTTTGTCAGGTTTTAATTTTGCTTTACTCAGAATCAGAAATCGTTACAAAGGTGATGTTATGATATGATAGTAGACTAAATCAAGCTAAAAAAAAACAACACTATAGAATAATGGAAAATATTACAATTCTGTGAAATGTTTTACTTCTGCCTGATTTTTACATGCAGGAGTTTTATAATAAATAAATACATAAATAAGTTTTTTGGTGTAGAGTATTGGACCAATTTGGTCTAGGCTGAAATATAATCTGGTCAAATTTTCAACTGTCCAATGTTTTGTTTCATGACCAAAAACCTGCAAAACTACTGGCATTAATTTTCTCACACAGCAGTAGCGTATCCAACTGATTGACCACCCTCATACAAAAGTCCTTGTACCTGGTGTCCCACTAGTTCTCAACAAGGCCACATGTTCAACTACTTCTCAGATCTTTAAACAAGTTTAATATTGTGTGTGTTCACTGCAGCATGATTGAGACTGTTAAGAATCATTTGAGGCACATCCGTTTTGCTTCTCTCCATGCAAGGTCACCAGCTAGCAAACCTTCTACATGTAATCATCTCATTTTTTCTTTTTTCCTCTTAACAGAATCTCAGCTGTCAGATGGTGACAGCATCCCACTTGTTAATTCTCTCCACCAGGTTACACTACCTTTTAAAAGCCCAGTATAATCGGATGTGGGGGTCGTGTAGCAGTGTTTCATAAAAATGACTCTAAATGTCCTAGATTCGATCTTGGTCATAAACTAAAATTCTTTGTATTTTAGTACATAGGCATCCCAAGTCCATCGTTCCTTTTAATTAAAAGAATTTCTTAACACCTGAATATGACAATAATCTGGCTCTTGGCGCTTTTAATTTATGTTGTCCTTAGAATCCCTAGATACAGAGTCTTTATATGTGTTCTTTCTTTCTTTTAGTCTTGTTTTTGCTCTCAGTGAGGCTATGCAAAATAAAGGTGACATCCTGGATCTGGTTTTATTTTCTGGTTGTTTACTGGATAATGTCTTATGCAGAGATATTTCAGTTTCTGAGCGTATACTTTTTTTTTAATTCAATACTTATTCTCCTGTGGCATTAGCTGTCGGGAAGTTTTCCCTCACCCTTAAAAACTGTCTTAGGTCGACCTATCCTCTCTTTACTTTTTGAAAATACAGTATTTAATGGTTAATATTAGTTTTTTTATGTGCACATTTTGCATTAGAATCTTAAAAGACAACAGTGCAACAGTTCAAGCATCTCTACTATTAACATTTCATATTGCAGAATTTTTTCTTTCGTATAGTTTTATAAGAGGTGCTGTATTCTTTGGCAGCTCTGTTCTCAAATTGAACTGATGCCAAAATTAAGAGCTCCGTAGCACGCAGGCATCAGAAGTCATCATTTGGCAGCTGTTAGGGATGGGAAGAAATCTTGTGATAAAATAGTGAGCCTCTGTAGTGCGCAGGGGATAAGCAGTCAAAAATCCTGGGAAATTAGCAAGTGTCATACCTCAGAAGGCAATGTTGAAAGGTTGTCAAAAGCTGCATCGACCAAATAAGCTTTCTCTGTTTACAGCTTTGTCAGTCTCCAAGCCAAATCTGCTGTCTTTAATGGAAAAGTTAACATCGCAGCATTTTGTTTTCTATGTGTGAAAGTGACTCCTGTCCGCTAACGAGAAACCTCTTTCATTGTAACCCAGATACTGCTCGTTGGCAGCGCTGGCCTGCGTCATGTGAAGCCAAGGCTGCATGTTTGTGTGTGTGTGACTGACTACATGTGTGTGCTGTAACCATGCCTGGAGCTGTGCCTCCTACTCCCTTGTCCTAGTGATGGCACGGCACGGTGCTGACACGCTAACGAGTGTCCTGCTGGACGTGATTAGGCTGAAGTGGTGTGAAGTGGAAGCGATTGTGCGCTGAAACACAAATATGCACACACCCCGCATGCACCTCTTCAGCCTGTACCACTTCGGGTGTTCGCACCTGCATAGATATACACACTTGTGTGCACCAACTGTTAGTTGTGCACACAAAGTGAGTCAGAGACTAACCTTGGCAGAGCTGAAGCAAATCCGTAGCTGAGGACGGTCACGATACCCACAAAGTCCGAAGGTTGTTTCAGGGTCTGTTCGTTTACTGCAGTACGGGAGCTGGCAGGTGGACAGGACTGTAACTTAATTTTCACAAGATTTTTTCATTCACTCTGTCTTTTTTGTTGCCCCAGTAACTGCAAACTCTGCACAAGTGCATGTTAACTGGCCAGCTCCTCGGGCTGGGGAGTGGGAGAGTTTGGAGGGCTGAAGGGGCTGAGGATGAGGATGGTTGCAGTGGGATTTCAGCCACTTTTCCTCACCACTTTGTCTTGCTGGCAGCAAAACTGTATTAGTGGAACCAGTTTTACTGCAGTGTTCACTCTCTAAGCTTGGGCAAAAGTGAGACATCCTCTTCTTTTTTATTGTTCTTTGGCAGAAAACCTCCACTCATCACATGCCTCCCTCAGTACCTACTCCCTTCCTCCTTAGATACTCACATAGCGTTTTCTCCTCCTCCCCTTTGTCTGGCCTTTCTCCATCCCCCAGTCTACCCCCTCCATCTTCACTCTCTTCTCTCTCCTCCCACCTTTCCTCAATCCCTGCCATTCTCCCTTTCCTTCCTCCGGCTTCATCATCTCCTCCTTTTGTTCTTTCCTCTTTTCTCTCTCCACCTTTTCTTCTGTTCCTATTGTCTTTTCTTTCTTCTCCTCCCTTTCCTCTCTCTCATCAGTTTTTCTCCTTCTCTGTCTGCCTCCCAACCAGCGACTACTCCTCTGCTTTTCTTTATCCATCACGTTTGCCTATGAAGAGACAAGGACGCTTAGGAGAATCCAAGTTGCTATTCACTACTCTACCTCGTTATAGTGAGCTGCATTCTGGGAAAACGAAAGTACCATCTCAGTATAGAAAATGAGCTTTAATGTGTGATTTTGTGAGAGAAGAGTAGGGGAGCTGAGATATTGTAACATATAATGCTGTTAAACGAGCTTAACGCCAGACTGTCATCCTCATTACTATGGTCTCTGATCTCTTGGTATTCGTTAATGAGCAGATAATGCTCTTAAAGATCTTTCAGACTTTGATGTACAGGTATGACAACACCTTTTGAGCAGGAGAGTTTTTACATCTAAAGTCTCAGCAGTACACACATTTAAATGGAGAATTCATATCCTATGATATTATGAGATTTGAGCCAGATGTTTCCTTTCAGTCTGTGATGCATTTTTAACCGCTCTGCAGTATTCTCTCTCTTCATCATCGCTAATAGCCGGCTTGGGTTTATTGTTTGTGAAGGCCTTTTTTGGGAGATGAAAGTTCTTTTTTTACAAGCTGTAGCTCAGGGCTTGATGTGAAAACATCAAACGCTTCAATTATTTTATTTCCCCCATACTGTAGAATTTATTAGCATATTCATCATGTGTTCACTATTCATATGTAAGATATTATGAAAGCTGTATGATGTTAATTCATGGTCGGTGCCTGCACTGGTTTTGTGCTACTTACACTTCTATAGGTGTTTTGTGTGAATAAAAGTTGATTAACTGTTAAATTAAATGAATAGCAACTTCCACTGACTGAAAAAAGGAACTAGTGTGCAAAATAATGTTTTGGGCTATTGAGGATGCCTCTATTCATGTTTGTTATGAGGTTGAGATGAAGGTGCAATCAAGAGGGCTTTGTATCTAATCCAATTCAGGAAGTCTAATTTAAGGATCAGATTATTGTGTTTAAAGGATTTGTCATACTAAAAAACAGGATTTTACAATTTCAGCATACTAACATGCTCACAGTTTCATAGCTGGCATGCTGATATTTAGAAGGCATAATGCCTAACTAAGCTCACCATCTTAGTTTAGCATGCTTACATTTTCAAATTACCTCTAAACACAAAGTACAGCGTAGGTTAATGGGATTTAGTTTTGCAGAGGTTTGGTCATAAAGCTACGTGTTGGACAAATTAAAAAATTTTGACCTGATGACAGGACTAGATGAAAAGTCGGGACCACAACAGTTATTACACTTCCCTCTGAGGTGGATGTCTGCCAGTCGGAAAAGGTTTATGTGTTTAGCTTGTCAAGTAAAAACTTTGTGACCTGCTGTCTGTCCCGAAGACTTTGGGATTCATCCTAAACTAAATTTCATCTCAATCTGTTTTTGACATACTTCACTACAAAACAAAGTTGTCTACCTCATGTTGGCATTATTGGAAGCCTCTTGGGATCCCCAAAGTCATGATCCATTTCGTGGCAGTCCATTAGAGATAGAGCCAGACCGGATGGTAGTTTATTGCAATAAGTATCAAGACATTACATTAAAGAAATGCCAAACTTGGCCTGAGGTAATTTAGACGGTGTCATATTTACATAGTTTCTTTACCAGTGAGCACCAACAAGTTTCTTGACCGTATAATGTCCTGCTCAGTATGTGCAGAGTGAGGACTGTGGATTATGTTACCCATTGCATAAACTGAAAGTGCATTAGGAGTGGAAAATATGAACGGGAGGAATGACGGCAAGCAAAACCTGACTGTTGTTTTAGGACAGACTTGAAAAATTGTGAACCTTTTTGGAAAAAGACAACTTTGAGTTCAAAGTTTATCAATTATTTATAAGGTTTACTATATAGCTGATTATGTACAATATATTATATATTGGCCTTTTTTTCCTCCGCCTTTCTCATTCACTTCCACTTACGTTAGCAATTTTCTGTGTTTCCCAGAAAGACTTTATAAAGCCCTTTAGAGAAGGAGAGCATTTCTGCTTTTCACAGCGTGAGAGAGATCAGTAACAAAGCAAAAACAATGTAAAAGGTTTTCTGGTAAAGTAAAAGTGAGAGTAGAACTATAACAGTGTTGTGGTGAATGTTGTTATTCCTTGTTCGAACAAGAAAGCCACTGAAAAGGCAGCTGTGTTTCATACAAGCGACAAACTGTGTCTGTATCTCTGCAGCTGCATGACATTCTTACGTCTGCTGTGATGAAACTCTCTTTGTGTGATTGTTGAGAATTGCTGCAAATCAGCAAAAAAAAAAAAAGCACATATATTTTCCGTTGTTTCACCTCATTTGTCTGTCCAAACTCGGTGGAGATAGTTTGCTGTTACACAGTAGTTGTGCATTGTAGCTGTCTTTGAGACAGACCTCTGTGAGAAAAACAAAATGCATAACACCATACAAAAGAGTGGTAGAAATTCAGAACAAACTATTCCACCGGTATCTCTTCACAACAAGTGACTTCCATAAACAAAGACCTGCCAAATGAAGGCAGCAGAACTTGAATTTTAGTTTATCAAGCCATATTGCAACACGATAGCATCTTTCATCAGAGCCTCCATACCTGGATGAATGCCCGTGTTTTTCAAACTCAGCTACCCCAGTTTCCCCAGTTTGCTAAAATGGGTTCTGCTAAAAAAAAAAAAAAAAAAAAAAAAAAATTAAACTCCAACCCCAAGATGAAATAACCCAGATGACATTATCAGGCTACAACATCATACAACTGTGTTCATAGGCTTAATAGTACTCAGTGTGACGAATAAACCGAATTTGATGTGTAGAATTACTGGATTGCCTATTTAATTGGGTACTTGATGGGCAGAATCAACAGCAATTTGATCCCTGAATAAATGTTTAAATAATTTTTTAAGCATTAATGCGAAACATTCTCTGATTTGGAAATGCAAGGATTTGCTGCTCTTCTATCTACTCTTTTATATCATTTTACACTAAGTGGCTCTCAGGTTTTGGACTGTTGCTGGTCAAAACAAACAATCTGAAGATGTCACAGTGGGCTCTGCACTTTTGTACAGTTTATAGATGAAACGATTCATTGATTATATCTAAAAAAAAATCATTATTAGTAATATTTAATGGAGCCCTAGTCTAGAGTGTTTCTTTTCACTGCTCAAACACAAATATGAGTGTTATTTATTTTAATAGTAACATAGACATGAAGATAATACTAAATGAATGGGATGTTATAGTTTGCATTAGGCTCTGTTTGGTATGTGCAGGTCTGCCTGTTTTCCAGCAGAGACCATAGATTAGTTAGCTTTAAATACCTCTCACGCAGCATTGAGCCATATGATGCTGGACCTGTTACTGGCCTCTCCTTCTGTAGTTAAAAAGAAAAAAAGCAGCACTTTGTTTTAATAGGCTCAACATAGCCCCGGGGAAATTGGAAGGGCTTGTCAATTATAAGGATATATTATAGAGCTTCATCTGGGTGCTTCCCATCTGCATTTGCTCCCATAGCAGCAGCACGAGGAAGAGCATTAACTACGAGGTGATTTGGGCCCTAATTCACTGACACAGATCCCTGCTCTCTGTCCAAGAGTTGAGCGTTGTATGAGAACAGGATGGGGTCCAGTGAATGACAGAGTGGAAAATATGAAGAATGGCTCAGCTCAACAGCCTTGGTGAGGAGCCAGGAGAGACGATGGAGAGCGAGGGGAAAGCTGGCGTCAGCAGCGGATGAGATGAGAGAGTGGAGGAGGAGTTGACTCTGTTGGCACTGTGCTTAGGGAAAGGAGTAGTAGGGACGTTCATATATGGGCTCCCCTCTCAGCCCCAGGGACGGCTTCCATGACAACAAAACCTCTCCTCAGTGTTTCCGTGACAACAAAGCTCAAATACCATGCATTTTCCATCGCATGTTCAGCTACTACCTGTTGGTAATACATCAGGCTTTCGTCACCGACAGTTTCCATTAAGGGGTTTCCTCACGGCTCCCGGGGTGACCGCAGAGGCGTTAGTAGGAAAGAACACACACATCAATAAACACGTTGTTAGATTTTGATAAGATTTACCGCTCACTGTGTTGAGTGAAGCAGGTTTACTCCCTAGATGAAATCTAGCGAGAGTGGATTTGGTCCCACGATGTCAAAGCCACACTTTCACGCCTTTTTTCTTATCAGTTATTTGATCATTCAAATGCAGCGTACGAAGAGTATACAACATCAGTGAGGTTTTTTTGTTTAACAAAAATAGAAAAAAAAAAAAAAAGTTAAAAGAACATTTATTTTGACATATTAAAGATGGGAAGGAGTCGTGCTTTGAGGATAAGTTACATCTTCAGTCCACACTGTACATCTTTTAAAGAAATACAACATGTGCATAAATTGCATTGGTATAAATTCTGATGAAAGCATCTCCCCACAACAAACTAGGAAGCATCAGTTTGCTGATCTCTCTGTCCCAGCAGCAGGCCTCTTAGGGCAGTCAAGGATCGTACAGTTTAATGTCGCATGTTCAGACAGGCCCTCCTTCACTTCTAGTGGAAAACAAAGCTGTTAAGTATGGCGACCGGCATGGCTTCAGATGGCGAATAGACCGCAGGAAGTCTCCCCCCCCGCTGGGATGTGACAGGGCAGCCAAGCTCACCCTGAACTACCTTGCCCTGCGTGACAGTGGGGTTAGAGTCCCACAGCGAGCCGTGACGAGGCCATACATCACGCAGCCACGGCTCATCCGGGGGGAAACACACTGGTGTCGCGCAAGGACAGCTGGAGGACGACGTGGGAGGGAAGACAAGAGATGAGAGATGGATGACAGGATAGACGGCTGCCAGAGGCACACAGGGTCAGACAGGAAGTGGCCGCTCTTGCTTAGTTTCCTGTTAGGAAGAAAGAGCATGAAGGGTCAAAGGGAGAACATTAACACCAGCTTTTTGGCAGAGGCAAAAATATATACAGCAGTAAATTAAAGCAGAAATGTAGGCAGTGAGCAGAGGTTCAGGCTGAGTGTTTAGAATAAAACCTCTCACATGAGACCACAGGACTTCTGCGTTGTTGACGTCTCTGCATTAGCAGGAAATTATTAAAAGAATAACTCAGGTTCGGCAGAACTCTGCTCTTATTTTTACAGTCTTGTGACCATCATTTCTATTGGTACCAGTAGCGTTTTACTTATAACATTCACTGCTCAGATATGGCAATGCAAAACCTTCACTAAAAAGAGGTCTAAACGGGCAAGAAACAAGCGGTCAGATAATCATACACGTTTTAAAGATACATTCAGGATAGCCAGACTTATTTGGGAAAGGAGGAAGAGGTAAATATCAAAATGATTACTGTCCATTAAAAACATCCAAAAGTTTTCAGACTAACTTCCTGTTTCAGTTATGAAGGAACAGCTTGACATTTTGAGAAATAATTATGCTTATTCACTTTCACGCCAAGACTTAGATGAGAATATACCAAGGTCATGACTGTGATAAAGGCGAAGCTAGTCGACAGTTACATAAGCTCAACGTCAAGACAGCAAACAGGGGAAACCATTAGCTTGACTCTGTTCAATGAAAAAAAGATCCTGTCGTATCTCTAAGGCTCACAAGTTAACATGTTGTATCTTGTTTGTTTAATCTGTACACATACATCTATTTGTGGGTTTAGAGAAAGTTGTGTGCTGCAGCTATTTCAAGGCAAACAACAATTTGTTGCTTGGATGTCACTTTGCCCACAGGGACGTAACACTAGCTCCAGCAAATAACTTCCCAGAAAACGACAACTTGTCAGTTTTACAATTTTATGTTTGTGGATGGATTAAACAAGCAAAATATAACTTTGGACAGAGCCAGGCTAGTTGTTTTCCCCTGCCTCCATAGTACAGCTAAGATAAGCTAATCATATCTCCCGGCCCTAGCTACATATTTAACAGACAGATATGAGTGGTATCTATTTTCTCATCTTCCTCTTGGCAAGAACGCAAATCCATATATTTCCCCGGATGTTAAGCTATTCCTGTTTGTCATAGTTTGGCAAGTATGGGTGTGCACACCTCAGGTTTTAGTACATAAATGAAAGAAGTTGAATGAGTACAATATATGACCTAATCTTTTAGGTAGTTCACAACCTGCCTGGTCAATGGAGTTTTCATGTTTTTTTGTCCGATCAGACCGGTCCGATCATTTTAGCAATTGCCGTCATCTTCCCAGATGTCTGTAATTACATTGGTGAGTATGATGATGTACAGATGGAAATTAGGGCCAAAATTATGAAAATAAGACTTAAACGTGGCCAAAATGATTCTTTGGCAAGATTCATGGAAAGTCATGTCTGCTTTGTTCATAGTAGTATATAATATGAAAGTATGGATCAGAAGCAGTGTGTTAAAATATGGTGCCCAGTCTGTGCATCTCATGTGTTATCGATCAAAACCTAGATCTAAACATCAGATTTACTTTTTTTTTTTTTCATTAAGATGGGTAGACCATTAGGATTGTGAGGAACTTTTGCTATTACTGATCATTGCCAAAAACACAAACAAATCTCTGACTTTCCTTGGATCAATGAACGTTTTATTTTAAAAATTCTTTAAGAAGAATCATTAGAATTTTCATTATTATCTTCAGAGAAAATAGAAACCAGATAAGCATACTATGAGCAGGCAGGGATGCAACTGGGAGAGACAGTTGTGCATGGCTGACTGACTGAAGATGTGAGAGACATAGGCAGCTGGCTCACTGAGCAGTCATCTGTGAGTGTGTGTGTGTGTGTGTGTGTGTGTATGTGTGTATGTGTGTGTGTGTGTGTGTGTGTGGGCAGTTCTCAGCAGCTCTAAATGAAATTAGCCATCAAGCTGAGTCCTTAAGCAGCCGTCTGCAACAGGGACTCAAGGTCAGGCTCGCTGATTCTGCTGATGCATTTTATTCTCTGGAGCCAGCACCAGGCTGCTGGACGAGGGCTTGCTGCTGCCCACCAACCCCTCTGCTCATTCTCACACCCGTTCATCCTCTAAACACACTCACACCCCTCCATTATCACCATGGTCCTCCCTGGCAGGAGTGTGCATTTACCCGTTAAATTAGGTGGGGGAAAGATGGGTTGACGGTCTCCGTTGGAGTGCCTGGGTACCCTTGCTGATGTGTGGCAGGGAGATGGATTGGCAAAGGTGTCCTGATTTCCCATGTGACTACAGTAATTGTGCTATAATGGAGGCGCGCGCTGAGTGGTCATCAGTAGAGGGAAAGAGGTACAAAGCCATCAGCTCCACATCCCTCTCTTTCTTGTCGCAATACAGAGTAGTAGAGTGCATAGTGAGACAGCAGGGGATTGTGGGTATGTCTGTGTCTCTGAAAGGCCGTTCATGCAGTTTAATACACAGTCAGAGCCTCTGGAGTCGAAGGATTTTTTTCTAGCATTGAAATATTATGTTTTTCATTACTCTTGAGCCACCGCTTTTAATGCTACAGTTTGCAACCATATTCCCTCAGGCCAGGTGGTGGAGTGCCACACCGCATCTCCATCAGTCGGTCAGGTTGCTGCCTCAACACTTGTTAGCTCCTTGATGAGCTTGAGACTGAAGCAATATTAAAACTGCGTGTCACCAGATATTAATCTAATTATCGTTATAATTATGCTTTTTCTTGTTAATCATTTATATGATTATTCCTTTACTCCATTAATTTTCAAAGATAATGAAAAATTCTCATTTGATGAAATGAGGAAAAGCAAACTCTGTAGCAAAAGCAAATTCTGTATTTGTAAAACTTTAACCAGAAAGTATCGGTTATTTTTACTCATTAAATCAGACAAGTTTTTAGCCTCTCGACTAATCAACTGATTAAAATAAAGTAAAAGGAAACTCCAGCAATTTTACACATGCTTTACACATTGCATTTTTTAATCTGTCTCTTCCAAGTTCCCCAACTTTACGGTAGTGACATACTAAATTGCTAGAGTAGTCTTTTAATGTCTGAAACATTTAAACAGCTATCAAAGTGAGAGCCACTTTCTGTAGACAAATCGCTTAATTAACATGAATCTGCAAAGCCTCCAGAGGTATCAAAGATACAGAACATAGACAATTTGCATTTCAAAAAAAGTGATGCAGAAGTTGAACACTGGTTTATTCTGCTGCACATCAATCATTAGTGATTCACCCACAGGTGGAGTTATTTACATGCTGTGACAGACAGAACCAGAGTGACTGTCCTTATCTTCTCCCTCTTCATTGTCCTTTGCTTTCAGGCACCATGAGACCAGTGCAGAGGAACTTCTACGAGCCCTCGTCTGCCCCAGGGAAAGGCGTGGTGTGGGAGTGGGAGAATGACAACGGTTCATGGACACCCTATGACATGGAGATCTGTGTTACCATCCAAAACGCCTATGAGAAGCAGCACCCCTGGCTGGACCTAACCTCTCTGGGCTTCTGCTACCTCATCGACTTCAACAGCATGTCGCAGACCAATAGGCAGAGCCAGCGCAAGCGACGTCTGCGGAGACGCATGGACCTTGCCTACCCACTCATCATGGGCTCCATCCCCAAGTCGCAGTCCTGGCCTGTGGGAGCCAGTTCCGGCCAGCCCTGCTCCTGCCAGCAGTGCATCCTGGTCAACAGTACAAGAGCGGCCTCTAATGCTATTCTGGCCTCTCAGCGGCGTAAGCTCTACGGAGGGACTGCGGGCAACACGGGCGCTACAGGAACTCTCACCATAGTGCGGCAGAGCAACACCTTTGCCGGGACCTCCCTCTGGTCCCCAACATCCGCCTCCTCCGGCACCAACAACAATAACATAAGCGTGGGAGGTGGGCAAGCCAAGGCTGAACAGGTGCAGTTGCCGCTGCCCGCTGCCAACTTCCCCTGTTCCCCCGTGATGCCATCTCTTTCATCCGCCCATGGACACCATGCTCTCACCATCAATGGACAGAACAACCTGAACCGGCCGGGCACCCAGCGCATTTCCATGGGCACTGCCAGAGGAGCCATCCCACCAGGGTAATGACGTTTGCAAACACAATCATACATTTCCCTTATTCTCCAGTTTGGATTGTTTGCTGTCTGCAGTAGCCTGTTTCTAGTCACAGAGCATGTATAATGTTCGGATTAGGTTGAATTTACATTTCAGCCGAGCCAATGGGTGGATATAAAGAGCATCTCCATTTCAGCTTGTCTGTTTCACAAAGCTGTAGCCAGCATGTGTCTGGTGTATTGTACTATGTCATTTACTTTCTTTCTCAGCCTCTCTTTGTTGATTCATGACTGCACTCGTTAACATGCAGATCAGTGGATATTCAGAAAAAGCTTCGGGTCCAGCTGATTCTCCTTTACTGAGGAAGAATCCGATTCCTCCATATATGTTTCGCCATGGTTACTGCTCTGTAATTAGCTTATGTTGGTCCCAATAGGCGTGAAAAAGTGCAACTCCTCTAGATCATTGTGTCGCTTCTGCTTTGTGCTAAATTGTTTCTATCACATTACGCTTTCCCCGTTATGTCATGAGATGTGAAAAATTCTGACGTTGCACGTGAATGATCTGGATGTGTGTGTAACTGTCATTGTTTTATTATGCGGGCGTGTATGAAACATGGTTCTGGTGTAACTGTAGAAACCTATTTGCCATGGAGGCACAGCTCCACTGGGGAAGAATGAATAATGGATCAAGGAAAAATGGGAGCTTCAGCAGAGCGCTCTGACCTCAGAGCAATTCAGCGAGAGGAGCCAAGGAAAAGAAGTGTCTAGCATTGTAACCGATACTTCAGTCTCCTATCCTGCTTTCTTTTACTAAAATAAACCCTCTCCTGATCTAATTTAATTCCATTTTGTTCTTGCTGCTCATGGGGAGAGACACACTTACTGCATGTTTGAATAATACTGTCCTTCACCCAGGCACACATGCTTCCTCTTTCTGTGGCCTAATTCTGTGTAACTGAAAGGAAACGTGTAGGGTTTTTGCTCATCATAACAAACAAGGACCTTGTTTCATACAATGAGCAGGTGGGAAACGATGGTCTCTGTGCAAAGCCAGGATGGATTGGACAAACTCAGGGGCGTTTGTTCTGTATTTTAACAATTCGTTGAAATCTCCCGTGCGTGTGGAGCTGTGGATGACATTTGACTTTTTCACCTCGCAGCACAGGGGGTTCAGACAGAGAGAGTGAGAGCACGAGAGAGGAAGAGAAAGGGGGTGAGGTAGTGTACGCTGGTTCCCAGGCGAGTGGCTCGACATACAGGATGAGTGTGGTTAACATACACACAGCAGGACATGAGAGCTGACAAACGCACACACACAAACTGAAGTGTGAACTCCCTCGCATATTCCCACAAGCATGCTACAGACTGATAACAGAGGAACCCACACAAAATGTAAAACATCAGATCTGTTTTTCGCACACCCACACCCCAATATAATTGGTGTTGGGTGCAAGGAAGGTATTGGGCACACTGTGGCTTGTTTACAAGAGTTTATGTGGCTGCTTTCCACACATAAACAACCATGCTGCTTCTGATTACAGATCTGTTTTTGCTAGATTAATATAAAAATTATTTATGATTTCACAAATTATGATTGATTTTACCTTTGCATAAGCTAACACAGCAATATGTGTTTTGATGACCTGTGTATCATTGAGGAAGAAGGCTGCAGTTGAGATATTGATCTTTTTAGTGTCTCAAGATGCCAATGGTTGTTTGCTGTAAAGGGGGTGAGGGTGGTGGTGGGGGGGGGGGTGTATTGCTTCATGCATTTGTCTTAGGAGCACAAATATTAGAAGTGGCACCATCTGCTGGTTTGTGTCAACACATCCGTTTATCTTATTATTGGGCCAATGCAGCCCACTTTATCAACACCTGCCTTTAGATGTTACCTGCTATAAGTTGAAGACCTAAGGTGAAGGAGCAACATGTTTTGAATATTAAATTCACATATTGTTCATATTGATGCATATGTCAGAAACAGTGAAAACCTACTGTTCGATCCAGAAAGTGGCAGAAAATTGTGAAAAAAAGGTTGCAAAGATATTCAGTATACAATGATATAAAGTCAATAGTAAAACGCTAGTTATTAAAAAAAGATGTTTTTTGACATCAGGTATTTTGGTAAAGTCATTTTTTTGACATAAAGTGTAAAACCGCAGTTTCTCACAATGAGATTCCTTGTGATGATACGATAACTCGGGAGATGAGAAGTGAAAATACAGATTTAAAAGATAAACATATGTATTTTGTGGTGGGATGAACAGTAAAAGAATCACACAAGATCTCTGGGGATTTTTTTTCTAATCAGTTCTTTTTTGTCAGCCAAACCACATCCTCTTTTGCAGTTTCTCAGAGTTAAGACCTGGGCTTCTCATCGTTAGACAGGAAGTACTCAGTAGTATTGCTTTCTGTAAAAAGCCTAAAGATGTGGAGAGAGGGAAAAGATAAAAGGTAAGTAAAAGAAGAAGCCCAGTTTTCTACAAAAAAAAAGAAAAATCATTTGAGTAGAGTGTGTTCACATGTGCACGCTGCTGCTGGCTGAGTTTAAGAGCTCCTTCTGTTAAGTCTGCTCGTCTGAGTTTTGACTCGAGGGCTCTGTGTCAAGTGCAGAAATAATTATCCTTCAGTGGGCCGCTTGACCGCTCTGCTGCGGCGCGCCGCATAAGACAAAAATTAATATTGAAACGAATGAATAATTCATGACAGCTCAGCTGGACCAAACTAATGTAATTTGGAGATTCTTAGTTTCATTATTGCAGATATATATTTAGGGCATTTCAGGTGCATTGTAAAGCGTATTGCCCGCGTTTTATCCCCCCCAGGGTACAGTAAGGGGTAGGGTTTGCCTCTACCTCCCACTACCGACATCAATATGCAATTAAGCGCTCATGGAGTTCTCTCCCTCTAAGCCCCCTCCCACTGTTTT
Source organism: Istiophorus platypterus (assembly GCA_016859345.1). Taxonomy (NCBI): domain Eukaryota; kingdom Metazoa; phylum Chordata; class Actinopteri; order Istiophoriformes; family Istiophoridae; genus Istiophorus; species Istiophorus platypterus. The sequence goes on from CM029115.1 coordinate 8,515,402, forward strand.
TATGGTGCATAATAAACAGATGAGGAGATATTAGTCCTCTGTCAGCACTTTTTGAACTAGGCCTAATGTGGTCACTCTATTTGGAGAATCACATCACTCTTGGTCTGATTAAGTCCAGAGGTTCCCTCAGGAAAGGAAGGATGATACTGAGCAGGGATCAGAAGAGCAGCAGTGACCTTCATGCCCTGACCTGACAAGGACCGTAATTGATGTGGTGTTAATGGGTTAGGTATGAAGGGGGTGGATTTATCACTTTATTGCATTGGTTTTAGGTCAGAAATTACAACATTCGATGTGAAAAATAGCACCATAGGAAATTCTTTTCCATTCATTTTAAAAGAAATGTTACTGCCCTCCATTAAAGTTTTGAGTGTAGCCAGGCACAGGTTTTTTATGCAGAGAAGGTGGATAGAATGAAGCAAATAAGTGAACACAGGTCAGGAGGAAGAGAAAAATTAGAGTTGGCAGGGCGAAAGAAATGCAGAGGTGACACGGTTCAATCTGGTTTGCTGAATGTGCCTCGTCAAAACGGGAGTCCTGGAACTGCAGTGTTGTGGTGGAAAGGCAATTCTGCGCTTATTTACATTGATGATGAGGTATATGGCTCATAAAATCTGAGTACAAGCGCATGCATTTAGCGCATATTGTTCAGGATTATCATCCAGATTCAGTCTTTTATCATAGAAATGAGAGATTAGACAAAAGATCTTGATGCACCCCTAAATTTTTGACAACAGGGATGATGGTGTTTTAAGACAAATTTGATTTGAGGAGATAAACAAGGAGCAAAGGGAAAGAGTTAAAGGCAGAATTAAACCCTGGGAGTCATCCAGCAGTAGGGATTGTCAGCAGAGTGTCAGGAGGTGACGTATGTGTTAGACCCCTGGACTCAAAGCACAACCAAGACAGAAGGGGTCAGCGCCTCCAGAGGTGCACATTTCCATTAAAAAAAAAAAAAAAGAAAGAAAGAAAAAGAGTCGAGGGAAAAGAGCTTAGCAGCGAGAAGAACGAGATGGAGGGTGGCAGCTTCACACAGGCTACAGGTTGACTGGCTGTTAAGAGCAGAGCCTTGTATGGAACCAGTTGCTGCAGTGCATAGATGCAGGATCATGATTAATGGTTAACGTTTTTTGTCTGTTTGTTGTTTTGTTTGTTTTTTTGAAGTCAACAGTGTTGAGCTGTTTCATCAACTTATTTATCACACAGTTCACTGTCCAGCTGATAGTGACGTCTTTGCCAGAACTGGAAAGCAATAAAAATGAAAAGCTCTCCTGATTAATGTGATGTTACAGATCCTTGACAGATTCTCTTGCCTTAATTGCTTATAGGAGTGTGTTGTTTGTGTGAACTGTGCAAACAGCGCTCAGTGAGGTGGTGTTAAGGGCTCTCACGGTGTGTTGTCCCCTTTCTTCTCCTAATGGGAATTATTTGTTTGATCACTGCTCTCTCTGTGAACAACCTAAATTATACATGCACTGATAAACGCAGGCATCTTGTCCACAGTGTGTTTGATTTGACTTAGGCTTAACTGTGTGTATGTTTAAATGAAGGAGGAAATCTCCAGCTGGGCAGCACCCACAGTAATTTGTTTTTTATTGGGTATTAGTTTCTGCTTTTATCCACGTTTCACTTTTGATATTGGTGTTTGATAAAGTGTTTGTCATTTCCTCTGCCTCCAACATTTTCCTCCTTGTAAACAAACGCCACCATCACTCTCCAGATGGACAGAATAGCCTGCCAACCCCTGACTTAAACTGCTGTTTTCACCAAGTGATTGGCAGCTGTGAAGCATGACTTTTCGATTGGGTAGATTTTGTTATAAGATCAGATCAGCGTTTCAGTTCCTGTGCTGTGTTTGAATGTGTGAAAGCACTTGCTATAATCTTTGCTTGCCAGTAAAATTAAACCTGTCGTAGTTTCACACCTCTAATTTCCACATTCCTGACACGAGGTGTTTATCACACCTACACATCACTGTATTTTTATTTTGACTCACATCGACTCGCACACTACAGGAGTCCACTAATCCTGGTCCCTTGTCCACTGGTGTGAGACTCAGTGTATCTGAGTCCCTACCAGAGATGTGATAGGACACAGCCTCATCCAGACCCCGTGTCTCTTCCAGTTATTGCACTAAGCCTATTGAAAGGCCTCCCCTGGCTCGGGAACAGAGGCTCTCGCTAATATCAAAGCGGTCTCTTGATGTGGATTTGTCGAACGCCTTGGAGCTGCAGGGGCAAAGACCTCAGTCGCTTCATGGTCAAAGAGCAGAGAGATTCGAACGTATATGTGCAGTAGTGTGTGTGTCCGTGGTCGATAAGTTGAGACAACTTAACAAGTGACTCAGTGAGCAGTGCCTTGTTTAAACCTCTGCATTTCATGTGACTTCTACCAATTTTTAAATTTTGCTACCCATGTCCATTTGCTACTTAACCCATTTAAAAGCAAACTCTAACAACCCCCCTTTTTTTTCCTTCCTTATTCATAAATAGGGTAGCTTCTTTCACAGTTGTGTTGACTATGCCATTTTCCATAGTGTTTGATGTAGAGAAGGATGCCATCTTTAGTGGTAGGTGTACATTGGAAAGGGTTTTGTCAGCATGTCACTAAAACCATCTCCTGCAGCAGTTTAGCTCATTATAAATTTAACCATTAGAGGTACAGTGAAGCAATTCCTTCATCAGTGTGTTCCTGTTGTTTAATGAGGACATCTTTAAGGATACACATACTTACGCATAAGCCAGTGAGAGACACAATACTCGTGCTGCCAATTGCATTAGACAGCGATGTAAATATATAATGGGATGAAAAATGGTCAAACAAAAATGAACGGAGATTTTCAAAACGATCAAACCGCATTCTGCTGAATCGATTTCTGTTATGAATTCACTGACAATAATTAAAGTTTGACTAGCAACTAGCTAGCTAATACCAATTAGCTGTTTTTTTTCTGAGTTGTTTTTTGTTCTCTTTTTTCTTGTCTTTTTGACAAATTTTTAGTTTTTTCAAATACAGCTAATTGTTTTTGTTTTTTTTTACATTAAATGGTTTTAAGTCATGCACACTTCATAATGCTCGCATGGTTTTTACCACAAAGACTAATTGTATGTCTACTATATGAAAAGGACAAGAGCATCTTCCAAACAGCCCTTAGTTTCACGTAGTTCTACACATTGACAATAGGTTCCAATTATAACAGGCCCAGAGTACCTAGCTGCAGAAAAATGGCAGAATTCAGCAAGAGGCACCTCCGCAGTTGACAGGAAATCATGTGGAATTTAGTTTTCTTCTTTTTGTTTTTTTTTCTGGTGAAGTAGCAGCACAGACTTTTTAAAAAAATATGCAAAATGTATTCATCAGAAATGTGTGAGGCATGAGTTGCTCAGTGACAGCACAAGGCCAGAAAAAATTCAAGCTGACAGAGAATCGCATGGCATCTGTAAATATGACGTAAACTCCTGTGAATGATGAGTCTTAATCTGTGTATATATTTGAAAGTGAGCGTGGTTTCACAGATTCTCACTGAAGGAACAGGTGCCAGGGGGAGGTGGGCTGCCAACCTCTAGAAGGTGTAAACATTCTTCTTCTATATAGATTATGTCATAAATAAGTCCCACTCTATGACTCTATGTTGACTCAGTGTCAGCACTGGCCTTGCAAGTGATGATTTCAAACATTAGATGGCATATTGAACCATTTTCAACCCATGAAATGCCAATTTTTATAACTTTAATAAGAAATGTCAGTATCAATATCAGCCCAGTGCAGTCATATCATTTAGACTGCATTTTAGTGTGCAGTACCGCTTTAAACTTATTTAAAGTCAGTATTCATTTAAGTTACATAACTATTTTAAAGTGCTTTTATAACCTGCAAGCATAACACAAAAATGCTAATGTTGAATGCCTGGAGCCATTTAACATTTCCAAATGTACTTTCTCCATGTCTTTATACCTACACTCACTGAATTCTTCAATATATTAAAGTTTGATAGACAACATTAAATAAAGCCTTAGATAAGCCAACATACTTTTCAAAAGGTTTTTTTTTTTTTTTGACTCCTGAGGAAAACTAAATGTTTCACCAGCTATTTGTCTAACTGTGTCTGTGTGCTGTGTGGCACTGGGCTGAGCTTGTTGAGACTTTTTCATGTAAGACACCAATCTAACCCAAAGCCAGTGGGAACGCCTGGCCGAAAACAACGCACAGACTGCATTAATTTACAGAAAAAATTGAAAGATGCTGTTTCAGCTCCAAACCACATCTGGAGGGATTTTTTTATTGCCTCTTTGCTGTATTGTAATGAGATTTAAACTTTTTTTTTTATTATTCTAATCAAAGTTTTAACAAATCCACCATTTCTATCAAATTACTGACCTTTGATTTTTTTTTAGCTTTGACTCGAGTCTCACTTTTGAACTGGAAGAAAGGACACTTTCTTCCGAGTTATGGCTCTCGGCCTCTGAAAAGAGACTTGCTGAATTGTGTGCTCATATTAATGCCCCAAGTGCTTTTGTCCGCTCTGCTCCACAGATCTTGAAGTGCGCAAGTCAACTGTCTTTGTCATCTGTGTTTACCATGAACTCCAGCCTCTCCAAATGTCATCCCGAATCAGGCTCTGCTGCAGTGTGCTGTACATGAGTCAAGCTGTCCTGTCCCATCGCAGTTATCTCTGTCTCTGTGGTGAAGTGCATCTGACATTTTAACTTGAGTGTTTTCCATGGCATGCAAAGCAGAGTAGCTGCTGTTCTCCGTTTTCTCAGCTGTGTCGATATAGGCAGTAGTGCATAATCAGAACAATTCACAGTCCATTTTACAGGTCAAAGGGCCATATCAAGAATGTATTTTTCTATTTTTATTTATTTATTTATTTTTGCAAAAAAAGAACAGACTCTCATGACAAGAGGCTTCCCCAGTCACATAGTAGAGATGAGTCTCTCTTAATAATCTGTGTGTTCTGTGTTTCCAAATAGCCACTACAGGGGGTGATAAGATGGTGGGAGCACGTCACTTTTGTTGGCAATTAGGTAATTTATTTCTTTATCACTCCTTAATTTCACTCTTTCATTTCATTCCTGTAACAGCGTTCCTGCCCTCCCAGTAAAGAACCTGACTGGATCTGGACCAGTTCACCCAGCACTAGCAGGTTAGAGAACATCTGCTGTTCAGAATCTGCTTCAAAACTGGCAAAAAAAAGTAGAATTTCTGTTACGAATTGTACTTTTTGTGGTCAAAGTTTAAATATCTACTCTTATTTATCTTAGAAGAAATTTATAATTGTGTTTTTTCCACTCTTCTGTGCATGTGTGTGTGTGTGTGTGTGTGTGTGTGTGTATGCACGTGTGTGTGTGTGTGTGTGTGTGTGTGTGTGTGTTGTGTGTATGCACGTGTGTGTGTGTGTGTGTGTGTTGTGTGTGTGTGTGTGTTGTGTGTGTGTGTGCGTGCTGTACATATGCATCAGGTATGACAGGTATCCTGATGTGCGCTGCAGGTCTGCCAGTTTGCCTGACCCGGGCCCCCAAGCCTATACTGCATCCACCACCCATCAACAAGAGTGACATGAAGCCTGTCCCAGGGATCAGTGGCATGCGCCGCAAAACCAAGAAAAAGCACCTGAGGAGAGGTATGATGGAGGGAATCTCGTAGAGGAGAGGAGAGGAGAAAACGTAATATTTTTATTGTGTGTTTGTGAATCAATGGGAATTGCACTGAGAGGAATTGATCAACCACTGACAGTCAGCAGACTTACTCTCTCCTGCCAAGCTTTCCAGGATCTTTTCATATCAACTGTCTTCAAATCTGTTGTTTAGTGTGCAAACAAAACCAAGCCCTTTTTGTCAGGATCAGGGGTCTATAATTGTTGTTTGAACGCCTCCCCTTCGAGCTCCATAACGGCGTTCAAATAAATCCAACCGCACCCGACATCACAAATGTTTAGTTAGTAAAGCATCTCTGTACTTTTCAAACGGCTCCTGTAAAATGTAATGGCGATTGTTGGTTTTAGATTTATGAGTAAATGCAGTGAAATATTTTACAGATGTTAAACAACTTACAGATTGTCACAGGCAGCTGTAAAGAAAAAAATTAACGAGGGAATCGTTGTGCTGAGCTGGTTTGAGAGGGGATCTGGTGTTTAGTTGGACAGCTCTGGGCTTGAACAAGGGCTGGTCGATGGAAACTGTGGAAACCACCAGCCTCCCAAGGGAGTCTTTGTCCTAATAAATCATTGAGGCTGCTGGGTTTCCATCCTTGCACCATACTTGTCCTCTCAGTCAGCCCTTCAGAGCTCTCCATTACTTGGGCACACAGATGTAGTTGATGTGATTATGATGTGTTGACACTTTATTTTACAATCTTTATCATTAGTATTTTTATTATTAGTATTTTTCCATAATTTCCCGGGGAATAAATCCATAAGAAGGTTCCCTCAAAAGAGGGAATATAGAATATAGTTTCAAGGTATTTAGTTGGGTTTCACTGGAGCTATTCCCTAAGAACTCATTAACTCAACACAAGTAACTAAAATCAAAAAAGACAGCCTCTGCAGTCATGCTAGCAGCTTTATGAGGCTGTACTTAAGCAGTGCTTTGAGGTAACACTAACGTAAGCATACTAAAATACTCAAATTGTCAATGCAGACATGCCGATTCTTACCTAGTAATGTTAACGATGTTCACCATCTTAATTTAGCTTGTTAGGATGCTAACATTTGCTAATCAGCACAAAATACAAAAGTAACTGGTGATCATTATTAGTATCTATCCTCTAGGGACCATGAATATCTTTAGTACATTCATGACAGTTTCAGAGACATATCACTAAAAAACACAAATGTGAACATCAGTGTGGCAAATGTTATTTACATAAGAATATATACATATTTTAATTTTTGACCAAGGTGTTGGACATCAACATTTCCATCGATAAAACCGTTCTGCTAGCATATGACTAAAAAATAGAACTTTGTCTCTATTTCCCGTAACCTACTCCTGCAGTTCGCAGCGAGAGCATGAACTCAGACGATGTGAGAGGAATGGAGATGTGGCTTCACTCATGCAGGGAGATTTAGGCTTATCCCGCTCTGCTGTCTGCACAGAAAAAAAGGTCACAGAGGCTTTTGATCCCGCTAATAAAGCCATCAAACAGCAATAGCATAACTCCGTCTCTAATGTCTCTCTTCTCATTTTTTCCCGTTTTCGCTGCCCCCTCTCCTTATAGATGCCTTCTGTCTTCCCTGCCCTTTACACCTTAACTTTTTTTTTTTCGTTTGGCCTCAGTCAGGCAGTCTTTCCAACCCCCCCCCCGTTCGCTGGCTCTCCCTCAAATGAACAAACAAAGGCTCCGGGGGAAAAGAGGTTGCCTATAAGCGTATTAGGGGTGTAAGCTGTGGGTGTGCTCTCAGCCATGCCAGCCTGGTTGCACACGGGGATTATCAGAGAGTTGGGGGTGGCTGGTTGTTACGTGCCAGTTTGAAGGTGACCTCAACATCATGGAAACATATATTATATATCACATGCGCACGTAGACTAGCTAATTTAATTTAATCTTGTGTTCAAATGACAAGCAAATGCCATCCAGTGGTCCTTCTTGTCTTCTTTCATATTTACTTGTGGCATGTAAGTGTAAGTAAGTGGCACATTTGGCTCTTCTGTAATGGTCTCATCTCTCTGCTTTATTTTATGAAAAGGGAAAAACCCAGAGGATGTAGTGCGAAGATACACAGAGAGGATTAAAGTGTTGCCAGACGAGGTAAGAAAAAGATCAGACAGGACTTGAAAGTTCTGTGCATACCGGAGATGCAATCTGTCACCTTTTGATCTCCCAACCAAGTGGGAAAGTCTCATAAATACACAGTCATGTAGAATGGCAGCTGAAGTATTTTGGTTGGCTATTCCAGGACTGTACCATCTGCATGGAGAGGCTGGTCATGTCATCAGGCTATGAAGGCGTCCTGCAGCACAAAGGCATCAAGCCAGAGCTAGTAGGCAAACTTGGCAAGTGTGGGCACATGTACCATCTGCTGTGCCTGGTGGCCATGTACAACAATGGCAATAAGGTGGGTAAAAGCTTTGAGCCAGAAGTTGTTATGACGTCACTCTAGGCTCAGATTACAAACTCGCGATGTCTTGCAGCTTGACTGGCTTGCATGGCACTGGCAAATGATCAGGCCTCAGTATTGTTGTACACAGATGGGGATCTTACACAGTCCTATCAGATCAGCCATGACAGCACAATACTTTGTAAAAATCATCATAAATTTTGTTCACATATACTCACTTGCATGAAATACAAAAATACTACTTGTTAATGCAGAAGAGGTAAGTATAAGCATATTTAATCGGTAAGCATTAGCGTAATTAACAATAGCAATAGCTTTTCCAATAATACCTAATCAATTTATCAATTACTATTGATAGGCCAGTTCACACAAATAACAGAATACACATTTTCTGACTTATTTGGTAGTATCTAGCCATTTAGACAGCTTTGGTTTTATTTGTCCAGGTTTTGAAAAATTCTTCATTTTAGTTTTCTACCCACAGCCCCTTTTGTGATGGTCTAAACATTGATATACTAAATCAAATATTTCAGCAGCATCTTTCCAGATTATTCAGTTACTCTGAATAATCCCCAGAGCACTGTCAGCAGTTTTCTCTTGGACTCATTTTCAGTACAAAGTAGTTCCAATTCCAAGTAACCAGGACATTGTTATTTGAAAAAAAAATTACAAAAAGCTGTAATAATTCTCACTTGCAGTGGAAACAAGACATTATTATGCCCACTGAGATATTATCATGTATGAAAGGGGAACTCCATTGGTTTTGCAAATCAAAGCCTGTTTGCAAGTCTTGGGAACTATGCTGCCTATGTAAAAAAAAAAGTCGTACGAAGCCTTTTGTGGTTCCTGAGGGGAGCTATGTGAAATCTGTTAAGCTGACTCAAGTGTTGTCACTTGAGGCGGCGTTGCTTGGATCTGAATCTGAAGCTGAAAAAAATCAGAGTGGAGTTAGAAAGAAGTGAGTCCACCGGGCGTCTGTAGCCTGCCCCTCATCTCCGATTGATGCCTCGAGCTCAAGTCTACATTAGCTACTAATAGCAAAACACACCTGAATCACTGAAATCACAGATATTATAGACGCCAGATTTTGCTAAGGAGGTAAAATGCATGAAATAAAATCTTTAAAAAAATTCTGCTGCATCAATTTTTATCTGGTTTTTTTTGTTTGTTTGTTTGTTTTGCACACCTGACAATGACGTTGAATATTCTCTCTTCGCTGTTTTTGTCAGAACAAACTCCTGAGAAAAATATCTGGGTCTTTTAAGTTCACTTGCTAGTTGCTGACTTTGCGTGGCAGCAGATAGCAGTGAGTACAGTTAGCTTACAGTTGGTCTGCTTTGTGTGTGGGTGTGTGTGTTTGTCTTTTCCACTGAAAGCAGTTTCCTTCTGTAGCCTAAAACAACACAACGAGAGCAGTGACACTGAACCTGTCAGTCAAGTTGCAGGCCAGACAGCTAAACAATGAGCTGACAGTAGCAGTAAAGGTCTGTAAAGCAGAGGGGGGCTGTAGGTTCAGGTGATAATTCTCTTTGGGTTCGTCACTGTCAGTGCCCTTTTGCACTTTGTACAGACTCATATCTCGCATTGTAAATACAGTGTTACTGATTAATTGACCATTTATTGGGAAGGCAGAAATATCACACATATATAAATGTATATATATATATATATATATATGTATCAAATAAAACCAAAACTGTCTGCATGACAAGATATCACAACAGGTAAGTGAAAATATTTGAGCTAAATGATGATATATATTCTTTTTTTGTAATTTGGGTGCACTATCCCCTTAAAGCAATATGAAACTAACAAAGTAAAAATTGTCGCTTGCGTCTTACTGTCTCGTTAATGCTATGCACTTCTGTTTATTTTTTCTTCAAACCAGGACGGCAGTCTTCAGTGCCCAACATGCAAAACTATCTATGGGGAGAAAACGGGCACCCAGCCTCCTGGGAAGATGGAGTACCACGTCATCCCCCACTGCCTCCCCGGCTACCCAGACTCCAAGTCCATCCGCATCGTATACGACGTTCCTGCCGGGATCCAGGTCAGAACCATCTCACTTCGCTAAATCTACCATGCTGCTCTCGAGGCCTCTCTAAATCCGTGCCCTTTCTCCAGCAGCTGCTTATGCGCTTAAGTTTGACGGGCAGTTATCCATGCAGGAAGGCGAGGTGTCGGGCCGGTGTGAGTCACCGAGAAAGCAGCATTCTTAGGGATCAAACAGGGTTTTGGGGAATAGACAGACAATTCAGAATCTAAAATATGTGCAAGATACTATGATTATAGAGGGCCACTTTCATCTAATAATTTGCTGAGATGTATTTATATATATATATTTTGAGCCATTTATATAAATAAATAAATACAGAGCTTAATCCAATAAAGGTCATTTCAAATTTACGTCACATGTGCATTGGAGAGGAGAGGACGTTAAACGGCTTGGGTTTGTGCTGGTGGCTCGGTGGAGATGAAAGGGCTGCGTATTTTATCCCGACCGCTGAGAGGAGTTTTAATGGAGTCAATAAACTGACCTTTTTCCACCAGAGGAGCAGGCTTATTCTCCCAGGGGGAAAGAGTATACTGGGGGGGGCAGCACAGCAAAACTACTGCCAAGGATTATTACTGTAGGTCTCCTGCCTCCGTATCTCCTGTCGCTCCTCAGTCTTCACTCTACATCCTGACAGTTTGAGTCAGATTTGGAAACGTAACATTGGCTAATATTGTTTGGTTACAATCACCAAATGAATGAGAATTATCACAGACCATACATAATCATTATTCTTATGTTTGTTGGAGGAAGATGCATCGGTGCTTCCACTTCAATTAAGGTTGTGTCTCATTGGGCTACATGTAAATCTCATGTAAAATAGTGGGGAAGACAATCTGCCCAAGCACTTAATAGAGACAGAAAGAATAAAGAAAAGACTCAGAACAGCAGCTGCTTGGTTGCAATGCATTTTAAGCTTCTCTCAAAATAAGGAAAAGGAGGAAATTACCAATTTGTCATGATGTGGCACTCGTAGCTACATGTAACTTTATTAATAAGGACGGGAGGTTAATCTTGTTGGACTGCACAAATTTATCATAGGGAGTGGTACATTCAGACCCATCTGTGGACATATTAGGAGTAAATTAAGCCCAAGATTTTTATTTATTTATTTATTTACTTTTTCAAATTTGAGCCTTGAAAGCAACTTTCTAAAATCTGACATTCAAAGTGGTGACTGGATATTTACAGTAACGGATCTCTCAAAGAACATGAACACTACAGCTCGCCCTGTGGTTGCTTTAGAAATTGGAGAAGGAATTGTAAGACAAATTTTTGTTCTTGACATTTCCTCCAGACCAATGAGCACCCCAACCCCGGGAAGAAGTTCAGTGCGAGAGGGTTCCCTCGACACTGCTACCTCCCCGACAACGAGAAAGGCAGGAAGGTAAGCTCTACCAGCTTCAGTGTGATGCTAAAATCCTGCTGAAAAATACTCGTTGTATTCAGAGAGGAAGCTCATAAGCTCCCTCCATCATCCGTACAATGAAAACCATATTTTCAAATATTTTGCGCCCTGATTTTATGATGAGCTCGTAATCAAAGTGGTTTCACCCTGGACATTTTGTCACTGGGCCATGATTGTTGGGATTGTTACCATAGGAAATAGTATAATTACATGCATTAAAGTAACACAATCATGCATTACATTCTGGGAGCAATTTTTAAAATTCAACATTATATCACAATTAAAATTACTCTGCTAGTTTACTACACAAAAAAGGGGTTATGTTGCCCAGTATTATTGTATTACTTCATTTCAGTAAAATGAAATTTACTTCCACAGCCAATTTGTTTCTCTGACACAAATAAACTGGATGTCTCAACTTCAGTTTCAAGTTCCCATTTGTTTCACCATTTTTACGGGGAAAACTCAAGGTTACTTGCATGACCCTAGTTCTTGGAGTAGCACATATGAAATGTCTAACCAGACTACAGTGAGACATCAAAACAAATGATATGAAAGAGGACTGACATGGTAATTTACTAATGACACTATGTCCCCAGGTGTGCTTCAAACCCACTAGTCCCTGCATGTGGCCTGTTCCTTCCTTCTTGCCGTAGAGGGACTGTCGTAACCCTTCCTCTCTCTTGTGTGTCTCGAGGTCCTGAAGCTGCTGATCATGGCCTGGGACCGACGCCTCATCTTCACCATTGGCACCTCCAGCACCACGGGCGAGTCGGACACAGTGGTGTGGAACGAGATTCACCACAAGACGGAATTCGGCTCTAACCTGACCGGCCACGGCTACCCAGACCCCAACTACCTGGACAATGTCCTGACAGAGCTGTCGGCCCAGGGGGTTGGTGAGGACAACCTGAAGGACTGATGGCCAACTGAGCTGATGCAGAGGAACAAGACACAACCATGCCCCGCCATCTCCCAGAGAACAGGGACACTGCATGACGGGCCAACTTGCAGCCGACGACTCTTTACCCCCCACAAACAAAAATACCCTGCAGAAGTGGTGGCACAAGAGCAATGGAGGCAGAATAAATGACTTGGTTCTGATCAATGTTTCGATTTCCCATGTGATGTCCCTTGATCCATGCCTTGAGCATATGGTGTTCATGCCAAATTTTCTCAGAGGTTTGAGGAATGTGAAGAAAAGGTGAGATTTCAATCCTGATGTTGGCTGCCGGTAAATGATATTTAACCCCTTTTAGATTCAAAATAAAGATGTTTCTCCACACTTGGATTGAAGTGACCAGTGGCCAAAAACTATACAAATGCATATTTTTAAAAGCTGAACTCCAGAATGCATGGCCCAGATTAACGCTGCATAATGAATGTTGATGAATATCTGCGATGGCATGAGGTGCCAGTGGATCAGTTGTTGCTTGACATTGTGATGATACATTTAAGAGAATTTCAGCTTTAAAAATTACTCCAAATGAATTGATTATTTTCAATCTTCCTTTTACTGTAATAATTAATTATTGTCCTGTATCAAGTGGGTACACTTGGTTTTGCGATTTGAAGGAGAGGATCTTGACTCTGGTGATGTCATGTAAGATTGTACTGGGCATATCTGATATTTTCACTTCTTACACCACCGAGCAGTTGTTCCTTTAAAATGGTGGTGCGTTATTGAAGGCGTGAAGTGGGTTCCAGAGAGGTAAAGGATATTAAATATTATTTTTTGGTAATAAATGTATGTTGTATGGTTAACCTTGTTGACTGTCAATGAGAGCAGACATGAAGGAGATGAAACAGGCATTTTACCATTCAGTTTGATGCTTGCTACGAGGTGTTATAACTTGAAAGGCTGAGGTTGTTTAGCGGGATATGCAATGCTCCAAGGTTAAACTCGTTTGTTTTGTTGACACGCTGATGATGCTGACCTCCGTGAATATAGAGCCCACATTAATATTCTCCCTGTTGGAGCAAACCCAAGCATTGGCATGATCTATTATGCTGACCATACATGAGGGGTGTGTGTGACTGTGTGCTCTGAGGCATTAATACGCTGGCTTCAAGTCCTTTAGGAGGAAATCTGAACGCACTTCCCACAGATGGATGTTCCCCTTTCAAACACCAACAGTTTTCCCTTGGAAATCCATCTCGGGCAGCGCTCCTGCTCGCCTTTAATCTACAAGTCTCTTGTGAGCTTGTTCGCTGCTAGGCAGTGCGCTGCGCTCTACTGCTTGTAGAGTGAGCAGTGGAACATCTGAGTCCCTGCGTGAGCACACTCTGAGTTGTTTGGGCCAATCCTGATGTATGGCTTTGCCTCGCCTCATTCTAGGAACCATGCAAACGTTGGTCTAGAATGTAGTTGGCTGGGAACTACTTTTTCCCCCTCAGATGCCCGTGAGCTAAAGACTTTTGAAGCTCCTTAGTGGAGATCTTGTGATGTTTATTTTCTCTGAGATAAAAGATAAAAGCCAGTGCTGCATAATTCTCCATAAATATATCTGATCAATTTTAATGAGTGGGGGTGTTGATGTAAGGTTTATTATGTGGGCACCCAGCTGTGGGCTTAATTTTGGAGTGAATCATAGTCTTCCATAGCACTTTGAGGCAACACTTTTCTTTAATCAGTTGTTTTCAGGAAAATGTCTTAAATTGCAACTAAATCTGTCTTTTTAAGTTGATGTTTATAAACTGGCTTGCGATGCTTTGAAAAATATATATGATATACATTTGCAGATGTGATATACCTTTAAATTGAAGCTCATTTTGAGTCAACGGTCTAAGTTTAATTTATTTTTATACTCTTCTATATAGAAAATATAAAGACTGGCCCACATATCTATACACAGGCACATATTATCATAAATACATAAAATCTGGCAAATTTTGTCAGTATGTCAGGGACTGTTGAAATATGTATGACATGTTATGGACGTCTTATATTACAAGTAGTCTTAGCGTATGCTGCTGTTGTTACCTTAATGTAGAAGCTGTGTAGTCGATCCCCTGTAGGACTCCAATAAATACAGTAAATGTGTCTTTATTACTGGTGGGGGGGCTTTAGCAGCATGAAGATGACCCCCTCCCCCTGAATGGGCCATTTCTCTTTTTCTCCTTCTCCAGAATATAGAAATGAATGCAAATGGTGATTTTCTGTTCAGTCTGAAAATGAAAACAACCTGGGTTAAATATGAGCTGCAAATATTCATAGAGTTTGTTTTAGCCTCACTGAAACAACAGATTGGTAGGTTTCAACTCAGTCAGTTGTCAGCCGGAGACAAGTGCACTGAATTTTTTTTTTTTTTCAAAAGCCCTGAAAAACTATTTTTTTTTTGATCAGCTTATCTATTTCCTTATCTTCTTACTAGATCTTACTTCAGCAAACAAAATACAATTTTCTCCCAAATTTTAAAACTTTTGTGGTTGATTTACATGACATCTGTTTGCATGTGTGCTTATGGCCATGCTTTTCTGAAGTGTGAGTTCATGTAGAGAGTGAAGTGGATTCTTGCTCCTACTTGTTGACATAAATTTCACCGCTGGACGGTTAATGCAGTTCATGTTAATTCATCTCACACAGCCAGTGTACCAATGTCTGAAGGTTTAGGCAGGTTAATGCATGTTTAAGTTTTCAGTTTTAAACTACTTATCTGTGTTTTTAATCTGTGTCCTGTAAAGTTGGAATCTATCTCAAATTGTAACTCTTTGACACCTAAACAAGCTAAAACAAACCACTAAGGGTATTTGTATGTGTGGTTTTGACACAGGTGCTGTGAAAAGTAATTATTTGGCCTGTTCCATTTCAAGTTTTCTCCTTCACACCTTTTTGACACCCTTTTATAAAATGGGACAGCATGAGAGAGAATGCTTCCAATCTATCAGGGAATTATTTCATGTCGACTCAAGTTTCATTAACTAGAAATATCCAAATGTTTGCTTCTTTGATCTTTCCTTTCCATGTGTCTTGAACGATGCAGGCCCTTTAGACTTTTCAGGTTTGTACAGACTTACATGGGAGTGATGAATAAAACATGGTCTGGTTTAGGAAAGAGATGTTGGTGTTTATGCAATTTACTATTATTAAGATCTAATACATGATTTATGTGTAGCAAGAAGACTGATTTATGGTTTGAATGACAGCGGATGTTTTCTTTACAGGGGTGCCGACCTCCCGGTTTATACAAAGGGGTGGCAATCTGAGGATATTCACATGCTATGTATTAGAAAACATATATTTTTGATGTCTTTTTTTTGAATGATGATTGTCTCCAAAAGAATTCTTACATTACATTGCTGTATTACTCTTATTAAGATTTCATTCCATACTATTTTCCATTTGATTAGAAGTGAGATAATCAATTTGTCCTAACATGAAGCATTTACAGTTTTACTCTCTTGTAGTTTCCACTGTAAACTGTACTTCTCACTCCAAATGAAACCTTACTATTTTGTGTGGATATACTGTATGTTTGTATTTTTTGTCCTGTGCAAGCGTGTGTGAATGTGTGCCAAGTGTGCATCTCATAGACCAAGCCTTGGTTCATGTCCTTTAAAGATGCAGTAATGTTCTCCTAGAGGTGCATGTTAACCAAACTGTGTGTAAGTTTACTGACAAAGCATAGTTTTTTGCATATGAAAACATCATAGCTTCTTTAGACATATCACCCAGGTCTTCTGGTGATGCAGCACTGTGGATTTGCATCTTATTCCGGTTAGTAAGAAAGTTGTTTTTTCTCCATCAGATATGATTTATATAGATGGGGACGAGACAGCGTTTGGCTGCCGTCCCTACTCTTTTGACAACATGTAAAACATCTGAGTGTTTTGCATTTTAAGTGCCCCATTTAATCGACATTTCAAATCATAATTTTTGTGGTTTGATTTCTTTTAAGGGTTGTCTACATATTGCTATTTAAAATGGTTCAAAAAGAGAAACTGATATAAGATAAAGCAAGATATAGAGAGACATTGATTAACCTATAAAGGGCTTCTTAATCTATTGGTCTTTATTGAATTGTGATGACCTTGTTGCATGTCTGTGTGTTCCTTGTGGAAAAATAAATGTGCCCTGGACAGGGGTAGTTTGTTTGACCTTTTGTCGCCTTTGGTCTTCCTGGTTTTTTCCCCACTCAGTGGCATGTCCTCCTTCATTTAGCTCCACCATTTCCTCCTCCCCGGGCAGCTCTGTGCTCTGCACCTCATTACATGGATATAAATGAGCTTTGCTGGAGCTGAGGATAGCAGCAGAAACAGTTCTCACTGGCAGTAAAATTGCTTTATGGTCTTTTTTGTCACCAGCTCCCATATGTTGGTAGTGTGATAGAGATCTGTGGTTGGCACATACTAAAGTAGGCCATTCAGGGGACACGGACCTCCCCTTCAACACATCCCCCTTCCTCTCCAGCACTGACCCAGTAGCTCAGGGGTCAGTCTCTCCTGAGTTCCAGTACCAACCCCCCCCCCCCGCCCTGCCTCCTCTCATCTCTCTCCTCTTATGCATAATGAGAGAGTAACAGGGAGACTGTGCTGCATCACTGCAGGTAGGTCTGCACTCATTTGCATATAAATAAGGCAGAGAGGAGGAACAGCTGTAAACATTATTTGTGTGGTATTATTTAACATTAGATTCTGACTCCTGTTGGATTGTAAAGTCGTGGTTACAGTGGTTTGATTAAATTATTCATTTGAACAAAGGGGTGGTTTGGTAACCGTGACACTATGACGCTGCTCTGGGATCTTTCAGACACATAATCACATTTCCTGTAACATCATGAATGAATGAATGTCATTGCCTGCACTGACTCAGACCTTCCAACCCAAAGCTAACCAAGGAAGGAAAGGACATTGGACAGAAAATCTGATACTTACTAATAATTTATGCACTTAATTCATCCTAGGTTAACTACATTGGAAAAATGGCATTTTTGTTTGTCTTGGTACAAATTTGATGCAAATATTGAAATGCTGAAAGAAGAGTTTACCGAATAATACAGTTGTATTTAGTTCACAGTAACAATTCACTTCAAACAAACCATCATGGTATATTTGCAAAATAAAGTACACACACAATAAAAGCCCTCATTCAGGAAAAACAGAGTTTACAAACAACAGCTGATGTGTACTCTGGTTTTGAAAAGACTAAAGTGACAAATCAATAAAACAAATTGGAAAAGCAACAAACACAAAAAACTTAGAAATAACTCAACGGTATCAATATGGTCTACTGATTGTCATGTCTGGCATGTGTACTATAGTTTTACATCTAAGGTAGGAAGAGTGTTTACTCCGCACAGCTGTACCAGAATAAGATGAAACAGCTCCAGAGGCAGAGTGGCATGCTGAGGCCATCTGAAAGATCATAGATCTGAACTCCATTACACTCAGTGACCTTCTCCATCTTAGGGAAAACCACTGAACACTACCTGCTCAATGGGAAATGGCTCTACAACATGTTTATGTACAGTTTTGTGTGTCTCACAAATATAGAAAATTGACTGAGTTATTTTCAAAATTCAGCTGTTTTTTAATTTTCTAAAAACAAATTTGGCATCTTCAAACATATCCTGTCATTTGTGAGCCAAATGTAATGGCACCAAAATCTCAATTAAATATAAACTCGTCAAACCCGAGTATGTCATGTAATTGTTAATGTTGTTGTCCTAGTTAAGTTTCAAGATTGCGCCTTTATATGTATATTGTTAAGAGGTAAATATTACCCATATGACTTTAGGAATGTCTACATCAAGTGTTTTTGAATATACAAATTACATCAGAGCCAAACATTAAGTTGACCGGCCATAGCACCAAACGAAAGCACATTGTTTTATATAAAAGGACCAAAACAATTTAAATAATATTCATTTTGCTCGCTGTACAGGCAGCGTTACATTGTGGCATGTGCACCAGCATTTAAAAAACTCATGGTAGTATGACCTATAATGTGAACATCACTGCTACGTTGTGACACGATGATAAACTGCGCTTAATAAAGTACAAAACGTTGATGAGAGCGATATCAAAATACCTTACATTCAGGATTTCACTACAAGCTTTTTGCATAAAAGATGTGATCAAGGTCCTGTACAGTATCTCAGAATATAAAAGCTTCTGTTCACATTTCACAACAAGTGGATGCAGGCCATGCAACAGATTGCTTTTTATCTACATCTATAATTATGAAGTCAGATCATGCTTCAAAGTCCCTCAGCCCCCTTTATTGTCAAGTATCATAATCTCTCCCCAGCTGTTGGAGTCAGTGGCACTCAGAGAATACAAAAAGATTCAAAGTGGCAGCATTTCTTGTGCTCTTTATAGCGGCGAATGTACTAAAAGGCTGGAAGAGGTTGGACCCTGACAATCAATATCTGATACTCACTTGTGTTGGTACAGTACCCTGCCCCCCCAGGATTTAGTTGATCCTAGTCTGATCCTAGTCTACGTAAAGACTAGGGATTCAGAATGACACTGGTGGCGTCCTCCTTTTCTCTGCACTGGAAGGTGGTGTGAGCTTGCTCCAGATCCTCTATGACTGTCAGCAACCGAACAGCGACACTCTGACCTGGCTTCATAAGCTGAACATTGCATTCTGCACCATCTGCGTGACAGAAAGTGTAAAATGCTATTAAACAAAAATATGTGATCATGATGACAACACAAGGGCGTCCCTCCACCTTCCCGAATACATAAAGTATAAATGCAGCAGCTGCAGCCTCACCTGGGTGAATGTCAGAGCTGATCTTCCTTTCTTTATTGCTCGACGTCTGATCAGCGTCTGGCATCGCCAGATATTTTTTCCTGTGGTATCAGCCAGTGACATTAATCATATGATCACTGACCATTCTTTAAAAGCTCTTTTGTCTTTCTACAGAGTGACATTTCAACATTCGACTGTAATGTCAAACGCCTCAGCAGTACAAGCAAAGCAGTGTATTTCTGTGTCGCAACATAGTCCTCTAGTGTCCAGTAATTAAACTGCACCCAGGCTGAGAATGTTAAACTGTTTCCTCTACTTACCTGAGTTTGTCTCTGCCCTGGAGAAGCTGCTTGTATATGGTCTGAGTCTCAACATCAGGATCCAGCGGGTCACTCCAGTCACCCAGAGTCACAGCTGAGTGGGTTCTACTGCAGCCTGTAACTGAGAATCAACCTTTTACTTAACAGTGCTTATCTGCATATGAACCTCACACAAATATCCTTCAACATGACAACTAGGTGGAGGTCTCCTGGTACTGCAAGTTTGTATATTTAGAGTAAAATATCCCAAGTGGAGATAAAAATTCTAATTCTAACATTGCCAAAGGGAATATACAACTGATAAAACAATTCTGTTGTTTTTAGGATGTATATTCCCTTTAGTAATGTTAAAAACCACACAAGAAATGTAATTTAATGCAGCTTTCAGAAACTGACTAATATAATTGGTCAGAGAAAAGCAAATTATGATTCTCAGAGCACATCCCTGAAGCGACAAAGATGTGACAGCTACAAATTGAGGGTTTAGTCATTAAATATGGATTGCCAAGAGCTCATTTGCTCTTTGAAACCACTTATAGGTTATAAATTTTAAGTCAATCAGGCGTATAAAAGAAAGTGTAATGTTGTGCACAAGATGTAAGCCCACATGCTGATGGATAATGCTACTTATGCTCTAGGATGGTGTCGATTCACAATAATCCCTCTGGGGGCATCGTGGCTATAATTCAACACATTTATGATTGTAAATCTGAGAAACATTTTTCATTTATGTTCACAAACATTACAATAGAAAACTGTTTGGATAGTTACACCATACCCAAAGTCCTCAAAGATGGATTTCAAATCTTGTGCAGAATCAGAGGTAATAAAAGCAGGATTACCAGGACGGTCTGCCTGCAGGCAGCAGGTCCACCTGCCACTGCGATGAGCCCCCGGGTGGAAAGAGGGCAGCATGCGCTCATTGTAGATGCTGACTTTCCTGATCGCTGATAGCCACTGATTTAGCTCATTCACGTTCTATGCAGAAAAAAAAAAACAAAACAAAGCACTATGACCAATGAGTTTGGTGTTCCCTTAAAAAGTCATATTCAAATCAAAGCAGGGGGAAATATATCAATTAAATGAAAAATAATATATATATATATGTCTTTTTTCTTTTTCCAATAAAAAACATTTGTAATCAGTGTTTTATTCATTAACTCTAATCTACTATAATAGCAAATTGTCACCAAAATATTGGATCAAGGAAATAAAGCTTTGTCTTGCCACATTATTTGGTAAACTGAAAAAGGTCATGAACTTCTTTGGTGGCTGGTATCAGTACCAATGCACCTTGCATTGGATGTACATGGTGTGCAGCTGTCCGTCGTCGTCCTGGGAGATGACCTGCATTACATTCTGCTGCTGAAAGGCATTTTCATCCACCCTCTCCACGGCACACACACACTGAATAGGGATTGAGGAGCGCACCTGCAACAATTCAGCCACAAACCACAGCACCAATTGACACAAGTATGCACAGGCCCATCATGATGGATCATGCTTTTACCCTAGGTAGTTCGGACTAGGGTTTCAGTGAAATAAAAGTGAAATTTGATCGTACAGCAAAAATAGTCTCTGATACTGAAATATTTTGCACACATTAGGCTGTGAGGAACAAGTTTGAGACCGGGAGGAAGTGAAGAAGAGATCAGCATGGCGGCAAAGGCCACTTTAAAGTGTAAATCAGCTACTTCCAATGGGAGCTCACTTCACTGAGATTGGAGTGCTCCAACATGGAGGAAAGGGGCCAGGACATTGTCTGCAATCTGATTTGCAATGTTAGCATGAATATCCACAGCTTTCAATTAACCCTCGCCTTTATTCCAGTCGCTCAAAGCAGACACTGGCTCAAAGAGGGAGCTTTTACAGGGGTAGAGAGAGAGTCTGCTCACCTCTCTGTGTCCCTCTCTCTTTCTCAGTCTCTCTGTCTCAGTGTCTGGCTGGTGAATGAGAGGAGATAATTATCACAGGGCTAGGCACCACATGGTAATAACGCTAATGATGGTCTCACAAGGAGATCAACACAGATACATTAAAGAACGCTGGGGATGACTAAAATGTTTCCTCTTTTTGTGACCCAAGTTGATATACGTCCTTCAGAGGCCAGACACACTGATAATAATGGCTGAGACGTATTCACATGACTTTGACTTAAGTTTGCTCATCTATTTTTGGGCTGTATATAAAACAAAGAAAGTAAGTAAAAATAACTCTGCCATATATTACATATTTTTATCCAGACGTCATGGTAGAAGACAGAATAAAAAACACTACCTAGCAAATAAATAAAAAAAATTAAAAAACTGGCTGGTTTCCAAAATGGCTTTTAATGTAGGTAAAAAATAACACATGGTGGATATGTCGGTGGAACATAGGTTCCTGCCTATTGGTTTAGTACCAACCTGCCAATTAGGGGTCTTGGCGTAGGACAGCATCTCACTGGTCAACCAGAAGTAGCGTTTCTTGAAGGCAAAGCGGGACAACAGTTGGGGTCCCTCTGCCTTGTGTTTGTGGAGGAACCCCTCTTTAACTGTGACTGAGGGCATGAATACAGCCCTCTGAGGCACCTCAGACACTGCGGGGAGAAGAGAGGAAAAGGTATTTTTTAATGTGCATGCAATGGCATGTCCATCTATATAGACACTATGTGGTGCTATAACAGTAAAGAAACAGAATACACTCAATTGTTTAACTACAGTACATGTCTTTATTTTCAGCACATTGTTACTGATGGCACCACATGAAGGACAGCTTCAAAGAAGCCTCACGAGCATCCACTTCTGTCCAACAAATCCACCTGAAGAGCATTAAATGTCAAACTGGCCTTTAAGAGAGAAGAGTGGGTGTGATATGCAGAAACAGGCTGAAACATGATATGTCAGACGGGGAAGATGTTTCACAACAACAGCCTCGCTGACACATGACAGTAACAAAGCAGCCAAGACATGTTGGGTAACCAGTGTGGCGTGTACAAGCGCCTGTAGCTTCTCGTCCCAGCTCCCTGCCAGCTCATTAGGCATGACATCTCTTTTCTAGGCTTCCAGCTAGTTATGAATATTTCACCAAGGGGCTACAGTATTGTTTCACCTAATCCTAATATCAGCTAGAGGCTGCCAGCAGCTGGCCTGTGGCTGATTAGTTCAACAACATAACCTCTGACCTTTCCTTGTGATTACAAGTTTAACCGTGTGTTTGCTGTTGTCAGTCTTACCGATGTCATGATCTATGTCGACTAACTTGTCAAGGAAGTCTTTCACAGAGGCCACACTGCGAAGGATGATGGGATGAAGAGGCGCCATCCACTGCTCCTTTCCATGACCAAGCTGGAGGCCCAGGTTCCCCACACTTTGTAAGGCCTGGTGACCACAAAGACACAATATCCACTCAACACTCGCATCTTCAGCGCATCAGATCTCCAGTTACTGACAGAACTCTGTGTGAGTGACTGTATATCTCAAAGTCAGAGATCAAAAGGGTCCCTGAGGCCAAGCATGCTGCGAGGCCCTTTGTCCAGCCCACACCTGTCCTAGGGTGAGGAGGAAATCCCTCTCTATGCCCCTCTCTGATGCTCGGCTTTGAACCGCAGTCTGGTCGCAGCACACACAAAGGTAAAAATAGCCTGTTCCTTCTCTCTGCAGAGGACCCATGGCAACAGCACTCCAGCACCATGGACAGCAACCACAGCCGCACACGTGGAAGAGTAACGAGGTTTCAATGTTTCCTCTGACTTTAATGATCTATTTCCAGTTGAAACAGCACATTTGAGTGAGGCTTAATTTGAGAAGGTGAAGTTTTATGGCTAGTGAAGCCACTGAAAACCATTGCATACTTGTATAGTTGGTAAGACAGTGAGGTGTGTTGTGTACGATCTTGAGTTATGGCCTTGAGTGAATATACACTTAGTATAAACATTGTATGTTGTATTCCTGCTTCATATTTATTTGTTTTACACAAGTGAATTAAAATTCCAAACTGCTGGCAAACATGCAGCCCAGTGCATCCACCTGTTGACTGTTTGTTTTTTCTGCACGTAAGTGCGATATGTGGAGACTAATATATTATTCATAGCAGTGTCTCTGTTATGTCTGTGTTGTGCATCGTACCTTGGCCAGCAGTAACAGTGTTCTGCTTGTACGCGTGTCAGCATGCTGATCTCTCAGCTGGAACAGTTTAGGCGTGAGGATTGCAGGAGCAAAAAAACGCAAGAAGAAGAATCCACTGATGGCCAGATACTTCACATCCTGTAAATATGGGTCGAATTTGACAGGAAATAGAATAAATATGAAGACTGTCTCTCAGGATAACTTGTAAAGGTAATGTAAAATCATTAAATCTCAAATATGAGAGACCTACAAATACATAGACAGGTTTGGGAAGGTGTTTCATTTTTTTACTCTCAGTGTGTTTTGCTCCTGACCAACCTCATTTTCGGGTCCAGAGAATTGCTCCTCTACTCTCTTGTGCAGCTGTTTGAAAGCCACTCTCATGACAGGAGGACACTGATCAACTGAGCCCACAATCGATTCAATGATGCTGGTTAAGTAGCTCTGCAGCATCTCCACACTGCTGTCCCGTACCTCCGCCTCCGACACTGCACCCTTAAATGAAATTCTTCTTTGGAGACACAGAAACATGTTGTAAATTACATGAATCCCTATGTCTGAAATCTATTAAGTATACACAATCTTTAGACAAAGCACCAGCCATTTTGTGTATACATTTGGTTGAATCACATGTACTCAAATTTACAATACATCTTTTAATATAACGTTTAATGTAATTGCATGTTAGAGCATGCTATTTCATAGACCAGACAGGTGAACACAGATATTGAAGCCTGAATTGATGATGACCAGGCAGGTATATGAACAGGGAGGTGAGATAACTAATAAGGTGATGGCAGGCAGATCTACGACAGATGTAGAGGATGTTGGATCCTTGATCTCCCTCCATGTCAGAGATACACATCTCAAGGGGCTCATGGCAGTTGCCAAGCAACAGCCTTCCCCCTTTTTACATTCCTTTTTTCATTTTCTCACAGTGATTTCTTCCTGAGATGGCAGCATTTCCATTAGGACATTTTTACATATGGACCGTGAACTACACAAATGAACCTACAACCAATAATCCCAAATGGTCTTTGTGACTGATGAGAAACACCTGTGAAACAGATCTGCACTATTTCACCTCTGAATATGATCGTGGTATTGGTGGTATTGTGAGCGCTGGATAGAATAGGATCAAGGTCTATTTTACCTTGTGCGGTTCAGGTCAATCTTACATGGGTCCAGCTCAATGTATTTCTTCTCATCAAAGATGCGGTTGATAATGGACTTCAGCACCTCATGCAGATACAGCATGCCGACAGCCTGATGGCAAAACAATACCATATGCTGAGGACGTCTCATCTGCATACATGCAAATCTGCACAGATAGTGCATCTAAAGATTATTTTCTAAATGTGTAAATCTATATAGTGCAAAGATCAAACAAGTTACAGTGTTATGCAGTAGGGTGCTTACATGTCACTAACTCATAGGCATATAGCTATTAACTAACTAACAGCAATATAAGATTGAAGAAAAAAGACTGACATGAAACAAGAACACTTCACTTACAACAGAGACAGAAAAATCAATTACTTACAAGTTCTCATAAAATAAAACCAAATATTCATCCACAGACCTTCATGAACTGCTCCATGGCCTTGGAGGCAAGTGAGTTAGAGCGAAATAAAGTGTTTGGATCAGCTATGAAAGCAAAAGAGAAAGAAGGATTAATTAGGTACACAGTAATTAAAGAAAAGATGGAGCTGATAATGGACTTCAGCACCTCTGAGGTGCAACATCTTAGAACTGTCTGTTCTCTAATCATTTTATGCAGGATATATCAAATGTCTGTCTGCTCCACATGATGTCTGCCCCAGGCTTTTTTCTAATAAAGTCAGAATAAATAAATAAAGGTTTTCTTCATTTGAATCGAGGAAAACAAAGATAAATCAGGGAAAACAAAGTCAGAGGGTGTAATTTACTTTACAGGTTACAAAGCCTTCTTGGGCGAAGTTGTGATTTTAGACTTTACTCAATTTTACTTGATTGATTCACTCAATCAGCTTTCTCCACACAGTTTTAGGCAGAAGAAAATAAGAAAGTAGGCACTGAACACAAACCACAATGTCTGGCCAGGCCCCCTTTCTTGAATTTTATTATCTGGGGGCAGACCAAAAAAAAAAAAAAAAAAAGGATACTACCACTGTATTGATATCTCCAGAGAACTTCCACAGGCACATAATCATGCTTGATGAAAACTGATCAAGATTAAAACAAAGCTATCAATACAGTGTGTATCCTTCATCTGTTTCTGACTTCAGTTCGGGTGTCTGGCCTGGCACACAACGTAAATATGTTTGCATACTTTCCATTCAGTTTGATATATTTTTATCAAGCAAGAACTGATCGGCTTTATAGACGCAGAGCTCGGTGTCACAAATAAGGGCAGACTGACCTTGCTGCAACAACACTCAAATCTTTCAAGGTGGCAATACTAAAATATCCATGGTGACAGGTCTAGGTTGTCAGGTAAAATATTTTCATTGTAAAGATGAGGACCTACAGGAAAGGCTGAGTTTTCATTGCAATCCAGTGGATGTACAGCACATTTTCCTTTTCCTTACCCCTGTGCCCAATTTTAATGTCTAGCTGCTATTCTTGATCAAGCAGTCACTGTTAGGATCATGTGGAGTTGCTATGGAAACTTGGGCACTATGCTTATTATCTCAAACTACACCAACAGAAGCCAAAGACCAGAGCCCAACTTTGTGTGAATTATCATGGGAATGTGGTGCGGAGGCAAAAACATGACTAATCCAGACCACACAGGAGCCATGAGAAGACTGTTGGGTGAGTAAATAATTGGCATCAGGGAGAAAATATAGTGCTGGTGGGCTTTAAATGCCCACATACAGACCATGACTGCAGCATTCAGAGACCTTAATGTCATTTCAGAGATAAATAGCAGAAGCCCTAAGAGTGTCTCTGGAGAGGGGAGTAATTACAGCAAACCTCTGACTAATACAAATACTGACTGAGATAAACGTATACATCTTAAGAACACTGTGTGTCATGGGATCACCGTTTGATCAGCTTGAAAATGATCATTATCTGAAGTGTCATTTCAGACAGTTTTAATGCCTTGACTTGTTTTCTCTTTAATCTTACTGGTGTGGTTGACCTCCCGGGTGTTAAGGTAATCCAGGAAGGGCACCACCAGACCCTGGCCCAGGTAGATCTTCACCAGGGTCATTGCCACATCTTGACGGCTCTCAACCGTGGTCACTTCCTCCAACATGGTCAGAGCACTGCTATCCGCCACCTGGTGAGAGGACGACTCACGTTATGGACAGAGAATTTCTGCCTCATTGGAAGGCCAATACAGGATAAATGAGCCAGCAGGAGTCAAGGTAACTGCGGACTGAGTCAAGGAGAAACACTGTATGCGTACTGTAGTTTCTTGTCATATAGCATTTATCATATGGTTGAGCGCGTGAATATAAAGTACTGAGGAGGAGTTTTGCAGCTGACCTCTGTGGGGGAGATGACTGACTCAACCAGAAGGTCAATGAGAGGCTGATAGTGCACAGATGGCAGGATCCGATCCTCCACCAAACGCACCTTCAGACGCAGTGCGCCGAGCTTGCCGCTGGAAGCAAAGGAAAATACAGCATAGTCTCAGAGAGAGTAGATTTTCTTCATACGTTGATCTTCTGCTTAAGTTTTATAGATTGTTTAAGTATAAACAAGAGCTCCTGTATTACTTTGTTTTCCTTTTAGGGAAAATGACCAAAAACATCATTTTTCATCGCTGTGTTTAAATTGAGACATTTTTATATGCAAGAAGTGCCTGAAATCCAGAGGAAATTGTAAATAAGGGGCTGGAAATTGGTTAAATTATTAAATTATAATTGCTTTTAAATTATCCTATAAAATGCCGATATAATTGCAAGTTGAAAACAATGATAATATCAGATCAAAGAGTGTTTTGGTGAATATTATACTACAATTTATCAATGAATATTTTTAAACAATATTAAGGAGTCCTTATGGTAGAAAAAACTGTCAAAGGGGTATGTTCACAATACTTTTCCCAGAAAATCAGTTGTAACAGAGGGAATATCTTTTGCAATCACAGTTCTTTTTTACTGTCACGAGAGTCGTTCTCTTTCCAATTTCTACTCGGCGGTGTGCAAACCTCTATATAAACCCTTTAAGTGTGAGTCATTTCCTCATGAACCTCTAAGTTTAAATGTACTTTGACACTATCCTTTCACAGTTTACTCGGCCCCCTTTGTTCTAAAAATATCTCAAGGAACAGATGCTGTCAAAGATCTCGTTATACACCTGCAACGGTGCAGTTACATCCATGAAATATAGCAAAGAGGGGAACAGCTACTTTCCTTGGCTATAAGATAACAACGCATTTGCTATTCATTTTGAGTAGCAAAATGCTTTCCTCAGTTATACAAGCACACAAACTCAACACATTGTACAAATTAACACACCCATAATCCTCACCCAGCATCAACCTCATTGTTTCCCAAGGGTAGCAAACGAAACCAGCCCTCTAACAGAGGTGTCTTGTGCAAACAAGCAAAAGGTATTTCCACCTTCGGAAAGAAAGAACAAACAAGGATACAATTTCAGGCAAGGACAATATTTACTACAACTATAACAACCTATTAAGGAATTTTATGGTGAGAAATGCTGCACTAATAACAAAAATATTTTAATATTTTAAAGCAATCATGTAATCATGAAATCCACAAAATATACAATATTATTAAGAGTTCAGCATCCTCACCTTTCCCAGAAAGTCATTCTTGCCCACCATGTCCCAGTCCCAGACCTCCAAAGTGACAGTTCCTGCTTCACTCAGCTCCTCTGGCTCCAACTCCAGCTCCAGAGTCTCTCCCCAGTGAGGGAACCGGGTTTTCTTGATAATCTGAAACCCGGCACATAGACCGGTGAGAAATCCACTATCCACATTTCACTCATGTGTAAGGTAATATTACAGAAACGGACAGACAATCAGACTATCAAACTGCAACAATGGAAGAACATCCGCTTCTAGCTCAGCTCAAACCAATACATTACCGTACATGTAGGCAAACAGAGCTCACCGAGGTCTCTGCACTGTGGTTTTTGAAAATAACTCTTGCAAATGGATCTGAGGTCCCAGAGATGTCTCTTGGAGCCAAGTCTCTGTGGGTATCACCAGACAGAAAGACACCAGAACTGATCAACACACTAAAATGCTCACAAAACCCCCGTTATCTGCAAATTAATTAGTAAATGAGGTACAGCGAGGAAAAAGAGCCATGCCACTTCTTTTTACTTGACCTTTTTCTTTCAAACCTAATTCACATTCTTCGGGGCACATTTGAATAACATAGTGTCAAGCCCTGACTGACATGCTCATTAGTGCCCTGCCTGAGACGAAGGAATTTAGCCTGAGATGGACAGATGGGACAGTGATTGGTGTGATAGTGGTGTTAGGACTCGGGAGGGGAGTGTGGAGGTCTGTAGGATGACAGTGACAAGATTTCAGCTCAGAAAAAGGGACACCACTGCCATGTCTAAGCCACAGAAACCTATGACCACTTTAATCATCTCAAATCTACATGTAAGATTATAATGTGATAGTTTCACGATTTGCAACAACTGTGCATTTACACAGAGGCAGGATTTAAAGCTCACACTTATCTTACCTGGCTTCAATGACTTGACATCGCAGGCTGATCTTCTTTGCATCCTTCAGCAGCTCCAGACTCAGATGGATCTCTCCCTGGACTTCTTCATCAGGGTTGACCCTTGTGAGGTTCAGCCAGCTATCTAGCCCTGACCATACCACAGAGACATATTTTGTTAATCATAACACACAAGAATTAAACATTGAGAGAGAATTATATACATGGAAACTAGGGATGCAAGTCATATTCTTTGAACTGGTTGTTTTCTGTCAGTTGAAAGAAATTCGATGAATGAACTGACCATTTTAACAGTAATGTCAAAGTAATATTGTTCTAAACTTAATGAAGACAGTGTAACAAGAAATATCCTACGACAGGACTTAATTTAGAGATGAAACAATTAGTCAATTATTCTGTTAGTCACGTCAACAAAAAATAATGTGCAACTACTTTGAACCATTTATTTTATGATATTTTTCAAGCAAATTATGCCAAATATTCCCTCGTCCCTGCTACAAATTTTTTTGGTTCTGTTTTCTATTTTGTGGTCTAATCAAATAATTTATTGATCATCTTTTTGCATTTAAGTATGTACATATTTTAAAAAAGTCAAGTAAAAAAAAAAAAATACAATATAATCCTTGATACATTTCAATCATTTTACATTCAATGTATTCTTTTCTCAGTTTTTTCAGTAATATCATACATAAGCAGAGGTGCAATGTCAAAGGTCAGACTGTAAGAAGATTCCTGTGAGGGACTAACTGACTCAAGTTGAAAACACTCTGTAGCAATGAATCACAAAAGGCAATGCCAAGTGGCTTTCCAGAGAGGCATCAGTATGCAGCGAAGATACCCTGATAAATACTTTGATATACAATTTAATTAAACTAAACAGCATCCCGCCGTATAATCTTCTAAATGCCATCTGTCTGGCCAAGACAGCACAGAAAGTTCTAGATGTAAACATTGTGACTAATTTCTTGAATGTGACAGCTTCTGTATGAGAGACAGATATTAAAATGTTTGAGGCTGTTTGAAATGCTTTGGTTGTTCTCCTCATTTTACAGCACAGAGGGTTTCCACACAAACAGATGGTTTATAATACACGATGAAAAATACCAGAGTTTATGCAGACAAGCACCAGGAGAGCCATCATAAAAACAAATTTGTCGGTGTGAATGTTGATTTCACTACCTCTGGGTTAGAAATTACGCAACTGGAACAAGCTCAACAGTGATTGATAAATGTGAAAAAATCAAATTAATTGTGTGAGACTACACTAAGAAACATTCTCAGACTTCCTGTCTAAAAAAAGCACGTCCCCTCACTCACTAAGACCTTCAACCGAATCATGGGAACCCATGTATGTTTAACCTCTGGGCTGAGGTCACGCACCCCTGTTCCAGACTGACGCAGATTTGTTCACTCATACCTTTAGCTTGAGATCCAATGACTTCTTTGCTAAGAGTAATTTTTCCTATAACATCGTCATGGCTGTAAGAAAAAATAAGAGAAAAGATTATCAGATAGAAGCTGTTGAAAATACTATCAAAGTTGTTTGATCTTGCTAGAGGTGAATTTTGAAGACCGACTTATCAGAAGACTGGTGGTCATGAGAAAAAAAACAACCTTTAATCAGTTAATCTGGGCGGCCATCTGTCTGATGATGTTTGTTTATTCAAAGCTTTGATTTTATTTCCCTAAATATTTACTGCACATGAGGTTTTAACCCAAATATATCAAGTCATGAGCCAAGTTAAGCAAACACTGATGGCTAAGAGGACTACAAATCGACTGCCATGCTCCCTCAGTAAAGACTCATCGCTGAATATGGAATCATTTTGTGCCAGCATTGAATGCCAGTGTTACCCAATGGTGTCTTCATCCATGACATGAAAGGAGAGTGAATGGAAACCCATCGGGAGGTGCAGTGTATACTCTTCACCCCAGAAAGGATTGAGGTTCTTCCAGACTGTGGCGGTCCTGAAAGGAGAGACCATACACAGAAACATGTCAAGTGTGCATCAACAGAAAGCAGCACATTGATAGCAGGGGTCGGAATCACTGTAAAAGTGGCAGAGGTGTAAGCCCTCACTTACCCACTTCTTAAGTGTAAAATAGAGAGGGAATCCCTCCAAAGGATCACAAGATGATTAACAGGATAGGAAATACAGTGACAAGTGGGGTGTCGATCACAGAACTGGCTTCGTTTTAAGGGATCATATGGTAAAAAGGTTAGGAATCCCTGCTCTGCACCGAGTTAAAATGCCCTGCTTAAATACTTCAGCGGGCTCCCAGCAGGACTCGGTAAGCTTTCTGGATATGTTTCATTTTACAACAACAAACATTTCTCCTAAAATCTCCTAAAATCCGGGTTGCTGTCAAAGAGCAACGCTTGGAAACGATCGAGAGTGCTGTACATCAGAGCTGCTATTGAAAACAGACACCTTTTATTTGAACACCTCGGAGGATGAAATCATCCATGCGTTTGCAACCATATGGAGAAGACCTCTGAACTGGGTGTATTCTGCTCCAGGCTCTCGGTATTCTCCTCGCTCACACCAGGAGCCCCCTGCAATAAATGATGCGCCCTCTCCATGGTTACCTGCGGGTGTTTTAAAGGCCAGACCAGTATCGGGTTCCCTGTGTTACAGGGGCCACGCTGTGGGCGCCGCCACTCTCCACCCTGGTTCACATGTGCAGGGGTAGAGCGCAGCGAGAAAGCCGACAAAATGCGAAAATATGAGCTGTGCTGAAGCGTACTGACATCTGACTTAGACTATGGGGAGCGTATACATTATCATCCAGCTGAGACTCTTCATTAAACAAGATACTTTACATGTTAAACACATTGAGCAGATCTTCATTTATAATCGCAGAGAACTCACCGGGCCACAACTTCATTGTCAACTTTCACAATGCAGTACGGATCACTGGTTCCGGAGCTTAAAACGGGATAAAAAGATATGAGACATATCAGCATAAGCAATTTGTCCGATGGTAAACTTGGTCAAATTTTTCTGTTGTCTGTGCTTAAATTGCTGCGGCATATTTGAGTACATAGACTTGACTGTCTCACCTCCAATTTCTTCAGCTAATTTTACAGGAGAAGATGTAGCAGATATTGGCGTTTCACATGCAGGTTGAACTTATTATTATTATTATTATTATTATTATTATTATTATTATTATTATTATTATTATTATTATTATTATTATTATTATCATTATTATCATTATTATCTAGATAACCCATTAGGAGCTACTATAATGTTGAGGCTGTATAAATCCCGCGAGCTGAGGCTCGAGCGCAGAGCCCCGTGCCGTTCAGAAATCACTTACACGTCCTTGGCCGGGAGGTTCCTGCCCTCGACGATTCGGAAATAGAGAGAGGTGTTTCTGGCCATGTTTCGGTGGAGTGAGCCGGGTCCGCCGTCTCCCGTGTTATTCTTATAGACGTCGCTCTCCCCCGCGGACTTTCCTCCGTCTCATGGCACCTCCGGCGCGTGACGGCGCGCGGCTCAGCGGCGGCGGCGCGCGACGGCGGCCGGCGGACCGGGTAGGTGAAACGCGGCGGGTCGCGGCGCGGGCAGCTGCACTGCGCTTTAAAACCCGGCCGACCGCCGGCGGGTCCGCTCTGAAACGAACCTGACAACGTAGGCGGGTGGTCTTCCTGTCTGAGATCGCTCACCATATGTCTGAAATATATATATATATATTTTTTTTAATATATAATATATAATATTAATATATAATATATGATATTCGTTTGCTGTCAAACTAACTTGCGGCGCCGGTACATGTGCGGTCACCTGCTCACCTGGAGCGTCTCTTCTCTGAACCATTGCGCCACCTTGCGACGACATCGGGCCACTGCATGCGCCTTTACAGACAGGCATCTCGGCGGCCAGCGTCTCGGGGTCCTCTCTGAAGTGCGTGTAAGCTAACACGTAGAGCGTCACAACCGCGACAGCCGTTTAAAAACAAACCTTTGTTTTCCTACCCGTGTGTGTTTGTTACTTTGACCGTGTTTGGGTAACTGAGGGACGTCGGGCCGCTCTGCGAACGACGGCCTCTTGTCTCGTTTATGGGAAATGTGAACCTTAAAACCTGTGAAATTAGCCCAGACTGGTGCCGTTAGCCGAATTTAACTAGCAGCTCCCTGTCGGTGTGCTCATCTTTCCAGTCGAGGAGATGGATGGTTATCCCGGAGTCATTGGATGCGATTCTACAAAACAACAAGAAAGACATTACTACCTGTTGTCTGAGCTGCAAACCTTAGTCAAAGATCTACCAAGGTAATGTAGCCTTACCTTCAGTGAGCATTTTCTTCCCAGATTTCAGAGAAGTAATTGCAGCAGTAAATGTCTCAGGTTTACCTGTATGGTTGATTGATGATTAATGTTGTTTTTCTCCATGGTTAGCTCTTTCCAGCAGCGCCTGTCCTACAACACCCTGAGTGACCTGGCTCTTGCCCTCATAGATGGGACGGTTTATGAGATTGTACAGGGGCTCCTGGATATTCAACATCTGACGGAGAAAAATCTGTACAACCAGAGGCAAAAGCTGCACTGTGAACACCAAGGTCTGTGCTCTGTTTAACTAATGAGACCCGTTCCAAGAAGAGTGTCTGTGCCTGGTACCTGAATAAATGCTGAGTAAAACCACGAACCCCCCTCAAATCA
Source organism: Istiophorus platypterus (assembly GCA_016859345.1). Taxonomy (NCBI): domain Eukaryota; kingdom Metazoa; phylum Chordata; class Actinopteri; order Istiophoriformes; family Istiophoridae; genus Istiophorus; species Istiophorus platypterus. Next base: position 8,549,377 of record CM029115.1, read on the forward strand.
AATTCTATGTCAAGTGCCAAACCTTTTTCTTGGATTAGCCCCTTGTTGAAAATTTTTAATTTTAAATGTTAGTGTAATGTTCCACTCGTTATTCTGTTTGTGTGCAGCACTCAAACAAGATCTTGCACGAAAACACAAAGACGCTCTACAGTCATGCAAGTCTCACAATCTTGCACTTCTCAAATCAAACCAACAAGCAGAACTAGAGGTGAGGCAGTGAAATCCTAATACCTCTGATTAGTAAAAAGGGCTATGGCTATTGCCCTGCGCTTTTTGGTTCAGTAATAGTTGTGTGTTGTGTCATCAGGCCCTGGACATTCGTGTAAGAGAAGAACAAAGAATGATGGATAAGAAGATTGTAGCGGAAATGGATCAAAAAGTGATAGACCAGCAGAACACCCTGGAGAAGGCAGGAGTCCCTGGGTTTTATATCACCACTAATCCTCAGGTTAACCTTTCCACTCACTGTAGTACTGTACTGTAGTTAAAATTCATAATAACAACACAAATTGGAGTGTAGCACAGAAAACATGCACTTTGTGAGGCAGATTAGTGTCCAGCAGAGTGCAATGTACAGTATGTTCTCACTGCTCTTCAACCACTTTGTGTTTCAGGAGCTGACAATGCAGATGAACCTACTTGAATTGATCCTCAAGCTTCAACAGAAGGAGTCACAATCTGGAATACTATGAGAAAGATGGTAAAAAAGCTTAATTGTGACAAAAGAAAACAGACTGCATATGATCACATTCCAGTTACTGTGAGATTTCCTGTGCTTTGGTCAACATGTGACATTATTCCCTGGAAGAAGTGACAAGTTCATAACATCTTGAGCAGTTGTACTTTTTATACTTCTGTAATTGTCATCAATATCATAAACCTGTAGAAGAAAGCAGGTTCCTAAGTATTCAAGTAAGAAGAAGTAGCAGGTTGAGATAACATAGCTTAAATGCCATGACACATTGTGAAATTAGGAAGTTGTTTCATTGCAAATCATTTATGGACTACTCAAGGGTACAAAGAGATGAACAAAGATGGCTGTAACTGGAAATAATGTGGCGACCTTCCTGCAATGAAATGGTCTCTTCATAAGTGCCTCCTGATGCCTTTGGAGCAGTCAGCAACATTTGAGGTGAAAAGTTTTTTGAAAAGTTGTATTCCTTTTTGTGTACACAGAGACTCTACTCTGAGTAGGAGTTGTTTACTGACATAAACTATAAAGCTGAATTCTGTACCTTTTCACATGTTTGATTTCTGCAATGGTGACAGTTGTTTTGAAAGATTGTGTGAAAACCTGATCTTTATTTAATCAGTCACTGGACACTTGGAAAACAGGCTGTCAACCACTGGCCTCACCTCATGACTTTAATTTCAGTTATGTAAAATATATTTTCACAAGGTGAAATGTGTCTGTTCCACCGTTTGACTCTGCTTTGAACAGACTATTTGAGGAAAGGTGTGTAAGTAAGGTGTTGGGCTTACCTTATTCACATTGATATTTTAAAATGTCAGTATTGGTTAATGTTATATGTCTGATATCCAAAAAAATAAACACCGATAAGCAATTGATATAATGATATGATAAACAGCATTATCAAAACCTGTTTTTTTGTCTATAAGTGAGTTCAGTAAACACCGGTGTCAATTTATTTTAGTACTGTAATTTGTGTAGCACTGTGTTCCAGATTATTTCACCGGGAGGCAGCTACTGCTTAACACTCCGGAAGGAGCCAGTTACAGCTTGCAGCTGTTAGCGGATAGCTTGATTTGGATAAGAGTAAATAAAGAACTCTGAGCTGAACAGACTCTGTGGTCCCTCTTTTGTTAGTTTATTGTCTTCATAGTCTTAGGAATTTGTTTGTTTGGGTTTTTGGGTTTTTTTTTTGTTATTTGTTGTTTTTTCTTTTTTTTTTGGGGGGGTGACCAGACTATAAATCTGATCAATACCACAGATTGGCATTAAATTATTTTTTTTTCTGTTCAGAACCTTACGGATCTAGGCCTAACAAGCCTCAAGCTGAGATGGATATAATTATATAAATACAACAGAACCTATTCTTTGTTGTATTTGCGCTGTGATTTTAATCTTGCTTTGTCACATGAACTGCCCGGGGACCCCCTCTGGGACCCCGGTGCTCCGGACCATCTCCTGCTCTGCTGTAATATGGGTGGGGCGCGGTGGGAAAGCCCTTTCAGCTGCAGAAAAAGTGGGACTGCGCCTTTAAGAAGCGGCGGGTCCAGCCACTGTGTTGGTTCTGCTCCTCGTCGCACCTTCTGCTCCATCGCCAGATGATGCATCCCGGCAACTTCTGAAAACACGGACGTGCGGCACCGATGAGAACGACTGAGGTAATAGGAACATTATAACTCTTAAATTATCACGGACGTTTCTCCTTCCGTGGACTGAGAGAGATCCTGTTGAATAAGCGCCCAAGCCTGACGAAGGTTAAGTGCGATGTCGCTCTCCGGCGGGCTACATCCAGGAGAAAGGAAGTCTAACGCACCGACGATCAGCACTTTGCGCCCGTTTCCATGTCATAAAATGTTAATTTACCATCAAAACGACGCTCACCCCTTTCTCCGCCTGTTCTGTGCACGTTGCGTCATGTGGTCATGGATATCTATACTTAAAATTGATATAATAGTGTAAGCGACTCGTGCATTTCATGGCCGCGGGTTTATTTCTAAGGGGGAATAAAGCGTTACGTAATTATAAGGGAGGCATCCTGTTGTCGCCATATGCCTTATCGAGGGCAGGGATCAGATGCTGCAACGCAAGGACCGGGGGGATGAATAGCGCTGGATCTTTCTGTGGAAAAGACCAGGGATGTTCCCAGCCGTTAAACAAATGAAAACCATAATCTACATCTGCCATCGCTGCTGCATTTCAAGCATTTATTGTACACATCAGCGATGCCTTTCAGATGACGTGGGCTGGCCTCGCAGTGAGTGACGAGCGCCCATGGGCGCCACACGTTTAGGCCTCGTTGCAGAACCTAGATAAAGCAGAGACGTACAGTTAGAAACAGCCGAATTCCGCTCTGATGAATGAATAGACTTGCCGACTCGTGGGATTAATTTTCTATTCAGTTTTATTTCATTCATATGACTTACTGGAACTGAATATCCTAACTTTAGAACTCCTTACAAAGCAAAATTTTACTGCTATATCAGGAGCTCCCATTTAATCAACCTACAGCTTCTGTTATGTCCTTTACTTTTCCCAAAGCTTTACAAAAAAAACGTATTTATTTCTTCATAATATAAAAATGAAAATATTTTAACTGTAAATACCGAGCATTTCCTGTCACAATTGCTGTCGTTCTTCAAATATTTATCAATTGTTTCCTTGAATGTAGAGGCCGAGCTCAGAAGACAAGCTGGCTCAGCAAAGATGGTTCTTCACATAGACCTACAGTATATGTTCATCACGGTTTTTATTCAAACACTCTAACCTGCAGACTCACGACATTATGTCCAGCTCTACAGTTAAATTCTGAATATATAATGCAGTAAGTTCAAACATCATTCTGTGGCTCTGTCCCAAATGTGCTACACACGGTTTGGAGGTTAACAAGTCTGACTCTCAAAACTCCGAGAGCTTGGCCTATTCTGATGTATACATTTGTCAATATTTTTTTTGTGCTCTGTCTTGCAGGTCAACCTCATAGATAGGTAATGGATCCAGTGTGACTCTTACAACACCATCCTGCCCAGCTGGCCTGTCTAACTCTGTAACTATGGCAACTTGTCCAAGAGGCTGCGCACCAGCAGTGCGCCTTTGTCAGAGACTGAACCGACTCAAGACACTGGATGATGACATGATGGCCACGTCGCTGAAACGCTGCCTCTCCACCCTGGACCTGACTCTGATGGGTGTTGGTGGCATGGTTGGCTCTGGGCTTTATGTCCTTACAGGAACAGTGGCTAAAGACATGGTTGGGCCTGCTGTCATTATATCCTTCCTTTTTGCAGGTTTTGCCTCTTTGTTGGCTGCGTTTTGTTATGCAGAGTTTGGAGCACGCATTCCCAAAACCGGATCGGCCTACATGTTTACCTACGTTTCTGTGGGAGAGGTCTGGGCTTTTCTCATTGGTTGGAATGTGATTCTGGAGAACATGATTGGTGGCGCTGCTGTGGCACGTGCCTGGAGTGGCTATCTGGACTCCATTTTTAACCATGCTATCCAGAACTTCACAGAGACACACATTATGCAGTGGAACGTGCCCTTCCTTGCCCATTACCCTGACCTGCTTGCAGCAGGGATTCTAGTAGTTGCCTCGTTCTTCATTTCCTTTGGAGTTCAAGTGTCCTCATATCTAAACCATATCTTCTCCACTGTTAGTATGAGTGTCATCGTTTTCATACTGGTTTTTGGCTTCATGCTGGCTGAACCAGCCAACTGGGCCCAGAAAGAGGGAGGCTTTGCACCTTTTGGGCTGTCTGGAATACTGGCAGGCTCTGCCACATGCTTCTATGCATTTGTGGGCTTTGATGTAATTGCATCTTCAAGTGAGGAAGCGAAGAATCCACAGAAAGCTGTTCCCATTGCCACTGCGATCTCCCTTGGATTGGCAGCAACAGCTTACATCCTGGTCTCCACAGTGCTCACACTAATGGTACCCTGGCATACACTGGATCCCAACTCGGCCCTGGCGGACGCTTTCTTCCGCCGTGGTTACAGTTGGGCCGGAGTGGTTGTGGCAGTAGGTTCTATCTGTGGTGAGTGTCAACTTTTAATTGAGCAGTACTATTTAAATGGCTTTTAGTACATAATGTTTAAGTGGCAGTATTATCTGCACAGTGCTGTATTTATGTTGTGTTCTGACTCTAATGAGTCTCTGTTCCCATTTCTAGCCATGAACACTGTGCTGCTCTGTAATCTCTTCTCCCTCCCTCGGATTGTATATGCCATGGCAGAGGATGGGTTGTTCTTCTCCATTTTTGCTCGCGTCAATCCTGTTACCAAAGTCCCTGTTAATGCTATACTGGTGTTTGGAATCCTCATGGCCACCATGGCTCTCATCTTTGACCTGGAGGCCTTAGTTCAGTTCCTGTCCATCGGCACACTCCTGGCGTACACCTTCGTGGCGGCGAGTGTTATTGTGCTGCGCTTCCAGCCAGAGAAAGCCAGCTCCAAGGGAACCGCTTCCACATCGCCCAACCCCAATGCTGAGCCGTCCATTGCCCCCTCAGAGTCTCAGACCATAAGTGAGGACAGCGGGGAGCTTAAGCAATATGAGTCCTTCTCTGACAAACTCCAGTTGATGGAGAGGCAGAAGACAAGAGAGCGCCGTGGGGTGGGCCAGCTGAGGGCTTGCTGGGAACCATACCTGGGCAGGCTGCTGGGGGACTGTGAGCCGGGCGAGGTGGTGGCCTTCTGTGTGATGACTCTGATAGTGAGCTCAGTATCCCTCTGTGCTGTCCTGGAATTTGGTAACAAACAGCTGCAGCTGCCATTGTGGAGCTTCACAATGCTGCTGGTGATTTTTAGCATAGCGTATGTTGTCAGTCTGGTGCTCATAGGGGTTCATGAGCCACAGACCAACAGCAAAACATTCCAGGTGAGCTCCTTTATGGATTTTAGTTTATTATACAGCTCTAAGTGTGATGAAGTGATTGAAAGCTTCTGTCTTTTACATGGTCCTCAGATTAAGATAAACTCTAATGACCAATTTCACTGTCCTGGCAGCAACAAGCATTTACATTATTTGCAGCTATACAATTATTCTAATTAAATTGAAAGTTGTATGACTTGGATTATGACTGAAGTTTTATTTTTGTATAGGTACCTCTGGTTCCATTGACTCCAGGTGCCAGTATCCTCATTAATGTATTCCTCATGATGAAGCTCAGCCCTCTAACCTGGATTCGATTCACCGTGTGGATCGTCATAGGTAAGAATGCCCTGGACGACCCCCGAAACCTTCACCCAGCTCTTCCATAGTGTCTTAAACATATTCCTTAAAAACCACTATATTTTGTAGATTACCTCAAAACTACTAAAATGGATTTACTTTAAGCATCAGGTTTGGTTACTTAAAGGCAGACAAATCCACATTGCCCATATTACTTGAAAAGGAGACACAAAAACATTTTCCTGTCAGGGGGGGGGGGTCACAGGGGAAGCATGATTAGCAGCATTAGCTTTAGGCGTCTCTGAACCAGTAAACCATTTAAACCCCACTGTCAGACAGCAGCAAGTTAACAAGCTTCACATTTGTGGAATATTGTACTTGACGGGCTTGACACTCTCTCCCACTACCCTTCCACAAATGCCACTGCAGGAAAAAGTAAGGCATTTCGTCATTCAAATCAGAGTTAATGCAGAGTTAAAGCCAAGTAATGAAAAATACACCAGAGTAGCATGGCTTTGATCCAGTCCTATAGTCTAAATTATCATAAGATCAAGTGAATCAAAAACACTAATATCAAACCTATTTAAAACAGTATGTGATGATTTTATGTTACAAAAGTTTGGTTATGGGTTTTTTTTTTTCTATAATAGATTTATTGTGCCCATAGTGAAAAAATATGAGAATGGCTAACATTTCCTACACTAAGAATAATACAAATCAAAACCTACCTGGAGACAATGCTCTCTCTCTACTCTGTTGTATAAAGTGTGCCCTGACCTTATTTTTGAGTCCTTACAGTTACAAACGTGTCATGCTGTTCCTTTTTACAGGTCTCTTTGTTTATTTTGGCTATGGAATCTGGCATAGTAAAGAGGGCATGCGGGAGCTGCAGCCTAAGGACATGGCTGCCCGCTACGTGGTGCTGCCCAGCGGCAGCCTGGTTGAAACAGTGCAGTCTGTCCAGCCCGATGGTCAAATGGACACCCCGGCGCACCACATCAATGCCTCCACTGCTTCCACAGCCGAGGAGTACGCAGGAAAGAGATGATGTGTGACCAAACATAGTTATCATTGCAATTGCCGGGTATTATCTGGTGTTTCCCACTCATACTCTCTACTATCACTAGTGTACTCTCTGTATCTCACTCCCTTTAGTGTGTGACTGGCCTGCCACAGTCTGTACTCGTTGCTCTGCAAATGTAAGCACACCACAGGATGGGATGCACGCTCTCTGTCTCGTTGTGAAGCACATTTGTATATCTTGTAATATCTGAATGTACAGTAGAGAGTTTTATTACTGTCCTGTAAACCTCTGGCATCACAGTTGTGTTATATCCTTTAAGACCAGCTCTTTTCTTGCAACCTTGCCAGTTTGTCAGAATTCATGTGTTCATAGGTCATGTATGGTACTTTCTTTTTGACAAACTAAGTGAATGATATTTTTTAAATTATTATTATTTTAACACAAATCTGGAGCTGGAAAATCAACATTCACCAAAAATGTCATTCTGTTGTTAACAAGGTAGAAGACATCCCATTGAATTTTTGGAGATATCATACTGAGTATAGTAAGCATCCATCTGGAGCAGTTTTTTTTTTTTTTGTTAAGCAGATGAATGCACAGACTTTTGTGATTATTTGTTTTTGCCTTTTTCTCAAACTATTAATTCTCATCAAAGCCTCAGGAGAAACTATAGGCTCTATTAATGTAGATCATTTTATAATTTGCCCTGCCTATAGTGGCTTCTGAAAAATTATTAAATCAAATATGTTAATATTTGATTTTATTTTTCTATTATTACAATTCATATTTTTGCTCTTATAAAGATCCTATTTGCTTCATTTTTATTTCCTGTTGCTGTTATATAAATAAGCAGTATTTTAAATTGCATTCACCTTTAAATTTCTCAACAACACTTCAGTACTTCAGTTAATCTAAATCGTATCTTGTGACACCATTCTCTGTTGTGTCAGGTTTTTCTCACAGAACTTTAGACATCCACCCTTTCCCTTCTGTCTCTGTTGGCATGAGATTATGAGAAATCAAAGCACATAGATTACTGTGCTTTTAAGGTCTTATTATATTATTATATGTCATTTTCATATGACTGGTTTCCAGACATATCCTGTGAGATAATTAGATTATTAGATATATAAGTCAAGCACAAACCTACTGAAGCTTCTCTGACACAGGGTAAAATATTGGCAGACAGGCAGACTTGGTTATGTTAAATCTGAGATGGGCCTCCATAATCCCAGCAGATTTGCAGCCGTCCCTGTCGCCAGTCTGCAGCTTGACCTAGTTTAGAGAAAGGCACACATGTGAGAACACTCTCATATTATACAGATAACATTCCCACAGCCTAAAGAGTGTCAATAAATGGACATGAGCAATTTTTTAATCACAACTATAAATTTATATTGTTTCTCTTTTTGCATTACAGTTTGTATTTGCATGTGTTACATAAGAAACCAATGGCCTTAAACATGTTGTAATCAATGCAGACTGAACTTCCAAAGCTAAAGTAGTCTGAATGGTTTAGTTGTTTCATTTATTTGTCTTTTAGATTAACAAAACACTCTTATACAGGACCTAATGATTTTAAATTAAAACCAAAACATGAATATGGGAGAGAATGTATAGTAGTGGACATTTTGGCATAGTTACAAAAAGGAGTCAGCTTCAAGAGAATTTTTTTATACAACTTTGCACACCATTTGAAAACTATTGTCTGGCATATTTTGTGTCACAGTTATGCTTTAGGTGTTGGGGCCAGTGACAGATGTTAACAATGTGGTGCTTTTTTCAGCTTAATGTTCTCTCACTTCTTTCTTTGTCTTTTTTGTGCCAGGAAGCACAGTTACAAAAGATTCAATGTTTTTCTTACTTCTGAAAAGTATCATACTCTATACTTGCACAAGACTGTCTTAGATCTTTGTGTTATTGTGTATGTCTGTATAGAATGCAAGCCTGTGTTATAAACAAAAAATAAATGTTTTGAAGCAGCATTTACAAAAAATCTAAATTGTTGAGTCTTCTGAATTAAGTGTTATCTCAGAGAATCACATTTACAAAACTGAGAAAAGTTATGAAAATGTTTTTTAAACTAACTGTTTCAGGGGTTACATCCTCACATTAACTTTTGAGTTTCCAGTTATATAAGTATTCATGAAACGGAGAAGCAGAAAACTAAAACAAAATACAAATTCTTTCAACCTGGACATAAACATAATGAAATAAAATAAAGGATATAACAAACATCTGTTGCACACAAAATCCCAAGGATAATTTCCACAGTGGTCCCTGCCCTAAATCATGATAACAACAAAGACTGGTGAGCCATTGATAGAGTACAGACTTCAATGGGAGATGTGACACCTAATTATTAATAAATTATTAGTAAAAATATAAACAATACATTCTTACTCCTAACTTTGCTATTTCATTACTATATACATTCACACATCTCTCATTTTAACACTCCCTACACTGAATATATAGGCTGAATTTTGACTTTTTACTTTATGTCTAGTATTATATGCCAATCTCTAGTTCACTCAGACACCTGTTAATAGTCTGATGCCTGGCCATCTAGGTATTCACAGTATACACAACTTGCTGTCATATACTCAACCCTATTAGCACTATTAATTTTTTTAAATGATTTCAATACTTAGATTGGCCTTTTATTGTATTAAAAAACATTTGGTTCTCTGGTGAGCAATCTGTGCTGATAAAAATGACATGCATAGTCAGTTGCATCATGGGCCATAGTCACCAGAAAGTAGTTGATCTAAAAAACAGTCCAGATAATAACGTTTTGTTTTTTTTTAATCACTCAATACAATAACAATTCCCTTCTTATTACATAACTTAATAATAGAAAAGACATGGCTCATCTCATATCAAGTCTTGTCTAATAAACAATCAATTGGTCATTGTAACAGTTGCTCTTGATGAACATGACTAAACACAATAGTTAATGGGAATTAATCACTTTGTCGAGCATAAGACTGATACAGTTTTGACATTGGCATCTGTGGCGCTGGGTGAGAGCACTTAAGACTGGCTTCATTTGCACACTTCGTGGAAAAACTGCATCATTAACCCAAATTAGGGATTAACCCCCAAGCCATGTTAAGTGAATGAAATGACAGAATAGGCGTTGGTTCAAGTAGGATTGCTGAGTGCTCAGAGTGTTGATAAAAGGGTGAACACTCATGTTAATCAGGTGTTTGCAGTTGGTTACTTGTACTATTTGTCAGCTTTGAGAAAACAAGAATATAATTGTTTGACTGTAACAACTCTGGCACAAGCCAAGTCTTTTGAGCTCACTGTTAGACTCAGGTTACATGACTCAGCTCATGGCATCTCAAATTACCACAGCGAAACAAGCACAATGTTATAACCAGAAACAACAAACAAGCGGCAAGACTCACAACGATCTACAGTATGTTTGGTCTTCATCTCGATGCACTAACGAGGACTACATGACAGATTGAATTGAAGGGACTAAAAGACGATCTGTAGTGATTCAGCAGAGCATGAATCCTGTAAATCCTAAATGGACGCGTTTCCATGGAAACCCCAACATCCCAAACCTTGTCGGATAGCACTTTAAAGCCATCAAAACATCTGTCACCCTATCATTGTTTGTGTGATGTCCAAGGTTGTACATGCTACCTGTTTATATGTGAGACATCAGCTTCAAAGGCCTCCCATTCAGATACATCCAGGATTGTTTGAGAAGCTATCATATATCCCGAAACCTAATAGGCAATTGGCAACAAACACCATACAAATATCAGCTTTCAACTTATATATCCACTAAAATATGTATAAATATATATATTAAACTAATCATAATGAGAAATGTAGTGGTAACAGTGGTAAATTTTCTGTCATAAGTACACATAATGACAATGTAAAAATGCAAAACCATTAGTGAGGTATGATTTACAGTAAGACACACTGTTTGGTTGACATAATGAAAATGATCCTTTCAGTAGCCACGTAGTTGTTACCAAAAAAAACACGATACGAATATGTGGTCTCTCCAACTGCAAAACTTGTCTAGTGCATTTACACATCCAGAGTTTCATTTTCTCCTCTGACTCAAGCCTCCGGAGTGAGAGAGAACAGCAGCACTGCGTGTTTTTGTACAGCTTTTAGCAGCAGCAGAGCTTGGAGTGCTGAGGTGGAGGGTTTGAAAGTGAATTTGCAGGGATGAGGGGGAGGAAGTGGTAGTGGACACACGATCCTCTGACCTGGCTGACTCAACACCGTCTCCTCCTCTTGCTTCCTTCCCTCTGGTACTGTATCCCAGCCATGATGCACCGCTCCTCTGCCTGCTGAGCAAAAAAGAACACAACAATGGAAACACGGTATCATGATTAATCATTTATAAAATGTGTGCTTATACTACTAATTAAAAGAGTTGAGAGAACTTACAGTGGACTGTTGTGCATTGGTGTCAGTAGATTTTGTTGTTTTTCCGCTGGTGTGGTGGGCAGAGGGAGGCTCCATGTCTGCTGAGGTGAGGCCTCCTATTGATAAAAGTACATAGTTTTAATATAATTTTCAATAACCCCAATAACATTAAAAACCAAACATGTTTGATAATACAGTTGACAATTTTTTACATTTTACAAAATTGCAAATTTGCATCCATCCTACCCTTGTGGAATTATGTTGTGCTCTTTCCCTCAGTTTTTTAAGGCTGCTGTGTAGGGTCGTGTTTTCTTGCTCCAGAACTTTTATACGAATGATATTTGCTTGCAGCTGTTGCTCCATATCCAAAAGCACATTTCCTGTACCTTATGAAGATGCAAAGAACAACAAAGTATTTAACATTAATACAGTACTTTAAAAAAGAGGTCATTTTCAAACAAATGACTGGAAACAAGATTCAAACTTTTCAAAGTAATGCAAATGGAATCATTTTTTCTAACCTATTTGGGGTCATCACCCCAAACTGTGAGAGAACAATCTCGTGTTTTTTGCACGTACATTCATGAAATGTCAGTCAGTATCTTTTAGAAACAAAGATTAAATAATTGCCTACTCTGTGGTTGGGCCTGAGCCAGAGGGCTGAGCTCTGGGAAAGCCACCAACAGCCTTTCCCTCTCCTTTGAAGCTTGCACATATTCCTTCAGCTCAGCCACGCTGTTCTTCAGATTGCCTATGTTGGTTTCGAGCATCTGCTTTTCCTTTCGGAGCTCTAAATGCAAGTCCTGTTGGGAATTTAAAAAAAAGGAGCATGAGCTACTAGGTCTGAGAGTATATAATATGAGTATGGACTCCGATATACCTGCTGTTTAGTGAGCTGAGCCTGCAGTTGTTCCTTCTCCTCTGACAACTGTTGCAGTTCATTCTGTAGGTCATTCTGTCTCTCCTCTTTCTTTCCCAGTTGCCTCTGCAGCTCTTCACACTCTTCGTCAAGAGCATCCACCCTCTCCAACAAAGATTTCTGCTTTCCCTGCATTGACTGAACAACGAAAAAAGAACTTCAAATACCTGTGTAAATAAATTTGAATACTGTTATGTGACTTATCCATGAGTGAGACTGTCAAAATCTCCAGCTGCAAACAACAAGTGAATCTGGCATTTCTTGTGACACTGACCTCTTGCTGTCGACAAGCGCTGTGGAACTTGGCATTCTCCTTGTCAAGAAGGATTTGAGTTTCAGAGACTTGGCTCTCTAGTTGCTGGACTCTTTGTTGTAGTTTACAACTGGCCTCTTCCACTGAGAGCAAGGATTTCACTTTTTCCTGCAGTGCATTCTTTTCACATTCTACCACAAAATAAAATGGTCACTTAAACAGCACATCAATTCGTTTTATGTGTGTGACTGTGCAAAGTTTTTCATACAATCCTGTAAAATGTGAATATTGTGAGAGGTGTAACTTGGTGGTAAATTTAAATATTACACGTCCTTACCAAGTGCTTTTAATGTAGCTTGCTGCAGTGTTACTTTGTCTTTCAGGCTGGAATTATTCTCCTCCAAGGACAAATTTTCTGTTACAAAAAACATTTAACACATAGCAGTAACAGTGATCTCAATGAGTTCCCATCATATTCATTTTTTGAGTTTACTGCACCTCTCTTGAGTAGTTGTTGCTCCTCTCGTTGCCTTTGCTGTGTTTCATTAATGGATCTCTGTGCTTTCTGCAGCGAAAACTCAAGCTGGACTATGGTTGCCTGGCGTTTTTCCGTCTCTTGCATGAACTCTCTATGTGCTCTTTCCAACTGAGACTTGAATCTCTCCCGCTCCATCTCTGCTGCTGCCAGTCTATCTTTAAGAGGGCGTACTGTGCACCGCACATCTTGTAGATGCTTTGCCAGCCGGCGCATGTCCCTGAGCTGTTCATTGGCCCATTGGGTGAGATCCCCTGCTGTCATATGTCCCAGCTCCAGGGAGTCCTCCACAGCAGCTAAGAGTGGCTGCAGAGAAGAGGGCAGGCCCTCACTCTGAAACAGCTCTACCAGAGCATCTCCTGTCTTCCTTAAAATGGACTGAACACGATGACAGGCATCGCAGGGGACGAGGGATGTCTCGACTGTTTGGCAGCTTACATCGTGGCTGTCGGCTTTTGGATAGCAAGGCTTGTTGTGGGTAGGACTGAGGGGTACATGATTCTGTGGCAAAAAGTTAAAGGAGCTTGTTGAGGAACAGGCAGATAAACAGTGTCTGCAGCTGTCACTTCTTGCGCTCATCTGAGGAGAAACAGATGAAACCGTCTCTGTCTCATCAATGTCAAATGTCTTTGGTTTTCCCTTTTTCTTGATGTCTCTGAAGGTCCCCTAAAAGGCGGAAGAAAGCATCGAAAGATGAGGAGATCCATTCTCTGTTAACATTTTGACATTCTTTTATTCATTTCTTTTCTTTTTTTATCTTAACTTAAACGAAGCGATATGTGTACCTTAAGCCTGGTGAACTCAACTAAATTACTCCAGTAGTTTCTGACTACAAGACCAACTGACATGCATCCTTTCTGCTGGGTTGGTTCTCTGCTTTGGCTGCACCTCAGCTGCTCAACATAGGAAGCGAAGCTTTGTAGAAGAAGCAGTAGTCTTGCTCAGGGAGAGGGAGGAAAAAATATTGTTGTCGTTGTCGTTGTCGTTGTTGTTAATGATTATAATAATAATATAAATGTGATGTAAAGCGTGGCTATATATTACCTGTCAATCACGAGCTCCAGCAAGACAATATGGGAGTGTTGATTGAAAGCATCCTCCCCATCCACAAAGTCATACTGCTCTAGCAGAGCCACCATGTCCAGATTACAGGAGAGCTTGTCGGGGAACTTCCAGGAGGGGAAGCGGACCGGTCCGGTTCTAGAGAGCACGTCCAGAATGACGCCCTGCAGGTCCACCAGGTCTTTTCCGAGGCTTTCTATACAGTCCCGACCGCCCAAGAGCTCACTCATGTCTGACGATCCAGCTTTGATTTTGTCTGTCTGACGCAGCGGCGAGGGCGAGCGGGCTTAGCTTGTTAACGTCGCATCTCCTTGGCAACCCCCACAAAAGTACTACAAGTCCGATAATACTTTGCGGCTTGTTTCCGGAAGTAAAACGCCTCCATTAGGTCAACGGCACCACGACGCAGTAAGTGTTCAGCTGGAGCAAGTTTAGACTTTAAGCTGTTATAGACCGATCTCATAACATTATATCTGGTATAATAAGGGTCTTTAATATATATATACTTTTCTTGTTGGCTTGGGGTTTCCAGGTGACTTCCTGCGTTACAGAAGACGCAGCTATGCCGCCCGGGCCTGTTCAGATAGTCCTGCCGGAGGCCAACAATAAGGTAACGAAAGCGCTCCGAGTTAGCTCATGTTAGCAGTGTGGCTAACATACCGCTTCTGAGGGGAAACTAATGAACAGTCAGCTCACACGTTCCCTTATTTATTGGAAAAGCACCTCAATCCCTAAATCACGATAGCTTGTTAGTAGCTTTTAGGGCCGACTCACCGAAATGACCAAACATACATTTTAATATGCTGCGATAGCTTTTGAGACTTTAGCTAGCACCTCAACAGAAAGAAAAGGTGGCATGAATTTGGTTGTTTGTTAAAAGTACTGGACAGTGGCATTTGGAAAATATTGTTGGGGATGTTTCTTTCCAGTGGTTAACAAGGACAATTCACGGACTTAACTGTAAGCAGTCATGTTTCATTTTTACCATAGGTATACAGTAGTTCCCTTAGAGAACTTTTATGGAAGAATCTATGAATTTTCACAGTAAACTGGATATTTTTTTATGTAAAGCGATATTGATATTTTTCCCCCAATGTTAGTAAGCCACAAATCGAGTTGTATTCTCCTTTATTGTATTGGTATGGTGGCAAGAATACTCAGATACTAATACAGAGTCAGGGATAATGGATGTTATTTATTGTTTTTATAGAATGGTTATGGTAACATTCTGGGTGCAGCGGGTGATTATTTAGTAGTATCTAAACCTGTTGTATGGTGTGTAATTTAATAAAAAATGTGAATTTTGACAACAGAATGATGCAGCAACAGAGGAAACCCCAGCAACTAAACCCATCGTTGGTATCATATATCCACCTCCTGAGGTCCGAAATATAGTCGACAAGACAGCCAGCTTTGTTGCCAGGTTGGTTACTCCACATGGGTCAATTGTACAATCTTTTATATAACTGCAGTCTTAACTGGTATTATGTCCATGATATATTTAAACTCTTGTCATTTCACAGGAATGGGCCTGAGTTTGAAGCTAGAATCCGTCAAAATGAGATCAACAATCCAAAATTTAATTTCCTCAACCCCAATGACCCCTACCATGCTTACTACCGTCACAAGGTCAATGAATTTAAGGAGGGCAAAGCACAGGAGCCGTCTGCAGCGGTGCCTAAGGTTATGCAGCAAACGGCCATGCAGCAGTCCCAGCAGCTTCCTCAAAAAGTAAGATATCAGATTTATTCTGCTTGTACTTTTGGGTTGTTTATAAGTGGTATTATTTGATCATAATAACCAATGTGTTATGTTTGTCAATAGGTGCAGTCTCAAGTGATTCAGGAGACAGTGATCCCCAAAGAACCACCTCCCGAGTTTGAGTTCATTGCTGATCCTCCGTCAATCTCAGCATTCGACCTGGATGTTGTTAAGCTCACTGCCCAGTTTGTTGCTCGCAATGGCCGGCAATTTCTCACCCAGCTCATGCAGAAAGAACAGAGGAACTACCAGTTTGACTTTCTGCGGCCGCAACACAGTCTTTTCAACTACTTCACCAAACTGGTTGAGCAGTACACTAAGGTGACCTTGCAAATTGTGCCTCTCTGATATTATTATTACTCTTTCATCAGTGGTGATGTTAAACTATCTCTTGATCTTGTCTCTCAACATTTAGATTTTGATCCCTCCAAAAGGCCTACTGAACAAGCTGAAGAGAGAGGCTGAGAATCCCAGAGAGGTTATGGACCAGGTAATCCCTTTGTAACTGTTACTGTTTTCAAAGAAAGCATTTAAAAGCATGTTGCCCATGTTAATCAGCTGTCATACTACTCAACTATCAGGTAAAGTACCGTGTTGAGTGGGCAAAGTTTCAGGAGCGTGAGAGGAAGAAGGAGGAGGAGGAAAGAGAGAAGGAACGGGTTGCTTATGCCCAAATCGACTGGCATGACTTCGTAGTGGTTGAAACAGTGGATTTCCAGCCTAACGAACAAGGTATAAAACCACAATAATTCTCATCCTTAAATTTGTGAGCCCCAAAATGTAGCCAGAATAATTTATCTTTACTGGTATCTCTGTTTCTTCAGGCCACTTCCCGCCACCCACCACACCAGAAGAGCTTGGCGCTCGGATCCTAATCCAAGAGCGCTACGAGAAGTATGGAGAGAGTGAGGAGGTGGAGATGGAGGTTGAGAGTGAGGATGATGAAGATGACAGGGAGGATCGGGATGAAGGTCAACCCTCACAGCCTGATCAAGACACACAAGTGCAGGACATGGATGAGGTAAGAACTGAGTAATCAATGAAGTAATTGATCACTACACCTTAAATTATCCATCAGTTGTCCAATTGTTGACTGAATTTTTTATCATTTTTACTTTGATTCATATTGATATTGTTATTTTCAATTTCCATTTAACCTCGTCTTGAAAAGAAAGAAAATGCCGATAAGTGCTGGTAACAACATATCATTCTTCCCCTTTCTGCTTTCTTCAGGGATCTGATGATGAAGATGAGGGCATGAAGGCGCCACTGCCACCAGACAACCCAATGCCGCCCCCACTGCCCCCAACTCCAGACCAGGTTATTATTCGCAAAGACTACGACCCCAAAGGTAAATCTTGCTTCCTTAAATGAGGTTACACCTTCTGCATAACTAGCTATTAATACACACAGTTTGTGCTGATCAATTGCTATCTTGTTCTCTCAGCATCCAAGCCTCAGCCCACAATTTCAGCTCCGGATGAGTACCTCATCTCACCAATTACTGGTGAGAAGATCCCAGCCAGTAAGATGCAAGAGCACATGCGTATTGGTCTGCTGGATCCACGCTGGCTGGAGCAAAGAGACCGCATAATCAAAGAGAGGCAGATAGAGGATGAAGTCTATGCTCCTGGATTGGATATTGAGAGCAGTTTGAAACAGCTGGCTGAGAGGCGTACCGATATCTTCGGTGTGGAAGAGACAGCCATCGGTAAGAAGATCGGCGAAGAAGAAATACAGAAACCAGAGGAGAAGGTGAGAACAATTATGGGCTTGAATAAAACAGTTTGGGTTCAAAAGGAATCTCTGAGATGAATAAAGCAGAGTCATTGCAGTTTTGAATTTCAGAGATTACAAATAATATGGCTTGTTTTCATTCATTTTGTTTTTCGATGTCACTAATATTTGTGTTCTGTCTCCCCAACCAGGTTACCTGGGATGGCCACTCGGGAAGCATGGCTCGCACACAGCAGGCAGCACAGGCCAACATCACCCTGCAAGAGCAGATTGAAGCAATTCACAAGGCCAAAGGACTTGTTGGAGAGGATGATACAAAAGAGAAAATTGGTCCAAGCAAGCCAAGTGAAATTCTTCACCAGCCTCCCATCCCCTCCTCTGCAGCCAGTTTGCCTAAACCCAGTCCTCCTGTCACTGCAGTGCCTCGCCCACCCTCCTCTGTGAGTTACTATCTTTATATGTATATATTTATTCATTCATACATACACACACACTTCATAACACATTAATGTGCTTTTTAAACAGGTGGCACCTTCAGTGCGCACCACTCTCCTGTCTGCTGTACCTGTAATTCCAAGACCACCTGTGGCTCCTGTGGTGCGCCTTGCACCAGGACAAGTTATAGCACCAATGCCTCCCATGATTCCTGCTCCCCGTATCAATGTGGTCCCAATGCCGCCATCAGCACCCCACATTATGGCACCAAGACCACCCCCCATGGTTGTTCCAGCTGGTAAGATGAAGGTTTCCAAGCATCTGTCACTGACATTCTAAATAAATATGCACAGTTCAAGAAATTTATACTTGTTTTATAGCGCTAATTTGGTAACTGAACCCTTTTAACATAGGCCTTCCCATTTCATCATTTAAAATTCAAATAATTTTCTTCTTCCAGCATTTGTCCCAGCTCCTCCAGTACCACAACCACCAAGCTCTGCTCCTGCACCACCTTCCCACCCACCCCCACCTCATGAGGATGAGCCAGTCAGCAAGAAGATGAAGACAGAAGACAACCTTATGCCAGAAGAGGAGTTCCTTCGTAGAAATAAGGTTAGAGCAGTGTAATGTCTTTATGTTTTTAGTCATTAGTCATTAATCAGTAGTTTTTATCTGCATGCAGACAAAAATGCAGGATTCATACTTTCTATTGTAGCGAAATTTATTGGCTACATTTGCTATTGATACACAGACCAAGAGAAGAGAACAACCAAATCAAAGTTATAAATTGTTTCTGGTTTGTTTATATGAGTAAAGTTTGTGATCAGAGGAGTAGAGTGGGCCTATGGGTTTTATAATGGCTGAGTAATGCACAATATTCCTATTTCTCATCAATAATTCAACCTCTTTTGTAATAGGTGTATCTTTTAGTTTTAATAAATATTGTTATCACTGATTGGCCGTTCTATTACTAAGTACTTGCCAAAAGCTGCTCTTTCTTAACTTAATTTATTTCCTCTCCAGGGTCCTGTGGCAGTTAAAGTACAGGTCCCCAACATGCAGGACAAGACTGAATGGAAGCTAAATGGCCAAGTGCTGAATTTCACTGTCCCACTCACAGACCAGGTATTGAAATGTTGGCTTATCTTTTCACTCTTTTTTTAGTCAGTGTATGCCAGTGTATGCCAGTGCATTCTGCATTCTTAAGGGTGTGCAAATGCAATGTCTCCACAGGTGTCTGTTATTAAAGTCAAAATCCATGAAGCAACAGGAATGCCAGCAGGAAAACAGAAATTACAATATGAGGTAAACTTTCCTTTCGAACCTTTCTAAAACACGTAATGTCTCATCCATATTAATCTCAAACAACTGATTGAAAAAATATTGGGCTTTTTAAAAAAAATGTATTTATCCCCCCTTCCCCCCCCTTTAGGGCATTTTCATCAAGGACTCCAACTCCCTGGCCTATTACAACATGAGCAACGGTTCAGTCATTCACTTGGCACTGAAGGAGAGAGGTGGAAGAAAGAAGTGAGCCGTGCAGCGAGAAGGAAAAGATTTTACTTGTGGATGTTTTCACCCTAAGTCCTGTTATGTCAGTTTAGTTTAATGATCATCATCAGAATATTACGTTGCATTTTTCATACTATTTTGTGTGAAGAGCGTGTACTTCTTAAATGTTTTAGTATGTTAATCCAAATGTTAAAAGAATTATACACTGACTGGCAGGCGTGGCTTCACACTTGTCGGTTCGATTCTCGCTTTGTTCATGATGATACACAGCGTTTGGTAACTTTAGGGCGCCATAATGTACACACATTTAAATAAAGTAATAAAAAACATGAAGACGTGCTCTTGTTGTTTCGTGATGTCTTAGGTTAGTAACCTTTTTAACGGTGACTGCTAGATGTTTTGGGTGGATGCGGTTTTTTTTTTTTTTCCACGCAGACGTGAGCGCCGCTTCCCGGGGCAGCCACTAGGGGCAGCGGTGCGGTTAAGACGCTGAAACCGGGCCAGCAGGACAGACTGGGTCCGTCAGTGGCCGAGGAGCGGCGAGGACCCCCGGGGCCAAAGCAGCGAGCGAAGCCGCCGTCAGCCGAGGACCTGACAAAGTAGCCTCTTAACCGGCTAAACATAGTTAGTTGACGGCTAACTATGAAACCCAAGATTAAAAAAAGATAGCGTTAGTTTGATGAAGGTAGGGAGATAAAGCAGTACTTTTGGAAGTCGAAGCTAACTTTGCGTTAGCAACCTATCATTGACTAGCTAATGTTAAATCTGATCGAGCATTCAGGTCGACGTAGCCTGCTAACGCATAACCTATTTGATGTGGCCTGACAGTTGCAGGGCAAAGTTAGGTGACGTTTACAGAAACGACAGCAGCTGGAAAGTTTAAAGTCGCGTCGAAAAAATCATGGCGTCGATGCGGTTTGATCCGACGGCGTTCGCCGAGGAGCAGTTTTGACTCTTGGCTGTCAACAAGCTCGCTGACGTTAGCTCTCCTGGCTAGCCAGCTAGCTGTCTTGCTACCATGGCCAAAATAGAGAACGGCCGTCAGCCGGCGGACACGAGGAGTATCCGGACGATCAGCAGCAGTCACATAGACGATGAAAGCTCTTTGGGATCCGACTCGGAAATCAACGGCTTCACCAGCGACAGACAGACCGATAAATACGGCTTCATCGGCGGGGCGCAGCAGTACTCGGAGGCGTCGTAAGTTTGTTTCAGCTCGCTCAATGATTTATTCCCCGGACTTCATCGATGTACTGTCGCATAACTAACACATGGGGCAATGCATTTTTTTTTTTTTTTAATCCACCGAAGTCGAGGTTGAGAGCAGGGTTGTGGCGGATCTGTTCAACTGTTTACGGGGAGCTATCAGGAGTTGTGGTGGTGGTGGTGCCTGGGCGCCTCCGTACGGCAGCGCTCCCGACCAGCTGCGTGGCACCGTCTGTTTTTATGCCCACAACATGGCCAATACGAGAGCCAGAGGCAGGAGGGCAGAGCTGGACCCATAACAAGCAGCATCATTATTTTTCATGTGTCCAGTGATCCATTTTCTTATGTATATTACTTATTTACTGCATACGCCCTTGGTGGAGAAAGCCAAAGGAGCTTTTCTTGTTGTTAGGTTTTCATTTGAATGGATTTATTCGTGGACCATGAGCTAAGTTGCAGTGTCTTTTCTAAGAATGCCTTTCTATTTTCCCTATTCACTGGGTGTTTGAAGCCTGCATTACAGCAGCAAAAAAAAAAAAAAAAAGTGGAAGGAGTGAGAGAAATTTGTGCCAAGCACTGGCTGTTTGGAAGCTTCCTGTTTTTTGGAGTTTTGGCAGACTTGGAGCCATAGCTCCGATGCCCCATTACTAGAGGGCCTCTTTTGGCTCGCATTTTTATAGGTAGTCAGAAACCCTGGGGTTAACTAACAGAATTTGGCAGTGAAAGTAACTTATCACTGTCTAAGGTCTTTGGAAGCTGAAGCTGAAGCTGGAGTATAACATATTGTTGTACTGGTCCTCTACATATAAAAGAGGGCTGTGCGAAGTTAAAAAAAAACACTCTTTGAAGACAATTGAACCCTATTATTACGGGCTTGTGCCGATGAGATAATTACATAGCTAAGTAAACCATCAGACCTCACTCATAATGTAGACTTGCCTACATTTTCTTTTTCTGTTGGAGAATATAATGTGCCCTTAAGTCCTTACTTCTTCATACTTCTACTTTTTGCCTGAAACCGTTTTGCAGTTAAAATACATGACCATTCAGACAAATTCTGAAAGCAGCCCTTTGAAGTTAAACAGGCTTTGCCATTAAATGGGTTACATCTGAGTCAGTATCTTTTATAGTCTATTCAAAACAAGTCTAGTATTTGGTATTTTTGATGCATTGCACAATTTACTGAGTGTATATGAGCAATGGCCACACACACACACACACACACACACACACACAGATATACTGGCACATGCAGGAAGAATAGCAGCCTTTTTTTTTTTTTTTTTGGCCTGCTGAGAGCCTGCTGTTGACACCTGCCTTTCTATGTTTATCTAATTGGGAGGTGTGAGGATTTAAAAATATACACACTTTCTTTCACCTGGCCCATGCTTTCTGTCCAAAAATAAGACTAGATTTAGATGTTGTTTAGTCTCATTTTGCTAAATGTTTATTGAAAGTGCAAAATATGAAATATATCATTTCCGTCTTTTCTCTTTTGTGTATCCAGAGCTCAGGATCTGCCTCCAGAGGTGCTCAGACAAAGGGAGGTGAAGTGGCTGGACATGCTCAACCACTGGAATAAGTGGATGATCAAGAGATTCGATAAGGTCAACACCATGATTTAACTCAATGACACAAAACATCAATGGGCGTGTGTTGATTGGCCAGATCTGAATGGTTTCCTATTTGGGCTTTTTTTGTTTTAATTGTTTTTTTTTCCTAAACATTTCCTAAACCTTTTCCAGAGCTGCTGTAGGAGCTCTACTACCATAGTCTCCAGACAGGAGTTTTTTAGTCCTCGGTAGTTTTGTAAACATGATCAGACAAGGTATTTGAATGCACAAGGGCAAGACTTTTGTGGACACATTGTTTGCAGCTTCACTTGTCTAGCTGGTTCTGTGTGAAAATGCCCTCAATGAATCCGCATAGAGCCATAACTTCAGCTCATTCCCATGAGTCAGCAGCAGGGCAGGACACGACCCATCCCTTTATCACTCCGTGCACCATGTGACAAATTGAGAGTCCCAGATTCAAGGCGGGACACTATTAACTTCCTGCGAGACAACTGTAATAAAGGTGCTGTGAGTATAATCTATAGCTGTTCTCAAGTACTAGTCTACTCTTCAGTATGAAAAGCAGTGAACTGAGCAGAAATCAGTTCTCATTTCCCTGTTGTGCAGATAAGCTCAAAGGTCATGCAGTAAAGGTCAGGGTTTCTACTCCCTCATTGTACTGTTTAGTTTTACACAAAGTTTACAGCAGATATTGTGCTCCCCTTAGGGAAGGGTGCCATGGTTGTATCAGAAATGACAAACAAAAGAGATCAGAACTGGTAATGCAAGCAGAGCCAACATCAATGTGAAAAGCTATTTATATTTCAGTTTAATCAGTCTATTGTGGAAACAGTGGCTTGTGACTAAGCATGAAAGATTATAGTTCCATCTCTACTTGGATATATTGCATGAGTTATGCTTATGTTGCTTACCTCTGTGCACTCTGACTGCATACATAACAGTTTGGGTCCACTGAGGCCAGTATATTTCTCTTCCATTTCGACTCAATCCCACTGTAAGAGGTTATTTTCTTTTGTGGTCTTTCAGCGATCTTTGGTAATTATTTTCAGTTGGCTATTTAACGGCTTACATTTGGACTTGTTACAGTAGGAAGTCCTTCCACTTGTACTAACTTGGTTCAAATAAAGTGAGAACAAGTGTTTTTAGTTTATTCACAGCCAGAATTTACGATCCAGTACACTTGTCCATAAAACTTTGGAGTGCAAGAACATTGTAGTAATTATATCCCACTGTGACATACCAAAATGTCTTCTGTGAGAAAGGCCCCTTGAAGACAAGGAGCTGTACGGCATTGTTTTGAGCAGATAGATATATTTAGCATGAATTCAATAAGTGGAACCAATACCAAGGGACCGGTCCACTGATTGTACATTTTAGCTTGTATAATGCCTTTCTTGGCTTTTAGGAAGCCGTTTTAATGTTTGTTTTTGTCCTCCTTTATTCTGTTGAACCCCTGTTCTCTGTGGCTCAGGTGAGGCTGCGCTGCCAGAAAGGGATCCCTCCTGCCCTCCGAGGCCGCGCGTGGCTCTACCTTTCAGGGGGGAAGGTGAAGAAAGAGCAGAACCAAGGAAAGTTTCAGGTCAGAGAGCTGCTTCTTTCAGTTCCTCCTCACAGCTCTCTTTATGGTGTACTTTCTGCCTCAGTTCATTTTATAAGTTTCATTTGAGTTTTTTTACTGAAACTGTCCTCGTATACCAGGGTTACTTCTTCTGTTGAGAACCCTGATGTTTTTTGCACAGGACTGGAGCCAGTTAACTTTTTAGTCAGTTTAAAATGGGAAGTGAACCGCTGTTAATGGCTAGTAATAGAACTATCATTCTAAATTGTTTCTTTTAGGACTATTAAAAACAATTATTTTAATAATAAGAGTTATTCCTGTAATTACTTAATTTTGTAGTCTATCAACTCTCTGAATTGTTTTGATTTGAAAAGCCACAGTGCTGTAACTGTGCATTAAAGGGATCCCATGTCCCCTCCATGTTTTTGCCAGGAGCTGGATAGCCAGCCAGGAGACCCCAAATGGCTTGATGTGATTGAGAAAGACCTCCATCGACAGTTTCCTTTCCATGAGATGTTTGTGTCACGGGGAGGACACGGGTAAACTATGTGACATGATGCAGCATTAGACACTTGAAGCAATGACTGTGACAGTCATCTGTGATTGTGTCTCTGTATCTTGATTCTTCACAGGCAGCAGGACCTGTTTCGTGTTCTCAAGGCCTACACTCTCTACAGGCCGGAGGAAGGATACTGCCAGGCTCAGGCTCCCATTGCTGCTGTGTTGCTCATGCATATGCCTGCTGAGGTATTGTGTACTTTCCCTCCACCACAAACACCATATAAAATTGTCTCCTTCGGTGTAAATGTGCTGCCACCATACTGTGTCAGCTGTGGAGTAATTGGTTCACTGTGCAGAGTTCACAAACAAAGTATGAAGTCTTGTTATTATTCTTTTCTATAAACTAGAAATCACATGCTCTTTGTATTACTCTGTGCTGCTCAGTTTTAATTTGTGACCTTGGTCAAGTTAAGCTGAACAGCAGAAAGACTACAAATATGATACCATGTGGACATAAATCCTAGAACTGCTCCAGAGACTGAATAATAGATAAACTCTTAGAGCATTATGACAGCAGCCACGGTGACTCTACAAGTGTTTATGCTGATTTTCTGATTTATAACAACAGACTGTATTGAGATAAATCTTACAATAGCATTGCTGGCAAAATTTTATAAACCCACAGACCAAGTCACTAATTGTAAGTCATTGTATCATCTTAAAAACTTCCGTCTTATATGATAACTAATTCCACTCTCTATACTCAGTTCTCAGTGAGTTTTCTGGTATTATGTGACTTCCATTTGACCTCTGTATTTGTTTCCACAGGATGCCTTCTGGGGGCTGGTCCAAATTTGTGAGAAGTATCTTCCTGGCTACTACAGTCCTGGCCTGGTGAGACTAAAACACATGCAAGCCTGCATCATGTGACCACCCGTTTTGCAAATGCAGTGAGAATATGACTTATTCTGATGTTGCTGTTACAAGAACTATAATCCACACTAACTTAGTGAACCTTCACTGTGATTACAGTAAAACTTGAATGCAGTTTTGTTATTATTGCAGACAGAGGGATTCTGTAGTTATAAGTTACTGATGAAACAAGTGAAGCATTTTCAGACCATGATTTGACACTGGATTACTTATTTTCCCATTGTCAGGTTTTTGGTTTTTTTTTTGTTTTGGGGTGTTTTGTTTATTTTTTTCCCAGTTACCATTCAACATTATGTTTTTATATTAAATAATTCTTTTTAAGTGGGATCAAGATTTGCCAATGAAATACTCTGTAGAATAGAACCACAAAAGTGGATTTTTAAAAAATCTGGGTAGTCATTCATGGTGGGAAACAATTTATAGTTTGAGCGACATGATGCATTTGACTTTCTTTTTTTTTTTTTTTAATAGATGAAAATCCATATGCGTATCTGGTTTCTGACTCAACAGTACAGTGAACTGTAGCTTCTGTTTACACTGTTAATTCTTTCCTACCTGTTCCTGTGTCTCCTCTGTCTTTCAGGAAGCTATACAGTTAGATGGAGAGATCCTGTTCGCCCTGCTGCGTCGTGTCTCCCCACTAGCCTTCCGCCATCTGGAGAAACACAAGATCGACCCCATCCTCTACATGACTGAATGGTTTATGTGTGCCTTCTCCAGAACGTTGCCTTGGGCTTCCGTGCTGCGTGTTTGGGACATGTTCCTCTGTGATGGTAACAATGGCTTCTAGTGCTGTACTTGCAGTGGTATCGGGTATTGTACATAAGGAGTACACCAGAGTTTCTTCACATTGAAGCTCTAATCCCCTTGCTCTTTTCCCTCTCTCAGGAGTAAAGATAATCTTCCGTGTGGGTTTGGTGCTGCTTAAGTGCATGCTGGGGACCCGGGAGAAGCTGAAGGCCTGCCAGGGCCAGTATGAGACCATGGAGCTTCTCAGGGCCATAGAGCCTCGATACATGCAGGAGGGATACCTTGTCCGAGAGGTAACAGCCGAGGAGCAGCAACATGGCACAGTGAAACGATCCTTTAGAGTCCATGTCTTCCAGGTCACTTGTTGGGAAGACTTAACCCTGCTCAGATATCTCTGCATGAAATTCTCTTTCTCCACCAGCAAGAGACAATTAAATTAGTTGAAAAAATGGTTTATGTCACACAATGGCTGGTTCACGTAGAAAAGCATGCATAATACTTCAATCATATTGCTGTTTTATGCACATTATATTTTTTTCTTTTGCATACTTCTGGCTGGAATGCCAGTTGATTAAAACTAAAACCCAAATTACATTCTCCAGGAGCACGTTTTTGATTAACTGACTTTACACACATTAAAATGCATATCTTATAGACTTAGTATGTTTTTTTGTTTTAGTTTTTTTTCCAGGTGTTGGATGGCTCTTCATTTGTATAAATAGCCTGAATCTACTTTAAGCTGACAATAGCTATCATGCAGTCTGTGCTGGACCTTCCAGTCAGAACTAGCCATAGAAATGTGGTCTATAGAATTTATTTGCATGGGATACAATGGCTTGTAGTGAAATGTTTTAGTACTAGTATCGCACTTGGAAGGCTGAAATTGCCCAAAAGAAATACCTTTTTTTGCTTAGGACATGAACAGAGTTTTTTGATGGCAATAAGTTACATTACGCTGATATAATCCTTTAACGATGTAGTGGAGGGTTGTGTCACTCATTCGCTCGCTGACAGAGAACAATAAGTGTTCACAAATGTAGCCAAGGGAACAGCAGAGAGTCTGAGAGAGTGAATTAAAGTGATACAGACATATTGACCAGAGGTCTGGCTCTCCAGTGTCTGGTTCCTGTGTTTGAGTCTTGTGTGAGTATCTGTCCATGTTAACAATACCCCCTCTTATACACAGGGCTGTAATGACTGTGAATGTTGGTGCATCCACAGCAGCCCCAAGGCCCTTTGGCATTTACTGAAAAAGTTCACATTTTTAACACAATGTTCAACTAGGATGGAAGATATTTTCCAGCAAAGCCTGGTCTTGTTTCTTCACATTTCCCTGATTATGATCTGTATGACTTCAACTGCGACCGGGTGACGTGTCTCTTCCGTTTGCAGATTCTAGAGGTGCCAGTGACCGCACGAGATGTGGAAAGAGAGCATCACACCCAACTGAAGCGCTGGAAGAAAAACCGCGGAGAGCTGAATTTCAAACCACCTCCGAGGATGCATGGTGCGAGGGTCGTCATGTTGGCTGAGCCGCCCAGGCGCCAGGACCTGCAGCAGAACCCCACCATTGTACTAGAGGTGCCTCAGCCCACACCACAGCTGAAGAAGGGCAAGGAGGAGAAAAAGAGCAAGAGGAAGAGCATGAAGAAATCCCAGCCCGTTGTGGAGATCCCTAACCCTTACCCTCTTCCAACAAACCCTCCCCCTCCCCCCTCAGATCCACCTGCCCCACCTCCAGTCAGGGACAAGACACCAGAGACAGTGTCACACACTGAAAGAGACTCAGCTCACCAGCATCAAGCACCTCCTGCAGACCTTTCCTCTGCCAAAGAATCTCCTCTCCAGCGATCCACACAAAGCCTTAGCAGCACAGAGCAGGACACATACCTGTAGCTCCACGCCTGTCTGTGTGTGTGTCTGTGTGTGTCTGTGTCTGTCTGTGTCTGTCTGTGTGTCTGTGTGTGAGTGAAGCACCAGCAGCCTTCAGCCAACAACCCAGCTGCCTTTGCCATGGTCTCTGACTGGCCAGCAACATTACTATTCTAGTGTTGGACTGTTTTGTACTCATTTACTCATTTTAGATGGCATTTTGCCTCTGATATTATTCGTATACACTTATACACTAAAGCATCACTGCTAAGTGTAAAACTACTTCGATGCTTATGCCATTTCTCCACAAGAAGCTGATGAGACCTTAAGTCTTAGTATCCTGTTTACAAGGGAGGCATGTTACTGAGTGTTTGGGAGCAAATTCATTTCTTCAGACAAGTGGAGTCTAAACGGGAGAAAAAGAGCAATGAGATGCCTGAGCCTATGCAGTCTTTCTATACATTTTCACTGAAATTCAACACTATTGAGTTCACCTGTAATACTATGCAGCAGTGGATATAAACTGCTGATGCAAGCTGCATGCTTTTCATCCTCGCAAGCCATCATCTTCCATCAGGGGTTTCATGCACCAGAGGGCGACCTTGCGCAGGCCCAAAAAATCATTCCTGTTACATTTGTTAGTAAAGCTGATCAAAGCAGGGATGAGATTCCTTTAAGGATTCCCTCAGTTTGGGAGGTTTTTTTCTGAGATTGATCTCACTTTTTTTTTTTTTTTATCCCAGTGGGGATTATACGCTTCATGTTTGATATTCTTACATTTGAACTGAAAATCATCTTCCTGAATCAGTGAAATTGAGTCATGCCACATTGTGTCCATGCAAGTCTTTTTTTGTAACATGCACTATTTATTTACAGAACAGCTTAAACGTGAAATTCATTGTTTGTGCATGCCCCGCTAGTGCACAAATGGTCACATTTTTTTCAGAGTCTATTTAATCGATGTGGTTAAACTCTGTAGAAACTATAGTACTCACTGTGCCAGGCACTTCCAGCCACTTTAGAGCAGTAGTAATTCATGTTACTTGGGCAGCAGAGAGGAGAACACTGGAAATTCCTCATATATGACACATTCCTGCCTTGTTAAAAGCTAATCAGTCAAAAAGCTGTCTCTTGCCAAATGCAAATCTGTGTGATGTATGTATTTGTCCATGTGTTTCCTGTCACAACTGGGACAGTGAGTGATTGCCAATCACCTAATGGTGCTGACCTTCCACTTGGCATAGCTCAAGTATCTAGTTGGGGGCCAAGCAGATCTTGCTGTGTAGTATGTTTGCCCTTTTCTAATATATATTTTTTGCTAGAATTTCCAAAGCAAATCAAGACTTGTTTTCAGCCACTACCTGTGACCAGGCTTTTTCCATTAGTACAGTCAAGGAATCGTGAGATTTCAAGATTTATTGGGATATTTGAAGCATTTCTCTGCCTAATTTCTTTGGGAAATATGGACATGTCAGTTTTGATCTTTGTTTTTTTCCCCAAAACATGTTGGACAATCCTTCTTGTGGCAGTCCAATCTGTTTTCATCACCATGATAAATGATAAAGGGAGTTTTGACAAGCATAAGCACACGTGTGGGATGTGTTTGTGTGTATAATAAATATTTAAAAAAAAAAAAGTGCTTAAAAAGTGCATGTGTAGGTCAGTTACAAAAGAGCAACGGGGTTTAAAAGAATAACACATTTTCAAGCAGTCACTTGCCTGTATGCAATAGTTTTTTAGTTGCTTGTATTACACACCTCACATTTTGCTGATGTTATATTTTAATTTAATGCTCCTTGTGTAGATATGATATGTAAAATAACAGTTTGTTTTGTAATGAAATCTATTTTTCAATGTACATTGCCATATTTTATTCAGCAATTACCGAAACTGACTCAGACAATATGTTTTAAATCAACATTTGTAACACTAGGAAAAAAATACTTGTTCATCTTGAATTTGGTGGGATAAAATGTTTGACAACCATGGGGCAGTACACATCATTTTGAGTTAAACCTTTCCAAATAAAATGTAGTTTAAAGCAAACTTAGAAGTTTTCTTTTGCATTTTTATTAAATACTGTTGTGTAGTACATTGCCATCAAATGAATTTTGACGTGTTGTTGTTTTTATGCAATGTCTTATATTTCCCAGCAGATGGCAAACCAGAGTCACCTGCTTGAAATGAAGCAGTGGTTTCCAAAGTTGGTGTCATCAGGAAAGAACAAGTGTCTCAGGATACATTCATTTCTGGGTTGTTTTGGGTTTTTCACTTTACAATTATTCTTTACAATTTACAATTTTTCTTTACAACTTTACAATTTTACAATGTTTCTTTGCCAAAATGTGTTAGTTACAATTATATTAGATGCCATTATTAGATTAATTAATTTTTTGAATTACATTTTTAAACATGCCACAGTTAAAAAGGATGATAATATGTTCTACTTTTGAACAAATCTTGCGTGCTTGTGTCTGTGTGTGGACAATGGGAACGCATTCTTCCCAAGAAGAGTCAAATTATTCCTTTAAAAAAAAAAAAAACAGTTGTTCCCAAGGAGGGGTTAAAGGATTTTAAAGCCATCCTCAAGCTTCCTAAGTATAGTGAAGGTTAGTTAAAATTCACTATCACTGATAGTATAGTGACCAAAATGTAGATACTACAGTGATAAATTTTCTTTCCCTTTAACAATATAATCCTGCACTGTGTCAAAACTATCATTTCAGAATGGGCTCCATGGTACAAAATCTTATCAAATGGGAGTCCATGCTCTGGTGTCCATCTGTCTGGGCATCCTGGAAATGGAAAAAGATTGTGATGCTGCTCTGGGAGTGCATCCATTCATGACACACAACCCCCCCCCCCCCCCCCCCACCAGAGACTCTGCTCCCTCCCCTCGTTTAGACTAATGACAGGCTGCTATTCTTTATTCTCTGTTTGAATTTCCAAATGCCTCTTTTCTCCACCTTGAGGTGCGGGATACTTGAGGTTTTTGCTCCAGGCTTTAAAGAGCTCATCGTCAATTGCTGCCTTGATGACCTCAGTAAGCCTGCTAACTCATCCTTAATCGTCCATCAAGACGTGAGCTGCAGCTGTTGACCTCTGGGGCTCAGCATAGTGATTGAAAGAGAAGTTAGCAAGCTGCAGGTATATGGAGCTTGATACTGTCTTCAGCTATTTTAAATATTTTATGTTGTCAGTATATTTCCAGGTTGGCGAGGTGTGTGTAGCTTTGATTCAAAGGGACGGGCTACCTGTCGATAGCTCTTAATCATACTTAGCCATTGTTTGGATCCACAAAGGCCACTGTGGACTACTATGGGATCTGTTGATGTTTGCCCACATGAGGCACAGCAACAGTTAATGGTCTAGGTTCTTGAGGAATGCATGTACCGTCACGCTTTCCCTCTTTGCATCGGACACCTGGCCCTCTTTCAGTGCCACCGTGCCATTTACATCTCAAAGGGGGACAACCAAGAAGGCTCTCTCTGTGCTCCCTTCCTTACTCCAGAAATGATCTGATTTATCTCTTCATCAACGGAAATATATGCCTTTAGAGAGCCATCCCGCCTCTCTCGTCCCTAGCTAATAGAGATGGGAGAGGGAGCAGTAAAAAGAGAGACTTGTGATCCTCCGTGTGATCCCAGACCCAACGGACCCCTGTCACAGTGCTTGATTCATGTGATGCGGGTGACTTTCTTTCTGCTCCCAGGCTCAATGTGTTAAGGCGAGGGGGGGGGGGGCATAACGCAAAGCAAAGGCGCCTGTGTTCCTGAGGTATCCGATTCCCACATTTGATGGAGCATGACAGGTTGGCTCAGGTCAAATTAAAAGGCCGCAGTAACAAATATGAGGGCAGACATTGTGATCGTCTGTGCAGGTGAACTTTCCATGGCAGGGGAAATAAAAAGTTATTTATTGCAGCAAGGAAAAACATTAGTCTTTGTGCAGGAGGCATTAAGAGGGGGGATCCCTGTAAAGAGGGCCAGGTTGGATAATTGAAACATCCCTGTGTTGTTCTTTCACTGTGGATCTCTTATGTTCATCTGACAAAGGAGAAGCCCTCACTTATTTTCCCCTCTTAGCATAATGGATGACTGTGTTCTTTTCCACATCCAGACCTCTCAACCAAATGATGTATACCTGCCTTTTATTTCTACAGTGTAGTATGTACAGTATGTCATGAATGTCTACAGTCCGTTCTCTGGCCCTGCAGGTTTCTTCTTGAATGAAAACATGACAGCTCTTGTTCCAGACATAGCATGGTAAATAGTCTCCATCCTCTGTCTCCTGTGAGCTATTTCTGACCACCCTTGAAAGAGACTACTGTTAAATCACGTTATAAATGCCTGTTAATGTCTTAAATTTAGAGCAGTGCCAGCAGGCTCAACTATTCCATCATATCTTATACAGGGTTCTTGTGTCTTGGAATATGTTGTTTCCATTGTATAATTTTGCTTTCATTTGTGGTCCACAGATGCCTACATATATGGTACTAATGATACTTAGCAGGTGTAAATTTAACATAGAAAAACACCCAAAAATTCTCATGGGTGCATTTAGCTAAGTACTTGGAATGTCATCACAGTTCTCATTCCAGCTACTCCCAGTAGACAGCCGCCCTGGAGACCATATGAAAATTATTGTGGTGCAGTTTGAGATGGGGGTGGGTTCGTGGGTGGATGGGGGTTGGGGGTTGAAACATATGCTTGGCTTTTTCAATACTATATGATGTTACAATCTTTAACATTAATATAATTTTGTTATGATGCTAAATATAGTGAAGGGTACCATCTCCTTTTTTGTTTTTTGTTTTTTCTTTTTCTTTTTTAACTGCACAAGAAGATGATAAAATAATGACATAAAATGATAAAATGCAAAAACTGGGGCACAGAAAAAATTAAAGACCCTTCCCTACTCTGCCCAAAGTTTTAAACCCGTCTCCCTTACGCAAATAGAAATGACATATATCCCTCCCCCAATAATTTTCACACAGTCCTTTAGCAGGTTTAAAAAAAAAAAAAACATCAACAAGGCTGTCTCTGTCAAGTGAGATTCAAACATGCGGGTGAATGGTAAAAAAGGTAAGTGAGGCATAGTAATTGTGTCTGCTAATCATCTGCCTGCTGCTACGCCTACAGGATATTTTAGCTCCAAATGATGGGTGTGTGGGGGTTACATGGGGGTAAGTTCTGCACACCTGCATGGCTGTCATACTCCTTGAGGAGTTTTAGGCATTTCATTTAATCCCCCCCCAGCACCTATCCTCCTGACCTCTTAACCCTTGACATCGCCTGGCTCAGTAGAGCCAGAGGCATGCACAATTATGGTTGGGAAATCTTTAGAGGTAAATGGAGCATAAACAACAGTCACAGTTTTCCTGACACTCCTGAACTCTGCTGACTTGAGTCAGTCGTCTTTCTTTGCTGGTGAAATTAAACCTGTCACGATAGTTTTTCCCATCCTTCTATTCCGATGGAGCAGTTTTTTCTGATTTTTCTGTCACAAACTCTCTCTGTAATGACGACAGTGAAAGAGCCTGAAGTTACTGGGCCCATATTCACAGCTCTCTCCTCAACATCTCCACCCTCCTTAATCTCTCCACTGGCTCCTGTCCTCTGCTTTTTTGGTGGCACTGATATTGAGTAATTAAGAGAGCCAGGTAGAGAATTAGCCATTAAATGGCTCTCTCTCTGGGTGTTTGTTTACTTGTTTGTGCGTGGGTGTGCCTGCTTAGGCTCCTGGCCGGTGGGTGATGAGTTACAGACACAGATGGTGGGCATCAGCAGGCTGGCTGGGGGCAGATTAGCAGCCTCCCATGTCTGAGCAGCCCCGTCCCAGCCCGCTCCCAGTCCCACTGAGCCCCAGAGGAGGGTTTGTCTGTAACTCTACTCACTTTGGCAGGCTTCATGTGTTGATGGAGGCCGACTGTGGGCTTATCTCGTCTCATTCCCTCACCAGTAGGCCTAGCAAGCTTGGGGCTCCCAGAGAGAAGGGGCGGGGGTGTCTGGTGGGGATGTCTGTGTGAAAACAACCTTGTTTTGAAAAGGTAATGCTGTTGCCTTTAAGTGGCACAGATTTTGTAATTAGAAGTAACTTTACACCACTAAATGGAGCGTTATCTAAATGTCTACATATTTGCACTTTTATAGCATTGCATGTAGGTGTTGAACCTTCTTTTCTTCATTAACCACTAAGTTAAAGGGCTGTAGCCCACTATGTCCTCATATGTGCGGGATGGTGGCAGCCACATGTGCCACCTCTGCGGGGACGGGTTGGTAATCCCCTCTTCCGCTGCATGAAAAGTGCCTACAGTGCAGATTTTGCCATTATGCCATATTCACATTGCACTGGACAGGAAAAACAGTTCAAACAGTCCAGGTTAAAGGTCAGCCAGATGCAATGTAGAGGCCACAGGAGGGGGGAAACTGGGCAGCCTTTAGGTTAGCATTCGGTGCCTGTTTATTTTATAAACAGTGGGAGCAGATTAGTACTGGAGCCAGGTTCCCTCAGCCATATGGGGAGGATGTCCTCTGTGTTAGGAGACTCTTAATAAACCATTGTGTTCATGGCTGCAGACACACAGTCACTAGCATTATTTCTGGTCACCACTAATGATGAGATGATATTGTTGCCAATACACATGCACAATACGCCACTTCCATTCTGGGCATAATAGAGAATTGAATGATTTTGTTAGGAGCAGCTCTCAAGTTTTGAGTCATTAGGGCTGTTGGCACACTCAGGCCCTCGTCACTGTGAGGTAAAAACAGGAAATGGATGGAACCTCCCAACCTCAGCGCCAGTCTAATGAATCCTGCTTGAAGATGTTTGTGTGTGGCTCATCTCCTGAAGACTTTCTGCCCCTCTTCCTGCCATTGTTTGGGGTTTTTGTCAGATGCAGTGGCAGTAAAGTCTCTTTGATGACTCCAACTGTCAACGCTTAGCTGGATTGTTGGGTCTCCATCGGCACTTAAGGATTTACCCAAACACGCTCCAGTTTGATGGTTTAAATGTTCTCATCTAAACTGGTTCACTGTATCATGAATACACATACTATAGAAAGGGAAATCAAATCCAATATCTGGCCAAGTTTTGGATGAGGCATACCCATCAATCCATGTAGAGTATTGCATGAATTTCACCTTCAATACAAATATCAGCAACACACTGAAATTTTGAACTTTAACACACATTTTGGATGATTTATCAATCTTCTAGCAAAAAATGTGCCTTCTGGTCTGGCTACTGGAAACTGCTCAGACTGATGCTGTCAGCTGGATAAAGTATTCAGCTGTGCCAGGACGCTGCAGTGCTACTGACAAGCCTGGTGCAGGGAAACGGAGCATAAGTGTGTGGACTACCATTGTATAAGTGCCATTAACACTCCTTGCTGAAGCATTTAGACCATATGTTCCTTGAATTAGATGTTATTTAACCGGTAATGTTTAGGTTGCTTTGATTGAGTTTGCATACTACCAGCTGATGTGGCAGTAGTTTCAAGCATTTATCCATTAGCCAATGAATTACATATATATGTATCTAGATACATACACACACAAACGCAAATGCAAACACACGCACATTGTGCTCTGCCACATCCACATATTTATATATATTTAAGGTAACATGTATTATAATGCGGATGGTGTCATGCTCTCTTTAGTGAAGTGCTCTTCTTTCTCCATCAACTCTCTTTTTCTAACTTATTCAGAGGTCCGCAGTCTTGGAGATTTTCATGGGTCTCATTGCCACCATATCAGCACAACAATAATTGAGCAATAATCTAGCTTTATGTAACTCTGAATTCTCCCTCTTGTGGATTTGCTGATTCAAGTGAATCTGCCGGGACTGATGCTACATGTACAGAAGTGTTGTAATAGTTGTGGTGTCTTGGAGCCACTCTTTGGTTCCTCCTAAATCAGACAGTACAGATTCCCAAGTTGGAGATGAGAATAGCCCCTTGCAGCCCCAGTGTTATGTAGACCAGATGAGGAGAAACCTGAGCGTTACAGAGAAGGAACCATAAACTGAACCAGCAATTTTGATGTGTAGCAGGCCCCCTCTATAAGAACTGGCCCTGGAGTCAGTACTGAGAGGAAGACAGGCATACCGTACTTGAGCAGGGTAAATGTACACATTGAGGAACAAAAAGCAGGCTTGTCTCCCATGGAAAGAGCTGGAGCTTGGCTTTTCTTTTATTTACAATGACCTGTGGGGATGAAATAGCAGCTCATGTATCAGCACAGAGGGTGTTGTGTCTTCATGGCTGTATGGACAAAGCCCCTTCATCTTATGGGCTGGGGCATGATTGAGGAGGATCAGGGCACAGCGGTGGAACTTGTTAACACTGCTGTTATAGACTGCTGGCTGCAGGTTTCAGTTTTAGCCAGTGGGCTGGATCTAGTTGAAAAATATTGTAGGTTTATCCTGGATTATGATTCACAAAGATTGATGTTGATTAATTCTGTTATGTCAGCTTGCTCTCTAATTACATAGAGGCATACAGGGTTCAGCTGCAGGACAATTCCCAACTCTTTAAATACCTAATCCTAAATATATGCACAATTCTTATAAGTGCAGACTAAATGCAACACAACTTTCTTAGTGTAGCACAAAATGTTTCAGTTGAGATGGTGAATCAGAGAGTGTTTAGGATGAAAATCTGATTATAGGGAGTTAAGCAAGAGTCAGTTCATCTACAAATAGTTCAGCCTAACTTTTACCCATTAAAAAGTTTATCTTTCTTTTATATTTACTTAAATCTGTGGAGATTCATGGCGCATCATGTTAGGCAGTGTCAGCACTACAGAACAACACTACATCATACTAAGATGCATTATAATATTGTGTTCAAAAGATAAACAATTAACATTCATAATCTTTTGATAGCTAATGATGACTAATTATTTAGCGAGTGAAAGTTTGTGTAATTACAATTGTTGATTTCTATTTGATACAGTCATTCCTGACTGGTAGTCATAGTTTAAATTAAAAAATTGAACTTAAAAGCACTAGATCAGTGACTTTTGAACTCTACTGTAATGAAAATAAACCACCTCTTTACAGGACACAATATCATTGA
Organism: Istiophorus platypterus; assembly: GCA_016859345.1. NCBI lineage: Eukaryota > Metazoa > Chordata > Actinopteri > Istiophoriformes > Istiophoridae > Istiophorus > Istiophorus platypterus. The sequence goes on from CM029115.1 coordinate 8,586,362, forward strand.
GTCAGCGAAGCCACATAAGAGAACATCTGGAGTTTGAGCTTGAGCTGAGGTTTTGTTCATGCATTATTTTTGAACTCATTATGCCATATCATAAATCTTGCTGTGGCCATGATTGCATGTGTGCGCTGTTGTCACCTAAACTCAACCCCAGACTTACATCTGCTCCAGGCCTTAGATCATGATAGATGTAAAAACTTGATTGCTGCAGATGAGAAGAAAGCGCTGATTCTTAATCACTGAGAAACACATGAACAAATGAGTGAGTCAGAGAATCTTTATTGAGTTTGCCCTCTCCATTTAACTGCAATTATAAGGAGCACTAACAAGTAGATAAGGTGCATTGCTTTTATTAACTAGCAGTTGAACGGGGTCAACTTTTTTAGCGTACGAAGTCCCTCATTCCTCCTATCTGATCTTTGCCTTTGAATAAATTGCAAGGTTATGTGAGGAGATTGGCCTTGGAAGAAGGTGGACATATGAAGGAGTTAGACCTTCACCTTGAGATAGAGGAGTTATGCTGGGATGGCGTGCAAGCCGCGCCGGCCATGGAGATTAGAAAGGAGGAGAGAGCAAGCAGGCGGCTGCCAGCGATAACAGCAGGAAAGATAATAAAGCAGAAGGTGTTTCCTGTGAGGGTTCCCTTAAGCAAAAGTCATCCCCATCCACCACCATAGGCTTACTGTGGACTAGATGCATGCTTATGGTTTGGTTGCCATCTTGAACTGATTTTGCTGCAGGGCTTGCAAGTCAAATAAAACTTAACTGATCTTTGCTATGACAGGAAGGGAGGGGGGCGGCAGTATGTATTGTACACACGGATGGATGTGCAACCATATACACCCACACACAGGCACATTTTGGCCCTCAAGAGCCTTTTGTGTTTGCTTTCCTCCACCTCAGTCAAGACAAACAATGGTCTTGGCTCCTCACAGACTGAGATGGTCATTGTCCCTCTCATGATGCTATTAGCTATTGTCCTGATCTTCCGCTGCTCTTGCACACAAGATGAACTTGTGCCGATTCAGCATCGGCCTCCTCAGATGTAACAGATGCTCTCAATTTCATCACAAATTAAATGCTCAGTCACGTAACTTCTAACTTCTCTGAACCCCCATCTGAGAGAAACGTCGCTGCTAATAGTGTTTAAAATTTCATCCCCGACCGGAGCGTGCTCAAGAAAGCTTTGTTTGGCTGCACAGTGTTTCCAAGCTGTTGGTTCCCGTTGAAAGAACTGTAGCAACCCAAGCATATGCCAGCTGACGTTTAATCACACTCACCCAGGCACTGGCTCAGTCATAGAGAGTAGTAGGTCTGCAATTAGATGACAATGGGCCTCTCTCTGCTGCATTGATGGCTGATGGGTGGCCACAGAGTTATTGATCAAAGACATAGGCACAGGAAGAATAGGGGGAGCAACAGGCCTGGTATAGATGTTTGGCTTTGGAACAACAGGTGACATCTCACAGGCTCGAATTTGACTCTGGCCTGCTGTGAATAATTAGATCTTAGAGAGAATTTGCCACCCGGAAAAAGCTCTTCTGCAGTAAAGATGTCTAATGGCAGAGGTCCTTTGAGATGAAGTGAAGCACAACTGGCCATCATTACCCAGCTGTAATAGAACTGATGGGACAGCGCCAAGGTTGAAAATAAGCTGTTAATACAACCATAAGTTGACCCTTTGTCAAGCCCCAATCTCCTTCATTACTGTTGCTATACCCTGTCAGAATTTCCATTCTTGCAACGCACATACTGTAATAGTTTACAACAAAACGGTGGCAGCTTTACCATAGAAATTCTTAGTATCTTTAAAAATGTTATGCGTGTTTGATGTCAGGCCCAGGTAGACAAACACAGACTTTTTAACAATAGCCAACACCTGTTGATTTTGGAAAAAGACTATAATTTTGTTCTAAAATAACTCTTAGTGGATGTCTGGCTCACATATTATAAACAAGGCAGCAGTTAATAGATTTATGCTCTAATGTTCTCTAGATGTGGCCTGTAAATGTTCCTTGGCCAAAGTAGCAGCGGGATAGGTCTCTATTTTAATAGTAAGCGAGTTAGCTTGTCGTGCTCACACTGTTTAATCAATTTGTTTTTGAAAGTCGCAGTTGGGGGAAGAGTTTTAATGAACGGACAATAGATGAAGAACTTCCTCAACTCATATATATTCTTATAAGATGTTTTAGCTGAGGTCACGAGTAATACCTTGAGGTCATTCTTGCAAAAGATTCACTGCAAGGTGAAAATGCAATAATATTTAGTTGTGTGTTACCTGATACCTGAAGGGATTTGCTAAATTGGCTACAGTTAAGTATCCTTTACCTATTTTAAATTCCACTCAGAATTACATCCACATGATCTTTGACCTGTCTAGCAAAAACCCATAAGTTACCACTTGTTTCACAGTCATACATGTGCCAGAATGTGTAAAATGCAGTAGCTTATTTAACTATGAATAATCCCGTGTTGGTTGGATGGATCCAGGGGTGACTGCAGCACACGTGTGTTAAGTGCTGTGTAACGAGGCCCCGACCCAGATGGTGAGGTGGAAGTGGTCCAGCTGTGGCTCCACCTCTGTGCCGCCCCTGGCCTGCATGCTTCGGATATCTCTCTGATGTCATGGGAGAGGCTGCGATGGTCAGACCGGGAGGCCTTCATCACCTCTGAGAGGAGGTGAAAATATCGCACGTTGCGGATAGCTGAGTGGGGGGGATATGCAACAAGGCTCCTTCTGTCAGCTCCCTTCCCAGCTCCCAAATTTATTAATCAACTGAGAGGATCCAGGTCATAAAAATATTTAATGTTCATTCCTACCTTCTCGTATGCATTCACATGAAAAATTCTGAGAGAGCTGTGTGTAAAATGATGTCTCCTATTATACAGCATCATATGAGGGATGTTACTGTGTGTCTGGTGGGTGCGCTTTGAGATACATATCTGCCCTCACAGGGCTGAAAGTGAAATGATGACTGGTTGTAGAGGATCACATCAGTGTTGCTCTTAAGATGTAGGGGCCCCTCAGGAAGTCAATCCACTCGATTTCACAACAGGAGTAGCCTGTGAAGCCGCTCGCACTGTTGAATACTGCACTGTACTCTAATGATTACACCTCCGTTTGGATCTCCGATTTACAGTTTCACATTAAAGCCGCCCCCTGTAGACAGAATTTCCCGACAATAAAAGTTGTGTGTAATCACAGCTTACAACTGAGAAAACAGTAGTGACTCTTCACAAGGTTCAGAAAGAGACTATATTGCTCTAGTGATTCACACCATGTCTAATGCAGTGTTTTTCATGAGAGGAGCTGATAATCTTTGGCAGACGGGGAGTTTTTCCTGAGAGTGAGGCAACACAGAGACGCAGCGTCTCATGTGAAAGGCTTTTGAAGTGTCCCTCCCCTGTCTTCCCACACTGTGGGACATCTAAAACCATACATTGTATCCCCTCTCATACATGTACTTTAACTTGCAGCGCTTTCCATCTTGATGTGATTACCTCACTAATTTGCTTGGTTTGTAAACATCGTAATGTTTTAGCTGATGCTCCGTCTTCACACCTCATATATGTGGATAGAAGCTGATGGTTTCCTTTTTTTCTGCTTTTATGTGGGAAAACAGTGGACCTAGAAAGTCTGACCTTTGGCTTAAGTGCATGGGACCATTACTCAGGCATAATGTAATGTGTCTTTCTCCTGAATAGTATTGCCCCATCAATGAACACCCACATACTAGAGTTACACATCCTTTCCCTTGAGCTATTTCCTGCATCGTCTAAAAAACTTACCAACCATTTTACCAATCTTTACCAAGACTTTGTATCATTAGATTTTTCACATTATACTTTTTAAATTCATAATTTAAAAGAGAGTGGTAAAGTCACTACAGGATTATTTGTAAGCAGACATCTAAATATCCTTTTTCCATACTCATTTAAGTGCTCACTCAGTTTATTTTCATCATTAATTAATCTGCAGATTAATATTTCTATTAATTGAATTCCATTCTAATAATTAAATGATGTTTTCTATTAAATGTCAGAAAGTAGAGAAGAATAACCATACTTGTTTTGTTCAACCAACAGTTTAAAACCCAAAGAAAGTCAGTTTTGTATCATATAAGACAAAGAAAAGAATCAAATCTCTGATTATCAGAAAAATAACTGAAATTGTTAATTGATTATTAAAATAGTTGCAAAATAATTTTCCAATAATGGTGTCTGCTCTAGTTAAAAGAGAACTAAAGCACCAAACAGATTTCTGTTCTAGTCATCGTATTGATACTTGAGTCTCACCTTCACCCTGCTGTGTATCTCCTCTCTTCCTCTTCATGGCTGCTCCCGTTTTCCCCTAATGAAAACAGGAAGAGGGTGTGTTTGGAGAACCAGAGCCTGAGGAGTCAAGCCGTTCACCAATGACTGACCGTAGTCTTTGTACTTGTGCGTGTGTGTGTGTGTGCCTGTGTATGCATGCCAGGATAATTGCTTTCAGGGAGCCCCTGAATGCCTTACCCTTGTTTCTTCAGCTCTTCAGAAATCTACTCTATTTGCTTTGAGCATAGCACCCCAAAGGCAACATCTTAAGCCTTGTGTATATGGCATGCTATCTGAAACACACCACTGCATGAAGGCCTTGCATACATGACCCTTTTACCACCTCTCATGCAGGGTGTGAGCACTGTCTATTAATCTGCATGCTCACATGGACATTTTTCACTTGTTAGACTTAATTTACCATGTTATCATTTCATTCTCTGTATAAGGCTCAGCAAGAGGTCTTCTCCTGGCCTAGCAGGGCCTCGTGCACTGTTGAGATGTGGCCGTGGCATCCTGCTGCTGAGCCTCACTCCCCTTGGGATGTAGGTCGAGAGCGGGCGTCGTCACCGCTGGCTTCTGCAGCTTTTATCGAGCCATGCCATACTCTCATACAGTGTACTACAACTAGCCTACATGAGATCTGACAACCGACGCCTGAGCAATAAAAACAAAGAGGAAGACCGAGGCTGAGCTCATTCTCTGCATTTACAGTGCTGTTAAATTACAATCTGGAGAGTTTTTTTATCACTATATTTTGTTCAATTGATTCTGAGCTATTTGACTGCAAATACACCTATTTCATTTAGCATCTATGAGTTGCTGCAAAGTTGCACAACATTTCCATGGAGCATGTGCATGAGTTGTTTCATCACAGAAAATTTTCCCTGTACCAACAGCATTTTTAGGTCATGTAAATGACCTAGGTTGATAGCTAATTGCTTGCTGGTGGTATTTCTTCTGATAAGATGTTCCTCTGTGAAAAGTCGATAGGCCTCCCTCCTTTTCTGCCCCATGGTGCTTGTTAGCTGTGGAATTTGGTGGGTGTGTCTGTGAACAATCCAAATAAGATAGATGCTGAAATGGAATGGGAGATATTCAGAAACTCTGTTATGTATGGGAAGGAGAAATATATGCAGAAGGAGAGGAGTCAATGTACAAGGCGAGGAAACATCTGAGCGTTGATATACAGTATTTTCTGCTTTCGGATTTGCAATCAGTTTGTGTCTGTGAGCTCCCTCTCAACAACCTGTGAAGCATTGAAATGTCATTAACAAATTTTGTGCTTTTTGCAACTTTTTGTAATTCAACACTTAATTTCCAGCTGTGGCGAGAATATAGTGAGTTGATGTGCAGGGGCAGCTGGCTGTAACTTCAGAGGCTCTAAGTCATGACAGACAGCAGCTGGATGGCAGAAAGGAAATCTCAGCGTCAGCCTTTGAGACTTTCTGTATCTGATCTATGGAGGAGTCTGCCTGGCCTAGTGTCTCTAATAATGATAACAGCAGCAGTGACCAGGCTATTAACAGAACTGTCCCAGCTTGGGTCAATCCTGCCTGCTCCTCCACTACTATTGTAAGTGTGGATCTCTTACAATGAAACGCTGTAATCCTTCCTGTGAAATTTACTATGATGACTATAAATCTTTCCAAGGCTGCCTCACATTTCCCCCTTTACATTGCAGCTGGGAAGACCCCAGTTCCTCCTTCCCTTTTCCCTCTGCAAGACCGGCAAAACGTCTTCTCTATTTTCTCTGTGGCCGAGTCCAAGTTCCTGCAGTGTGCTGATATTCTTGTTTGACCTACAGTCTTACTAACTCTAATCAAGAGGTGATGAAAAACTGCTGGTTTTAGCACTGCCTTCTATGCAGATGGCAATTAACCCAAGATTGGAGTCTGATAAAATTGAATCCTGCCATAGTCAGAGGAACTCTTACACAATCTTTAGCCATGCTTGCAGCTTGGCTCTACGGAAGGCAATGTAAGTCAGTCTGTCCACCACTTTGGTTCAGACTGAAATATCTCAACAGCTTTTTGATGAATTGCCATTAGATTTTTTTTCATTCTTGGTCTCCACAGGACGAATCGTACTGACTTTTCATCCAATGGTACCATGAAGTTGATATCTGGGGGTTTTCGTAAAATATCTTAAACACTATTAGATAGATTTACCACAACATAGTTCTTTTACCCCTCAGGATGAATTGTTAAACCTTGGGGATTTTAGATTTACTACTCTTTGGTTTATGACAAAATACTCACACAACATGCTAAACTAAGATGTTGAGCATGGTTAACATTGTACCCACTAAACATCAGTACATCAGCATAGTCATAGTGAGTATATTAGCATGCTGACATCAACATTCAGCCCAAGCTTCAAAGTACAGCCTCACAGAGCCACATGCATAACTAAAGACTCTTTTTGTGTCCTTTTTTAAAACTGATTATATTCCACACTTTTAATTGGTCTTTTGACTGATGTTTTAATGCTGCTTCCACCTTTTTTTTAATGATCTCATTTAGACACTCCCTCAAAGGTCAGAGGTCAAACCTGAGTAATGAAATCTATAGCCTCTAGTGATTGCAATTTAGACCCGTTGACCTGGGCATTGTCTAACTCAGCCTCGGGTTCAATAGCCTGACAGGTTGAGGTGAGTGCGGTTAGTGGTGCTCTGTCACTTACTCCTCTCTGAGGAATGTTACATCCATACACATGCATGCCTGGAAGGGGCCCTTAAAAGCAGTAGAGTCTAAAGTCAAAGTGTGGCATAAATTTTACTGAATTCCTTCTTCTGATGTTATAAGTTATGTTGTTGTATTTGTACTGCATAGGAATTTGTGTTACAACAAAGCATTAAAGCTTTACTGTGAGTAACCTGCTTTATGTCTGCATAAACACAATAATATCTGCTGATTTATAAAGTGTTGAAAGAATAAGCATAAAAGGGAAATGTTGGTCTTTATTTTGCATACAAGTACAATTTATCACCTCTGGGATTTCTTTTTGGGGAGGGGTTCCTCCAGTTCTGAGACAGCAACATGGATGATAGCCTGACCAGCTGAGCTGTTTAGTACTATTGTGTTCACTTTTTAAATCAAATTCTTAAATTAAATCTTTCCTGTTTGCAGCTTATTGAAGAACTGATCCCTATTGGGGCTTGCCCCCCCTTTTTTTTCTTAAACTAATGGCTCTTCAAGAGTGCCAGCACAGGAGCAACGTTCATTTTCATGCAAGGTCGTGCCATTTTTGACATCTATCCACAAACAATGTCCAACATAATGGACTGCAGCTGTAAAACAGTTTCTCAGACTCAGTAGCTTACAATGTTGCCTTCCAGTTGACTGGCTTACTACAGGGGAGTTTAGTCTCCAGACCCTGTGGGGTTTTACTCAAAAGGTCTGGGAGGATATTTCACTACCTCCTGTTTACACTTTACACTGGAGGCCATAGAAAGTGACTGGGGAGGAAAAATGCTTTGACACAGCAGGGGGCACACACGGCAGCCTGTTTTTAGACTGGGTTCATCCTGCTTTTGTAGGTGCTTTACCCATGAGTGCCAAAGAGGTCTATGTGGGGAGAAACCCACTGGCACTACTGCATGGGACAGTCAGTGCCTGCAGTATGGAGCTGATGAAGAATCATGTCTGCAAAGGAGTAAAGAAAAACACTGAGCTTCAAGGCAGCCACTTTGGACTGTGAAACATTTCCAGCAAAAGAGTTAATGCATTATGTTCAGAACACACAAACATGCATGTGTAAATCTCAGTGTATATGATGTATAATTTGGTCCAAGTTGATCAATTAGAACGTGGAAAATGCAGATCCATATTAAAGATATTAAAATTGGAGATCTATCAAATTATACTTGAAAAAGAAATCAAGACTGAGGTTTGCACATTGTTTATTGTGCACACATATATTGACTTCCAAATCCGAATCAGTGAATCTTCTAGCTCTGAAAAAGCATCAACCACAGGGTTCATCAGGCCGTGTGATCCAAGTTGGAGGAGCAGGGCATGGACCTGTTGTGACCCTGTCCCTATATGAGAAGCTGGTCTTTACCAGGAGACAGATTTAACCAGAGTCCTCCTCCCTGCTCAGAGGAGGTCCGGCTGATGGATGGGCTCTAATCAGCAGCAGACAGACCTGCCACAGGAAACATCTCCCCATCACGTTTACGGAAACCAGCACTTCTCCAGAGACCTGCTGATAGCCACAGAGGGAGAGGTGGAGGAGGGCAAAAAAAAAAAAATTGGATTCGCCCTCATTTTCTGCCAAGAAAATCAGCAGACTGTCCACTTTTCCTATCCAGAATATAATTTACTGGCCGACTGCCAAATGGCATCTTGAACAATACAGTAATCTAGAGCTTGATTGACCTAGAAACAAAAACTTATTTTGGGAATATGTGACTTGTTGATTTCCCACTGTAGTCTGTGTAATATTCCTACAACTCACTTGTTTAAAATGCTGGGACATGTTTTACACTTTCTTCTCACGAGTTAGATGTGAAGACTGATACGGCTCTCGTGTTTCTATGGCAAATATATATTTCGAGGAGATGTTAGCTTAGGCTAGCAAAAGGACTGGAAAGTGCACAAAGTGGTAATTGGTGAGATTTAGAGGTGCTGTAGGCCGATTGTTTTTCCTTTGGATGGAGCTAAGCCAGCTTTTTCCTCCTTTTACCAGTCCTTATGCTAAGCTAAGCTATAAGGCTGCTGGCTGTGGTATCAACCCTCTCATCTAACTTGCAGCAAGAAAGCAAAAAAGTGCATCTCCCTAAGTGTCTACAATTCGTTGAAATCTGAGAGAGGTAATGTAAATATTAACCAAACAAAGGTCCATTATAGATGCCATTTTAAATTAAGCAGGCGAATAGGTTCCTATGCATTATGCAGGGAGGATGTTAAAGCCAAGATAAGGATCAGTGAAGCAATTTGGCCTGTTTAAGGAAAAAAAAAAAACCCTTAAATAATCAAAGTTTCCTGCCAAAATTCACAACATGCTTGCATGCTAGTGTTACAAAATTATTACCTGTGCAAGGGTTGAATATGTAGCATATGCTATTCTGTGTTACCTTGAGTAAGTGTATTTTTCCTACTAAGCCCCTCCTCTTCATGTGTGTCTAAAGGAAGCGTCTGTCCTGTCAGATTTTGTTATGTGCTTTTTGTCCTGCCCAAAGGGCTTTTCTACCTCTGACAGGTGAGGCTTCTCTCCTGCAAGAGAAATCCTCCCCAAAATCCCCCCCTGCATGTCGGAGTGAGCGAGGCGATGAGTCGCCATTCGCTCTGCGAATGAATAGACCTATCTGTCTGCCATGCTGTTGGAATGCTGAGAGCTGTTTGCCTTTTGGACCCGTGAAAGCTTGTCACTCCATATTGTGGTAGCAGAGATTATCCCTGAAAAGAGCCTGGGTGTCCTCCTTTCTCTTCCCTCCTCTCAAACTCCCTGACCTTGATCTTGCTGTCAAGCAGCCTCCTGCCCTCTTCATGGACCCATGCAATCACACTTGCACAAATGTGACAGGGGGATAACCTGCCCTTTAATTATAGAGATCACAGTGTGACTCTGATCAAAAGGTTTCCACTTTGCTATCATTCATCAGTTTTGTAGTTAGGTTGTTTTTTGAATCAGATATCACCTGTGTTTCATTCAACACGATTTTGCATCAACTGTGGTAAAGAAGTAGTGGTCTGTACAGGCTCATAAAAAAGGTAAGAGAGCAGGTTTAGACTTGCCCTCTCTGTCCTGATCCTAAAGGCCCTTAGGGCTGTTTCCACCTGAACCTTCCGTCAAAGTTTCCATGATACTCATGAAAACAGGCACATAAGGTCCTTCCGGTCCGTTCAATTTGCAAATGAAATACCTCAAACTTCAACTGAGATTGAAGTGTAATGTAAAGCCTGAACTTTCACGAGGAACCTGTAGAGCAAGGGTTATACGCAAGGGCACCCCTAGTTGATGATGGTGTAACACCATAAACAAAGACCAACAAAGGCAGGAAGGGCTGAGACAGTGAACCCTACACCCTGACAAAACCATCGTATCCATCCTATGCATAGAGTGTCAGTGGAGTATGATGGGTAGCGCAGACTGTTTTTCCTGTTTTATTATTCCCTCTAAAAGGACACCCCCTCTGAGAGCACTTGGGGTCAGTGTAAACAGTCTCAAATCATGGCTCTGATGTGCATATTTAGACATCAAAAATCTAAAAGTGTAGATATACAACTGGGGAAGGTTGCTTGTTGGGTGGGGGCTATTATCATCCACTGTCACTTTGTTCTTCTTGACAGCAAATGAAGGAAGAGATGGCAATGTTTGTCAGTTGGTCTGTTTACTAGTTTGGTTTAGATTACTGGATGGATTGTTGTGAAATTCTGTAAAGACATTGATGGACCCCTAATGATTTTGGTCATCCCCTGAGTTTTCCTCTTATGCCATGAGGTTGACAGCTTTCGTTTTTGTTGGAAAGTCTTAACAACTATTGGATGGAGTTCCCTTAAATTTGGACCAGATTTCCATGGCAACATAAGAATAATTTTGAACGACTTTTGAAATCATAAGTGCAGCCTTACAGCATGCTAGCAGTGCTGAGAGACTCCAGTCTTAAGTACTCATCAGCACATTATGACACATATGTGATAAAATGTCTGGATCTCATAATCAACAAAGCTAAGCCGTCCTCAGTGCTACTCAACTGTTACTCTGTTATTCAGAGTGTGCCCTTTGAGTCACAGTTAGATAGAAGAGATCGAATTTTAAGATGATTCTTCCAGTTTGTTAAACAGTGTTATGACCATATGGAAGCATACAACAATATAGCTGTAAAGAATTATGAAGAGGCCTGAGATCAAATATTTGACATCCAGGTCAGCAACAGCCACAGCTAATACACTTATTTCTTACCCTAAATTAAATGCTACTGATTCATTTGCAGTATCATATTTTGGTACTGTATGTGGGTCGGTGACGTAAATATGGAAGGTTGTTGCTTTTGATTGATGTTAAACTAAATTCTGAAAGTATGTATTTGTGGTGATTAGCAGTAGATTAAAAGAAAGGCCCACATTGGAGAAGAGGCGCTGCGGTCTGCAGTTGTCTATTTCAGCTAAATCATAGCTGGGTGAGTCTGGGGTGCAAACATTTGGCTACACAAGGGATTGTGCTAGACACCAACAAATATGCTGGCATCATGTCCACCCTGACACCCAGAAGCCCTCTTTGTAAAAAAATGCTGTCATAGAACATCCCGGTAGCTCAAAGGATTAGGCCACATGCCATATTACGAGTGTGAATCCAAATTATGAACTTTATCATGGACCCGTGCATCCTTCCCTTCCCCTTCCACCTGTGTTTTACTACTATCATAAGTCAAAAAAGGTTTTTTTTACAAGATTAGAAATGTCTTCTCTGCTCATTAATAATACTAGAGGTCTTACTAAATCCCTCAGCTGTGTTTTCAAGCCTTCAATCCTTGAGCATGCTGATGTGTAACAACATGTGCTGAGTGCCGAGTATGCGGATCAACCCATTCTGGAGGTTGACATAGTGCAGGGTTTTGTCCAAATATTTTCTTTGAGTCCCAGCTTCTTTTTGGGGGCAGTTAGCCTTCCCACACAGGACTCAGAAGAGTGACACATGGCTTTGACTTTGACTTTGGGCCTGTTTTGGGATCGTTAAAGACCAATTTGTCAGCATTCAACACGAGGCAGACAGTGAGATGTGTTTCAAGGGGCCCCGCATCTGGACCTTTTGTGTTTTAACAGTGTCCCGCTTCCTCTTTTAGAAACCTGAAGTACGTATATAATGGGAAGGCCACGTTCCACAGCCACTTGGTCTTGTTTCATTAGCACTCCCTGGCCACAGACTCTTATTCAAACACAGCCTATCACTGTTGGCCCAATCCTGCCCTGTACACACGCTCCCCTTCTTTCAGTCACGTTCTATGATAATAATCATCAGTTGTAATGACTTAATGTGATCATCAGCTGGCCACTGAGTAGAAAAGAATAGTGTAATTACAGGGGAAGCCTTGCAGAGTAAAGAGTGAGTTGTACAGTAAGCAGAGATGGAGAGACAGGCAAAACAAGGCCAAGGTCTGCTCTGGCAATCAGTCACTGTAAGGGCAGCTGGATTAAGGAAATGGCCTGAGTGGAAACTTTGAATGTGTGTTTTCAGTTGGGCTTTCAACCCGTCTGGGTGATAGCGACAGCAAAACAGATGCTGAAACAATTAGGACGAGTCGAAGGATGTTTGTACTCCCACTTTGCACCCCCCCCCCATCATCTGCCCACCCGTCCGCCCGTCCGCCCGCCATGTGATAATGTAATTGCACATCAAAGTTGAAAACAGAGTGTAAAAGTTGATTTTATTGTTTGAGTCCTTGAGGCAGTTTAGAAAGGAGTGGTGCAGGCAAGCTGAGAACCCAAACAGCCGCAGAATAGACCAGTCTCTGCAAAGACACAATGAATAGAAACAAAGAAACAATCATATTTATGCAGTTTCAGTTTGACTCTTCATTCGAATATGCCTTCATTCCCTCAAGATAATCTGAATTTGGTTGCTTGTGTGCACTTGTTATGTTCAAAGAAAAATTTGTTGGCCAAAGTATTCACTATCCACAGCATGTTAACAATAGCCACTGTGATCTATTGGATAAAACCAGACAACAGGCTCAAAACAGTAAAATGTCAGAATTATTCCAAATAACAAGGCTGCTTTTTATTCCTCACGAGTTCCATTTTTTTATTCATAAAAATAAGAATAGACAGGTTGAATACACACAGACATGCACACTTCCTACGGTTTGTTTGCACTGAGCGGGGAGAGGGCCAGGCCTGTGTCAGAGGTGAATGATTTACAGTTTGTTGCTGTCTGTCAAACAGCTGACAGATGGGGAAAACAGCGCAGCCTTCGCCACACTGTCACCACTGTTGGATGCTTGGCAGTGTCAGCAGTGGCAAGAATGCTGAGCACTGCTCCTTAAGTTTGATGGGGAGGGTTAACAGTGACCATAAAGTGTAACAGTTTGGTATACACTTTACGTATTTGTGCCTGTGATGACCACTGAAACTAAAAACTATTAACAGAGGTGACCGTGAGGCTGATCTTATTCAGTTAAACTGCATTTAGCAGCAGTTGGCACTGTATCAAAACTATACGGTAAATAAACACAGCTGCCCGAATGTGAAAGGGCCTTTTAAAACTCTTAGAAAAAAAAACATTGTCGTACTTGGCACTGAAATAAGAACAGAAATGTAAAACAGGTCTTGTCTGTTATGATATCACAATAGTGGACATCATCTTGGCTGTTAATCTCCTGAGATATAAACAGTCTACAATATTCCGGGCAGGCCCATAGATCGGGAGACAACTTGTTACTTATTTTAGCAGCTTTTATAAAAGGGTCTCTAAGATTTTTCCCTGGCAAGGCTCCAGTTTTGGGCTGGACTTTCAGCACTTGCCATTTACCATCCATAAACCAGTCTGTGCCTTTTGTGCCCTGCTGCAGAGAGCAAATTTTAGACCTATAAAACATATAAAGGTTAATTTTAGAGTAAAATGCCTTTTTCCCACCAAGCATTTTTTGTGGGGGTCTCCCTCCTGATCTTTCTCAGTGCCAGTTTGGTCTCAGACAGTTCTTTCACTCCCTTCCTGAGACTAATTATTATATTACAGACAAAAGTTTGGCTCCAATGTTTTGAGACTTAGGGTGGAAAGTCTGCAAAGCACCTGGTTTTCACACTGTTTGGGTTTTTGCTTTGACTTTCCATCAGAGGGACAGGTTTGTGGTCTCTATATCTCTAGTTTAAAAGAAAATAGGTAAGAACTATATAGTTATGGAACCCTTATTGATTATGAGATCCAGACATTTCCTGTCACTTCAGAATAGGTCTTTTGGTCTAACAATTAAGAATAAGCATCTAAATTTAAAGCAACAGCCAGGCGACCCTAAAATCATTCCGGATAATCGATTTTCAGTATCCTATTAACACTCACAACAACCGTCTTAGAGGTAGCATGCAGCAAATTAGCACAGAAACTATTGTAGCAGAGTAAGTAAGATGTGAATGTGTAGGGAGAGACTAATTTCCTCCTAATTGAGCAAGGGGTTTTTGTTTTGTCAGGAGATTTTAGGCCAAATGGAGTCAGATTCCCGCAGATCTCCTGGGATGGTGGGAGGGCCAGGCTGGAGTCTAGCAGAGCCTGGAGATCCCAGCAGTCCCCTGGCTCCTTAATCCCTGTCATTAACTCTTCTACACAGAGAAAACTGGCCTGCCTTTCAGTCACTACCCTCTCATCAGCCCTGTCCTTTGTCCCTTCAATTCTTCCCTTATTTCCTGTCTTTCATTAGACTCATCTCATGCTTCTTTATTTTCTCCCGTGTTGCTGTTTCCTACAATTTCTACAGGGTGTGCTTCCTGATCCTCCTTGTTAGTGCAGGTAAAACGTCAACATTAAGTGTTTGCCAGCAAAATTCGAAAGAACAATTGTTTTAGAAAAACCTTTAACTCAATGGAAGAATCACAGCATATGAGCAATGTTCATGTCACATCCTATCATCAAACCACAGCTCTGACGTATTTTTAAACTTCTGCTGTACAAAAAAAAACTTTCTGGGGATGTATGTGGCAAGACATTAAAATTTATTGATAATATTTATACTATGATTCAATCACGCCATCTACTAAATAAATAGCTTGCCTTAAACAGCTAAAAAACAAAAGTCTGAAAGGAACATCTCAGTTGGAGAGGATAAACTGTCCTATTATAGCACATCCTGTTGAACTTGCTGTTTTGTCAATTGACACACACAGTGTGGTGAGTAGGTAAAGGACAGTTGTGGGGGTGTTCAAGGGTCCCGAGAAGGGAGAAGGGAAACACCTTGTGACCCCCTTGTTCCTGACCAAGCTACTGGAGGTGTGGAGACAACAAGGATGGAAGTGCAGACAGCACTGCTGGACAGCTGCTTGCTTAGATTATAAATACCTGCTTAAAGCAGTAGCATTTTGTAGTGTAAACCTTTTCTAATTAGGAAAAAAAAGCATAAAAAATGTGAAAATTTAGGTGATAAGATGTGGCTTAAATTACTAAAAATGTCACAATAAAAAAAATTGGGACATTTGGTGCTCCTTTCCTCGTGTGTGTTTTGTGTGTGTGTGTGTGTGTGTGTGTGTGTGTGTGTGTGTGTGTGTGTGTGTGTGTGTGTGTGTGTGTGTGTGCATGTGTGCGTGAGTGTGAGTGTGTTTCCATACACATGCGTGTGTGCATGTGTGTGTTTTTCTTGGCAGACGCGCAATAAGGAAGGTAGATATGTAATAAATAAACAGAGAAACAGGATTTTGGTTCTCATGACAACAACAATAGTCGGCTGGCAGACGCTGTAGTTTGGCCGTGTCTGGGCCATGTTTGGGTTTTGATATAGATGTCAAACACTGACTGTCTCTGAGGCACAGACAACATGACTTCTGCTGCAGATAAAACCTCCGCTCTGCTTGAGTTGTCCAAGGAAAACTATGCTTTGATGCACACACATGCTCAGTTCACCAACATAGAATGAAAGTTGAAATAAAGTAAATCTGGATGGGTTTACTTCTTCATGCTGCAATATCAAGTAGGGCATAAATAGGGAGCAACAAGCTCTTGCTGTCTTTAAGTCTCCATTGATTTAGCATTGTGCTCCTATGACATTGTTAAGTTCAGCAATGACATAGGAGCACAAGGGTAGTATCAAAATTGAAGCAGCAGAACCAGAAATATTTTTACTTTTTTTATTCCATGGATTCTTGTTTCTTGTCCAACCTGGACATATCCCATAAAAAGGAGGCTTGTGTTATGCAAAAGATCATAAGGTAGTTTCTGAACAGGACAACACACTTGTCATAATTTTGGCAACTGATGATGATGTAAAAAATTATTGTTACACTAACATTTAGTTATTAATGGTGAAAATAACTCTACCAATTTTTTAATTTTATATTACTTAGAGATACTGGGAAGAGTTATTTGCAATTTTTCTTTTACTTAAAGGGAGGGTGCAAAGAAAACTTTATTTATGCTGACCACTCTAATCATTTTTGGACAGTCCATAAACAATGTGGTGTGACTGTGCCACAAGGACACAATACAGGCAAAAAGCAATCGGCAAATTCTCTTAGCAAGAGAAAAAAAAAATTCTTGCAGTACACTAAAATAATTATTTGCAACCATTTTTTCAACTCAATCCAGGACAATGATGAAACTTTAAAAAGCACCCTGTCAACAGGTGCATTTTTCAGTAAGAGAACAAAACTTGGAGCGACAAAAATGAAACAATAGATTAGCCTTATCGACACAATCATGTCTTATGATTGGGTGGAGGCCTGTATTTAGTCTAATGCTAAGTTTAAAACTACGCAGATGTGGGAGAAAGAATGGTGTTGGTCATAGGAATGACCCTGAGCATAAGGGTTTAGTTGACCACATACAGCAAAGTACAATTCCCTTTAGAAGATGTTTACAGAACTTTCCATTTCTTGCTATGAGCATGTATCTTGTTCTTTTAATCAGACATGCAGAAGCACATTTTCACACAGGAATAGCAGACACACAACAGCCAGAGATCCTCAGATAACCTGCAGTTTGACAATATACACTGCCAATTAGCAAACTCCTAAGCAGGAGCAGTGCCCTCGCACATCTGAGGGTGTGGCACTTGCTCCATGGCACAGGAGTGCGACATTGTCTGACACAGCAGAGGCGGCACTTAGCGGGCTGCTGTGAAAGGTCCGCAGCTCTGGCTGACGGTCAGCAGAGGAGTGAGTCGATGAACACGCCCAGTGAGGTTCACTAGGAATCACCTTCTTTATTCCACCAAAAGCGCTTCCATCCGGGGTCAGTGTGCGCGTCAGGACCCGCCCTGCCCCAAGGCCCCGGGTCCCTCCACATGATTTGTGGAGCCTGGGTTCTGCTGTTTTGGCCACAAATCAACGGACTTCGCTGCCAACAATTTTTACACTTCAAACAAACCTCAGGTCACAGATTACACCTTCAACCACTTATCTCCTCCTCTGACCAGACCGGAGCTGACATACGTCCATTAAAGATGAATATCACACCACTCCCCTCTCTTCAAAGCATCAGCTTCGGCTACATTTTGTCCATACACAAACATAATAGCGGTCAGAGTGAGACAGAAGCAGTCATATCACAGCAGCAGGGTCATTACAGCAGCAGATCAAAAGCAGTCACAGCTGTGGCAGGGACGCATGTGTGGTCCAGGCCTAAAGAGAGAAAATCCTGTGACACACTGCAGCAAGAAGGGGCTAGGGAGGCTATGACATGGTCATATATTATACGTCAGAAAGAGAATAAGGCACTAAATGAAAGCATGAAATAACTTATGCCAAAAAAATGATGCTGAATGTATTTCACACATATTTTATTTGGGAGAAATGTAAGCAAATCCTCACCCCCAACTGATAATTATCCTCCCCCATCCACCCCCATAAAACCGAGCTCAGGATCAGCAATGGGACTTTATCTTGGCACCTATAAAGGCTATGATTAACAAGTGAGGAGGTCCTCTGAAGATATCCAAGACGATGGTCTAATCTGACCATCTGTTTCTTATCTACTTGCCTTTATTTTTTAAATTTGCAAATTTATTTGTCTAAGGGATACTGGGCCTGCAAAGCAGCAGGCGCCCAATCCTCTCCCTGGGGAATGAAGTAGAGGTGGGACCCACCTGGTGTGTGTGTGTGACTTCTTGTGTGTGTTTTTCTAAGGCAGAGGATAGAGAATGGCACATTTATAATTTAACCATAGCAATCTACTGTGGAAACTGTAAGAATCTCAACTCTACTCTCACTTATCAATTCACTTATCACCACCAGGAGACCCGCTTTGGACAGATTATACAAACTAAACCCGTTGTAAATACTTGTCCACTATTTGTTTCACTGAAAGTAGTTTGAAAGTAGTTCAATGGAACTGGCAAGAGTCTAAATACTGTCTGTCAAATAAAATATTATTTTTCAGCTTTAAAGAAAAAGTCTTTAAAAGAAATGCCTGCTTAAGTTGTTTTTTGTTTTTTTTTTAATTGTTGGACCAACTAAATCTGTTTTCCATGTGCATTAAGTGAAACAACCCAAAAACTATTCGCACAAGAAAAAGTTATGAAGCAATTTACCATGAACCGCATTGAACGTGTAAACTGCCGATCAACTCAATTAAAAGCTGCTCTGCACCAACTCTTAATATGATGCAATCAGGGGTGACGTTAAATGGACATGTTGCAACCACCAGGTCGAGTGAAAAGGATTTAGAAATGACGGTGTCAATGTGAGGCTTCCTTTGGTTTTTGTTTCAAACCGGTGTGTTTGCTCGTCCTTTTATCATGGAAATTAATCCCCGGACTTGAGAATTGAGTTCACACATCACCTGAGCTGCCCACTGACATTTTAATCTAATCTTCAAACGCTCTGCGATCTAATTACGTTTTCCATCTCGAAGCAACTCATTAAACTCAAAAACTTTTTTTTTTCCTTCTTCTTTTTGGTGATTATTGAAGCTCCAGCATTTCGGCCAGCGGAGGCGCAACCTGACGCATCTGGCGGCTCTGGGGCTCGGTGGTGTGAAACGCGAGGAGCGGCGATGTCCCGACTTGTTCATGAGCAGGATCCCACTTTCTGACGAAACCGCTGGGGAACCGATGAGAAGAAAAAGGAGAGTGGGGAATATGATGGCTTTTATTCACACGACCATGCACAGTAATCCATTAAATTAATAGCTTGCAGGCATCATCATCATCATCATCATCATCATCATCATCATCATCATTTTTTATTATTATCATCATTATTATATTTAATTGATTGATGTCCCCTCGTTTGCTGTTAATTTCACAAACATGCCACATTCTTATTAAGGGTTTGGCCCACGGGGGGAACGTGTGGGGACTGCTTGTCCTCCAGGCAGAGGTGAGGGAGGAGGAGGGGGAGGGCTGGCTGAGAGATGTCTTACTGGGGAGGAGGGAGGGAGGGAGAGGATGGTGGGTGTTTGGGGAGTGTGTGTGTGTGTGTGTGTGTGTGTGTGTGTGTGTGTGGGGGGGGGGGGTCATCCTGGGAGGGAAACAGGGGTGTGGAGGGCCGAGTTTAAAAAGGCAGGCAGCACCAACAGTCACTCATTCTCTCACAGAGTCTGTCCTCTCCTCTGATCCCCAGCAGCAGCAGCTCAGCAGAGCTCCTGTGAGTTTTTGCTTTGATTCACTGCAGAAACCTTGGAACTGTACAGGACTCTTTATCTTTTTTTTTTTTTGTCCTCGAGGATTTCTTTTTCTCCCACCTCAACATGGAGGCCACCACTGGGGAATATGTTTATAACTATGAGTATTATGATGACAATGAGACTATCTGTGATTTCTCAGAGTGGGAGCCATCTTACTCCCTCATCCCAGTCCTCTACATGCTCATCTTTGTCCTGGGCCTGTCAGGTAACGGCGTGGTCATTTTCACTGTCTGGAGATCCAAATCCAAACGCCGGGCTGCAGATGTCTACATAGGAAACTTGGCCCTTGCTGACCTCACCTTTGTTATAACCCTACCCCTCTGGGCTGTGTACACAGCGCTGGGCTACCACTGGCCCTTCGGTGTGGCTCTCTGCAAGATCAGCAGCTATGTGGTTCTGGTCAACATGTACGCCAGTGTCTTCTGTCTCACCTGCCTCAGCTTTGACCGCTACCTGGCCATCGTGCACTCTCTGTCCAGCAGCCGGCTGCGTTCACGGGGCACCATGCTGGCGTCCTTGGGTGCTATTTGGCTCCTGTCTGGCCTGCTGGCCGTGCCCACGCTGCTATTCCGCACCACTGTGAATGACCAAAACAGCAACCGGACCACATGCGGCATGGACTTTAGCCTGGTGACCATGAACCAGAGGCATGAGCACCTCTGGATTGCAGGTCTCAGCTTGTCCTCCTCTGCCTTGGGTTTTCTTCTGCCTTTCTTGGCCATGACCATCTTCTACTGCTTCATCGGCTGCACAGTCACACGTCACTTCAACAACCTGCGCAAGGAGGACCAGAAGAAGAAGAGGCTGTTGAAGATCATCACCACACTGGTGGTGGTTTTTGCCATCTGCTGGACTCCCTTTCATGTGCTGAAGAGCATGGACGCCCTCTCCTACCTGAACCTGGCTCCGAGCTCCTGTGGCTTCGTGCACTTCCTGCTGCTGGCTCACCCCTACGCTACCTGCCTGGCCTACGTCAACAGTTGCCTCAACCCGTTCTTGTATGCCTTCTTTGACCTGCGCTTTCGTTCCCAGTGTCTGTGCCTGCTCAACCTGAAGAAGGCTATGCATGGCCAGATGAGCTCCATGTCGTCCACACTCAGCGCCCAGACGCAGAAGTCAGAGATTCAGTCTCTGGCCACAAAGGTGTAGAGAGTAAAAGGTGAGGTGGAGTGGTGCTGCGGGACGGTGCCAGCTCCCACCACTGGAACACTTGTAAAAATACAGACTTTACGTGTCCATTGTTCAAAGCTGGTAAGATGAAATGATGAACTTTGAATTGTCACCACTCACAGTCATGAAATCCATTATATGTTCCTCCCGTTGTACGTCGGGAGGTGTTGATGCTCTGTTTGTAGTGTGGACTTGGGAAGCTGGAGCCAGCTGGCTGAGTTCCTTAGCTGTTCTGTTCTTCAAATTGTCAGAGAGAAAGTCTATTTTTTTGTCTTTTTTCTGTTGTCCTGCTCTGCAAAAGTCTTCATTTGTGTCATGAAAGGGGGGCAGATTTCTGAATTGAAAAACACATGCTGATTTTAGGAATTGTGAATTGATTCGCATGGAAATCTGTTTACACTGGATAAAACATAAAGCTGTACAGTATTTTCATACCATAGCATTTTTTGTTTGTTTGTTTTCTTGTTTTTTTTTAGAAGCACTTGTTTAAAAAATGTGCGAGCAGGGAAATCAAACAGAGGAGTGTACTCTTACAAGCTTGTTGTTTGTGGAGGTAGAAGTCTGGGCTGTGGGAGGGGTGGAGGGGGCAGCAGGTGGGGGGGCGTAAGAGGAGAAAAGGTGTTGCGGCTTAATTATATAGTTTGTGGAGAGGAGACGGGGCAGACAGGCAGATGGCAGTTGACAAATGTTGGGGAACAGGAATGGGGTGGGGCAGGGTGGAGGGGTTTCACAGCGAGCCACGGCACTAAAGAGGGACAAAGGAACTTTATAAATGTTCCAGTTTGATGTATATGTTTTATTTTTTGAAATCACTGTAACTAACTACTGTATTAAAGTGTTCTATGAACTAGATCTCTTAGATTCATTGAGAGTGTGTGTAAGAGTGAGTGAAAAACAAAGTTTTACTTTTGCTTTGAAAATTTCGATTTCAAAGGATAGAGAGGAGAAAGTAACGATAGATATTTGCACAAAAGAGAGGTCTTTTGAAAGTGTCATTAAACTTCCAGTTTCACATCAGTTTCATTACAACATTCTGTTATTTCAGTGTTATGTATCTCCACCAGGTTAAAGCTTTGTAATTAATACCTTGCATTTGCGTTACACCTTCAGACTAATAGATCTCTAATCTCTATTGATTCACAGCCAGTATCCAGACCGTAACCGGATTATGCAAAGTATTTCCATCCTAAGAGTGTGTATTGGATACTCAGTTGTGATTTCTATCAGCTTTGGTACATTAACTCTTTGATGACATAGTCCAATGAGTTACTATCAAAGGTTTTTCAAAGTGAAACCCTGACCTGCAGAAGGAGGCACCATCCAGGTATTCCGAGTGATATGCTGTCATTTAACCAGGACAGTTAAGTCCTTTTTAAAGTACTTATAATTCATGTAAAACAATGTTATTCATGTCACAAAAGACCATCTATCCACAGGAGATAGAGCCATTCAAACCCCGCATGTTCACTGAATAATGGGGTCATCACCAATGAGTGACTCTTCTGAGGGATCCTTTGAGTTGACAGTAAGTAAGCTCTGTAGGACATAATCACCGTTCAGAGATGGCAGCGGCGGCGGGGGGAAGTGGGGCTCTAATCCTGGCAGAAGTCGGGCCACCGAACAAGACAATGTTTGTCTCCACTGACAAGAGATTGCAGTTAGAGCAGTTGCTGGGGATGCGGGGCAGGGGCGGGGCTACGTGGGGGAGGAGGGCATCTGACTGCTGATGCTCATGCAAAAAAGAGCAGAAGGTTTATGCTTGTAGAGGAACAAAATGGGAAATTGAATTGAGGTGAAGCAGTTAGGAAAATCTGAGACTGTCCTCTTGTAAACAAAGAAACAAAACAAAACAAAACAAACAAAACTGCCCCAAATGGCTTCTTTTTTAAGCAGTGGATTACGACCCAAGCTTACATCTTATTGTTAGGTGACCTTACGCTGCTGGAGTAAAATATGACAGGAGCACACAGGAAGTCAGATGATACGGTATAAATGTTGAAAGGAAGATGAGGCGGATGGATGGGCCAACAAAACATGAGACTTTCACACAAGAGGCTTCTGTTCTTTTCATGTCTGAAACCAATACTAAATATTGTTTCTTTTATCCATTGCAGTTCGACCGCCTTAACTGCTGGTTTATAATTGTTAACATGACAATGAAGGTCTGGTGCGGTCCTCGCATCCGAGGGTAGGAATGAGCAACCTACAGTATATGGTCATTTGGCTTGGAAGACTTGTTGGAAAAATCAAAGCTATAGGAGTTGGTCTTGCATCACATCTTAAAGTAAAAACATGTGTTAAAACAGCAAGAATGTGAAGCCACATAATTCATCTTGTCTTTGTGTGTGAGAGATCAGATGTTACTTACGGTCCATCCTGGCAAAATGGGGCAGAATGTACAGTGGAGGAGTTTGAAGCAGAACACAGGGGGGTCATTGTGATGGATGTGAAGGCCTAAAACACACGCAAACAGAAACAGGATTGCTTAAACACACAGTTAATCCTCATGTACGTTCAGTTAGGTGCCATTTAGAATTATCCATAGATTTATTGAAGTTGAGTTTCATTTATCACATACAAAGGGAATCAAACCCATAATGCAGAAATTTGCTGCTCATTTAACAATATGGGTCAAATATCTATCTGATTCATCTTTACACTCAACAGTTGATATACATTTGACAATAAGATAGTTGAAAGAGGGTGGAGTCAGTCATGCATGCTGGACGGGCCAGACTTGTTGTTGTTATTGAGATGAGCTGGGCTGACAGCTTGTCTGATGCTGTTAGCCAGCAAGTCCACTTTGGGCTAACTCATCCAGAATACCAGCTGAGCAAAGCACCGGGGGTCCACAGGGGACACTGCCAACACAAAAACAACAGTTGTGTAGGCCTCTAAATGCACATAAATGTTGCCTGTGTTCGTGTGTGGCCTGTGTGACCTGTTAGTGTGTATGGATGTTTGGGTGTGGGCTTTACAGTGCTCCCTGCGTATTCTTAGAGGGAGGTCAACCATGCTATAACCCCCCCCCCAAATAAGGAGAGTAGAAAATGAACTTAGTGTGGTGGTTTTAATTTCTCTGCTACCTCTAGTCAAAAACAAACAAAAACAACATACAACAAAGAAAAACAGCCTGATGCCTTTTGCATGCTCTAGTTCAAAAGTTACTACATGCTATTCTTTATGCAAATCATTTTAATAACATAAATCTGAGATGCCTGAGCTTGAAGTCATTTGATGTTTCCGTAATTAATCGTTTCTTAAGTTATGGGCTTGTTTTACCGTCTGGTACTTTGCTTATGTACTCAAGATCAAATGAGAATTTTCAGCTTCAAAATAATAATTTTAAAAAAAGCTTAAATGAAAAGTAAGCAAAAGTGTTTCAACATCACCGACTGACCTGCTCTGGCTGGAGATATTATTCATTTTTATTATAATCAACAAATCACATAAAAAAAATACCAAAAATATTACTTTACACCCCTGATATTTACCAACTTCCCTACCCCATCTGTGGCTTTTTATTGTGAATCTTTGAAAACAGATCACAAATATATATATAAATATAATTTATTATTTTTTTTTTTAACTGGCAAAATCGATTCATAAAAGAGCTAGGCACTGTAGTTTTTAAGAAATGTTACTCAGAGAGGGATGTATTTGTTATGAACTAGTTTCAGCTGCAAAATAATACACACTTGGTGCTCTTGTGAGTATCTACAGCAGGACGTATGTGGGATTACTTCAAAATAAACTACCATGTCCATTTTTATCATAATGAGGGAACCTGTCAGCCAGTGCAAAAGTGGGGCTGGTTGATGGGTTTTTATTTGTTTTTTGTACAACAGCAGAAATCTGTATGCACAGAGGAAGATGATATACCAGGCTTTTGATACACAGACCTGTCAGTAGGATCAATTCATTTTTGGCCGGTGGTCTTATTGCTGGCAATAAGAAAAATAGAGAATATCATCAGACTCCTTTAATCTCTCTGGTAACATCATCCATCTGCATCCCCAAACTTAGAACACATTAAAGAAGCCCACAGGTGCCTGCATCTTAGTGTTGTCATCACTGTGAGCCGCCAAACCCAAATGGGACCTCTGAACCAAAACGCAACTGCTCACCTCTCCTCAGATCTCCCTGCTGTTCCATCCCACCCAAGCAGCAACAAATGCACTCTATAGCGTGTGTGTGTGTGTGTGTGTTCGTATGCACATGTAAACAGAGATCTGACACGTTCCACTGCCTGTCAACGCTAACCCTACTCTCTCTAGAGCATTCGTCCACCTGTTGCCCAACTATAACACACCTACACACACAGACACAAAAGCCCACATACGGACACACAGACAATCAGCTCCCCAATCTAATAATCACTCAGAAAACAAATGGCATTAGCTCAGGAAGATGAATCACAAACAATGCAGTTAAAGAAGTATCTGTCCATACAATCCATTCATTAGTTGATTTAACACAGTGAAGGAGGAGTGGGCGGGGGAGAGAGGGTGAGAGCGTTACTTATTATCCCCTCAAACTTTCCCTAAAGATCAAAAGGAGCTTTGGTTGTCCCACTCCCTGCCTGCCTTTCTGCTTTACCTGTGAATATTGAGGGTCTACTAGAGCCCCCAAAAAAATCAGGAAAGAGGAGTTGGTGGAGGTGCTGAGGGTGTTGAAGTGTGGCCTGCATTTGTTCCATTGTGTGAGAGTGTGTGGGTGGGTGGTTAGGCAGCAGGAGTGTATGCAACTGTATATGTGTGTGTGTGTGTGTGTGTGTGTGTGTTCTTCTCTTCCTCTCCCCTTTTTTGGAATTATCATTTTTTTGTTTTAAGGCCCTGAAAACACATTTCCTCAATTGGCATGTTGTTATACTGGGAGTGGTACATAAATACAACATTTTTTTTAATGCCAAAGTCTCAACAGTTTTGTTAATTTATTTTTGGAATTTTTCATATTTTTTAAATGTTTTTTTGTTCTCTATACTTTTCTCAGTTGTTTGAAGTGGGTGAGGCTCAGCTGGAAAAGTTCAAGCACCAGTCAGTTTGTAAGAAAATTCTGATCAAACCACGGGGAGCAGAATATCTTTATTAAAGTTAAATGAATAGTTTGACCTTTTGGGAAATAAGATCATTTGCTCTCTTGCCAAATCTGTCTGCTCAATATGAAGCTGGAGCCAGCAGTGCTTAGCTTAGCATAAAGACTGGATACAGAGGGAAACACCTAACTGGCTCTGCTCTCTCTAAATGCAACAAAAGTTGCTTACCAGAAATTCTAAATCCCAAAAGATTAACATGTATTGCCAAAAGCATTGAACAATTGCTTTATATAAATAAAGTTACCATTCAATGGAGTGTAAATCTGTTATTTGCAGCATTTGCAGTGTTTACGCTCCCTCTGGTATTGATAAAAAAATTTCTTTTTAAAAACGGTTTAATAAAGTATCAGTCCGATGCTGTTTAAATACCAAAGGTTTTTTAAACAATTATTTTTTGATCGCCACATCACTGGCTTTTATGTCTATTTCCTTAACACAGCCTGAGAAAACTGGGAAGAAAAGGGGAGGAAGAAAAAATGAACATACAGTCAGTGAACAGGTGGGATTTTGTATGGGGAGCCTTGTTTTTAAGCCCCTTTCATGCTCACTGAAGGACTGACAGCATTGTGATGAGATACTGTCCGGAGGATTAAGGCTTATACTGTACTGTTAATAACATAAAGTGTCTGAGTCGGAGTAGGAACCCAGCACCAGTCTAGACAGCAGCCTCTGATGCACCAAAACAAGTCAGTCCAACCTGATGCAGAAACCTCTGTCAAAAACCGACGGCCCCTCCCATGTCACAATACTTGTTTATAGTGAACACACTTTAAAAATGGAGATTTTCTTTGTTTCTGTCTTTTATCTCTCACTCCTGTAACCCCCTCCCCTCTGCTTCCAAAGTGTGAGATCCTTTACTGTAAAAGGTCAATTCATATAGTGTAACAAACTATTAAGTTTTAAGACAAACATGTCAATTTAAACAAGCTGCTAAAACTGAAGTCGAACAACCAATTAGGAGATATATGGAAAACCCAAGCAGCTAATTTTGTAAAAAAAGAAACAAACAAAAAAAAAACAATGTTAAAAAATACCAAATATCTCAAATGATGGTATTTGTGGGGTTACTTAATTTACCAAGACAGCAAAACTGAATATCTCTGATTTTTGTTATATTGGTTGGAAAAAACAACACAGGAAACACTGGAAAACAGTGATGGACACTTTTCACTATTTTTCCACATCTTGTAGACCAAATGATTAACCAAAATGATAATCATCACATTAATCAATAATGAAAATAACTGATAGTTTCAGAACTAATGTAAATATAAGGTATTAAATAATAAAATGAATGGGAGTAAAGGTATGAGCAAGTCTCTTGGAGTTGTCCTGAGATCCTTTTGGCAGTTTGTATTTCTGGGTGAAAAGCTAAAGCTATTTTTTTTTTACCCTCCTACATTCACAGCCAGATTTTATTTTCAGATCCTTTCCGCTTTGCTTGAATCTGTGCTGATAATGGTGACTGGAACACCACAGACCTTGGAAAGAGAGCCAAATCGCCATAAATCTTATCAATAAGGTCTCACAAAAATAGTGGGGTACAACATGTCTAATCATGTCCAATACACACTAATACTAGAGTCCCCCTACTTGACTTCTTCCCCATATGCTGACTGTAAATTGCTACCACGTCTGCACAGGAATCACTATTTAAATCAGCTTGTCTTGGTAATCTGTCTAGTGTGGCCTGGAAGTGGCCTCTCACTGTAATTGTCCAGGCCTTGAGAACAATGGACTAGAAAAATACACCATTTACATGAGATCAGTGTTTTTATGGTAATCTTGTTATCTTCTGGCACATTTCAAGAGGTGATTAGGAAATCAGGGCTTTCAAAATTCAAATGGACCCCCCCCCCCCACACCAGCACCCCCCCCCCCGTTATTGTTATTCATTATTGTTCAGGGTCACGTCCACTCCACCCGTTACAGCTACAGCACTAACTGGCTCTGATTGGGTGTATGAGAGGATTTTAGTCAGCTGAGAAAATATGTAGGGGATATACCTTGTATCTATCGATCTATCTACCTATTTATGATGAATATTTGAAGAAAAGACCCGGGTCCTGCTGCATAGTGCATAGTGATGAGCCCTGCTACTGGTGGATATCGTCAGGCGAGAGATGCTGCTTCCGAGGACAGCGTGGCTTGGCCAGACCTGAATATGCTGGGCTCTCGTCCTCTCCGGATATGGTTTCTCAGGGCTCATCATCCCTTAGACACAAAGATCCTCTTCACATCCTTCTCTATCCCGTCCATTGTGAGAGGCCTGCATCGAGGCACACGGCTCCTGTGGACTAAATGCATCTCCTGTCACTGGCTGGTCCCAGTGCCAGTTCAGCTGCTGGCAGCACTCAGGTGCTCAGGTCTCCACAAATAAACGTCAGAGGTAAACGACAGGGTTCAGATCAGACCTATCTTACATATATACACCTATACCCGTGAATAGGGAGCATGCACCATTTGCAGATAAATATGGTAGGATGTCATTTTTGATATGTGTTTATCATCGCTTCAAATAACAGTTTTGCAGGATCAAAATGTAAAGATGTCAAAATGTCAACGGTTTAGTCCAACTCAGTACGTGTGGTGAGCTTTCAAAATTCCAGTGTAGAATCAGCATCATGGTGTCAAATAAAAGTCATTCAGTCAAACTAATTCTTGAATCTATCATTAGGAGGCCACATCAATGGAAAAAGTGAGTAGAGGGGTGTTGTGTGGCTTGGAAGTCCTCTTTCATCACTGCCTTGTTTACAGTCACATATCTTCTTTCCTGTGATCTGATCAGCACAGAGCAGTCCTCTGCTGTTTGGCCACTTGGGAGCAGCAGCAGTCTGCAGGTTTTAGGGAGGGGAGGGGGTTGCTTAACTAGCCTGCTGGTCTCTATCTTCAAATTGGTGGCCTCATGGGTCCGGTAGTGTACGTTGTCCCATCACAAATTTGATAGTATACAGTTTTGTAAATGGCGATAGCCTTTCTAAAGTCACAGGATATTTCAAATGAGGGCTGCATAGGACACAAAATGAATTTGAAATACATTTTTAAGCTATGTTGCTCCACTGCAGTTACAAGTTCTAAAGCTGCTTCATTGCTCTCTTGAGGAAGGTGACAGAAATCTTATTCAATTGGATGGGATTCTTGCGAGCCAATACAGAGGAACTGCTGCCATCCGTTGGTCAAGTTGTACAACTACCACTACTGTTTTTCCTCAAGGCTTATGGCCATAACACAATGTACAGAGAAAAAGTTTCCGTTTGGTAGTGATTAAAGAATAGGTCCACATTTTACAATCCTCAACTAAAACAGACACACATGCCCATGTGTACATTAAGAGACTTATTGATCACTGTATGTCCCTTCCTAAAGGAATTTCTTTGTAAGTTACGGGAGACAAAATCCACAAAAGGTAACCTCTAATATGTAATATGTCTAATGCAGACCATTAAAGCCTCATATAGACAGGCATAATCACAGGTGTTGATAGTTTACTGTAATAAGCCTCAGATGTGATTAATACCAGGGAAGTAGCAGGATCCTTTACACGTGCTTTTCCTACAGTTCACCTCTTGTCATAATTTGTGGCCCCTGCTTTCTTGTCAGGCATAGTCCACATCTGCAGCAGGCAACAGCAACCGCCCACTTGGGTAACCTGTCCCTGAAAGGCCGGTCACTTTTAAATGTTAAAGAGTTTGTATTTTATATCAAGCTACTGTCTTAGTTGAGGCCTGGGGAAAACTGACCCCCAGCTGAACATGCCTCAAGTTGTCACTCTTACTGCACTTACTGTGCACTTTTGGTGAACTTCCTTACCCGATTGCCTTGCACTTTGTCTTATTGAATAGATCTAATACTTAGTGCTAACTTCAAGGTCTCCTAGTTTACCGAAGCTTTAGCATTGTCCCTCATTAGTAAGTTGCTTTGGATAAAAATGTCTGCCAAATGAGTAAATGTAAATCTTCACTTGACTAAATAATACCACAAAATGCACTGGCTGCATTGAAGTGACTGTGAAATCTCTTTTCAGGCTCTCACAAGATGCTTTATTATTTTTAAAATTATAAATACAATTTTCAAACTTCAAACTAGCAGGCACAGTAATGGTCATAGGTAATAAGCAATGACAGAGATTCTCTTCATATATGGGACATTTTTGATGGGGTGATCCTGATCAAGATTTCCTCTGGCTCACGAGTTGAGTCAGTTTCCCGGTTTAGCTTTGGCCCAGACAGGTTTTTTGCGCTGGTGTAGCGGAGGGCAAGTTGGGGGGAGCGGCTTGCGGCTCTGGTGGGGCTTATTTCCTGGTAAGGAGAGCGCTGGATCTCTTAGTAGAAGTCGAGAGCTTTCAACCTTCGAGGAGGTCAGTGTTTCGGATTTGGCACGTGGGCCGATGATGACAGGAGCGCATGTTTTAGGGATGATGGTGGTCATGGTCCGAGTCAGAACTCTCCCTCTTCTAGACGCCAGTGAAGGAGCTGTGAGAGGCTTCTGTTTCTTGTCTGGGCCTCTGCTCTCTTGTTTTTCTTTGGGATGTGTCTGTTGTAGATTGTGGGACTGCCTGCTCTGCAGCTTACACTCCAAGTCTTTCAGCGCCCTGTCAGTGTAGGCCTGCATTTCTTTACGCACCCGAGAAATCTGTTCCTCAAACTCATCCCTTAAGGCTTTTTTACCTGCCTCGAGCTTTTCCTCAAAAATTGCAAACAACTCCTCCTCCTTTCGATCCATCACACCTTTGCTTTCATCTGTCGACATCTCTGTTTGTCTCTTCTCTTCACTGTTGACATCCTTGCCCTCAGGTTCACTGTTCACCTTTGCCATCCCCATTTCTCTGTCTTTGACTCTCTGCACTAGCTCCAGTATGCTGCTCTTTGGAGCCTTCATACCTACTTGTGATCTGATCTGGTTGCGTACCTGTTGGAGAACAGACTGCATCTTTGCTTGTCTCTCCCTCTCTGCAGCAGCGCTTTCCTCCAAACATTCGTCATCCAGACTGACAGAAGAAATCTGCTCTTCCACTGTAGCAGCGTCAGTGCCCTGCTGTTGTTCCTGCTGTTCACTGTTCACCAGTATCTGCGGGTTTGTTTCAGAGGATATTTCACTCATTTTTTGTAATTCTCGTCTTGATAGCTGTACCTAGAATTGAGCAACTACAATTATGTGAGGATCGCTGGCGTGGGAAGGACCTTTCTAT
This sequence comes from Istiophorus platypterus, assembly GCA_016859345.1. NCBI lineage: Eukaryota > Metazoa > Chordata > Actinopteri > Istiophoriformes > Istiophoridae > Istiophorus > Istiophorus platypterus. The sequence continues at coordinate 8,617,396 of CM029115.1, forward strand.
CTGAGTTGCCTGTCCTTAGAGAGACTGAACATCAGGGGATTTAGACCTACAGTCTAGTGTAATGCAGTGTGATGTGTAAGGAAACCTTTGAAAACATTGTGGTGCCATAGCAATGCAAGTTAAACCAGTTAAATGATCAAATGTATCAACATGCAGCATTTCCAAGTAGATGAGACCATTAAAAGTCTGGAATAAGTGCTTCTGCTCTGGTGAAGCAGTGTAGTGGAAGCATAGCTCTGTCCAGTGGCTTAACAACTACACCTCCCATATCACACTATTAAATTATCCAACAGCTCTAGTAAGGAAAAGAATCTGTTACTCCTTAATCCAGGACATTATATTCCTCTGTCTACATGGGTGTAGTTGCATCCCATGACAACAGCAAGCCTCCTGGTAACTGCATGAAAAACAGAGATCCTCTGGGAGAGTCGCAGTGGGAGCACTAAGGGGTGGGCTCGGAAGGTGTCGTTAGTGGTTAGTGAGCTGTTGCTGGAGTGCGAAGCTGTGACACACAACTAAGAAACCTGCAATATGTTAACATAAGGCTTTTGATCAACATGTTTGACTAAATACAGTATGTATCAAGAATAGCTTTCATAGAGATGCTGATATACTGTACCTCAAGCTTTGGATAGTTGTAAGAGGAGCAAATTCATACCAAACATGTCAAAGGAAAACCTAATAATGATCTACCTATTACGATCAAATAATCTGAGTGATATATATGATAATGACTTTAGATGGAAAATGATAAAGATATTGTCTATGAGTCTGTTAGTCAGTGGTGGTTCTTCTTATACAGGGGGAGGGTAAAGTGGTGGTCTGTGTATGCTTGTGTTTCCATGCACCATAAAGTTGAACTTCAGTTCAGAGGTCTTCTATAGATCTGTTCAAATACACATACATGTTTAGAGCACATGAATTCAACCTTGTCAGCTGCACCCTTTAATTCTCCACTATAGTTTCTCCACAAACAGAGTACTTTTTGATCATTTTGATTTTTGATAGTTTTCCTGTGATGTTTGTTTGGCCCAATCATATTTTCACAACTGTATCATTGGATAACTTTGTATTTTATCTCAAGAAAAGTCTTTTGAAGTGGAGTAACCACAATTATGAAATAGTATTGAAACATTTTGAGCAGGATGGGGGCATTTCAAGATGCAGGAGGGTTCAGTCAACTCAACCCCATGGAGCCAATGAGATTCCTGCAAGAGTGAGCCTCCTCTCGGCACTAAATGCTAACATATGGGCTTTCATCTTCTTTTAAAAAAATCCAGCTATTATTCTAAACCTGTTTGGACAAACAATTTTCTTCCCTTTTAAAAGTCTGGATTAATGACTAAATCTGATTATCCATGATGCATTATGAAGCAGGTAAGTCATGAAAAATTTTGATTCCTCTTTTTCTAATTTTCAAAATAAAATCTGTCCAGTCTCTGGAAGAATCTGTCTCTTGATATGACATTTATCATAACAATCATAGTCTGTCAGTGAATTAAGTGATTGTGAGACCTTTGGTATGTTTACATGTTTTCCCATGAAATCATTGTATAACAGCAAAAGCACACCAAGCATCAATACTCTCCCTCCTCCTCCTCCTCCTCCTCCTCCTCCTCCTGTACCTCCTCCTCACTGGCGGCCGTTCATTTAAAAACTTCCCTCTCAGTTTTTAAACTCAGAAGTTCATTGTAGATTTCATTCTGACAGTCAGGTCAAGCAACCGGTAGCAAGATGGTGAGTTACCAGTCACTGTTGAATGAGTTTGGTCAGCTTATTTCTAATATTACCTGTCACAGAGACCTTGCATTTACAAAGAATTAATAATGTTTGTATGTATATTTCAGCATGCCAACTGTTTTTCTTTGTAATATGACTTTATGATGTGCTTTTTGATTATAGACAACATACACAGACAAAGGTGAAAAGGTACGTAACATAAACATATGTTATACTGTGCAGAGGTTATTAAGTAATGCTGAAGTTTGAAGCAGACTAACATTGAGAGGAAAATCGCTGCACTTAAACATAGCTTTTAATGCCAGCATTTTTCCAGCATTTATTAGTATTAATTTTAATGACTTAATTTTATTTTTTAGTAACTAAGTATGACAAGGGCTTTGAAAAAAACTTCCATCGGTGATTGATCTGTTGAATTGTTATTTCTTCTTGTCTTTAGCATGAGCAAGGCAGGTTCCTCTGCTTTGATCACTTAACATTCTGGGTTGGAAATGCAAAACAGGTAAGTTAATCAATAACTGCTCATTGTCTGGTTTTTTTTCGGGCACATTCATTTTTTTCTGACCAACTTCTCTCACAGATTAGGGGGGCACTATACATTCAGCAAGGCTATTGGTTCTCCAGGGGGGTGGAGGTTGACATAGCATGCAATACCCCAGACCACAGACTCATTATCCCACTCCCAAGTATTAAAAGCACAAACTGAGTCAAAGCTGACTAGTCACCAGGAGATGGTGCTATCAGACAGTTTAAGGCAAACCTCTTGCATTTATGTTTAGGTTAACAGGTGAAAGAACCATCTCCATGATTTTGTGCTGAAAAAATAACTTTCTTCAACAGGCTGCATCTTATTACTGTAACAAGCTGGGATTTGAGCCTTTGGCTTACCGGGGTTTGGAGACAGGCAGCCGAGAAGTTGTGTCCCATGCAGTCAAACAAGGCAAGGTAAAGAACCTGCAGTGCTTTAGGCCTGAAGAACATATATTCCCGGCAGAAATATCAGACACCACAAAAAGAAAATTTCCTTTTGTGCAACAAAACAAAAATGAGAAATATGGAATTGGTGTTTGAATGTCACCGATTACGCCGTTATTATATAGATACATAAGGTCTAAACTGTAGCTCTGTCTTGAGTAAATTAGATGATTCATGCAGGTATGATTTGCTCTTAATGTGCTAATGTTTTCCTTTTGTATCTGACAGATCATTTATGTGTTCTCATCTGCCCTCAATCCTGGAAACAAAGGTACAGCAATGATAAAGAGTCGAGATCAAAATATAGTCACAGCTTAAATATTTATTTGTATTTCTCCAAAAATGTCAAAGGAGTTTTAAGTAACAGTCTTAAGCCAATATGCTAAAAAGATAAACAAAAATAGAAATGATTACTACATGCATTTACTTAATGAGAAATCCATTTTGCATTTATAAATAGAAAAATCTGCAAATTGTCATAATATACATCACTACAAAGTGCTAAAATTTGAGACAACAAAAAGTGGAACTGCTACTAAGAAATTCCCTGTTCATGCACATATTTTGAGAAACTGGCAACTGGATTTTAGCCCTCACTATTTTGTTTAACCTATCTGTTATGCCTCAAATGACCTTTCCTTGTCAAGACTTGTGTTCTGTGATACTAGACGCTAAATGGCAGTTATAACTGAAACAAGCACTTTTATGTTTTGCATACATTTTTGAATACCTTAAATGGCCTGCCACTTGTAGACTAAGCTCCCACAATGGAACCCTTATTATGAATAAAAACAACTGAAAGAGGAACAATTATGCAAAATATTTCCTGACGAATATTGAAATGCTTTGGTCTAATCAAATCAACCCCAAACAATGTATTTTGCACAGAACTTAACAAGTACATCACAAAAAATTAAACTGACTATGTTTGGCTTTTCCTCAGAGATGGGAGATCATCTGGTCAAGCATGGTGATGGAGTCAAGGACATCGCATTCACAGTGGAGAACTGTGACCTCCTCGTGCAGGTAATACTTTAGGTTTTATTTTGCAGGCGCATTCTCGGCTATTTAATGACACTACATTCACTGTGTGAGGTTGCAATTAATTGCTGGTAATGAATGCTATTAGACGGATGCTTTCGCTTTCAGTGCATTAATATTTTCTCTACTCCCAGAAAGCCCGTGAGCGAGGTGCACATATTGTAAAAGAGCCTCACACTCTAGAGGACGAATATGGTAAAGTCAGGCTAGCTGTGCTTCAAACGGTAAGAGAAGTGTGAGAGTGTGAATCCTATGAATTTACATTGAACATTTCCACTATTATTTCAATGAGGCACATTATGAATTATGAAACATTATGAAATGACCTTCAGAAATGCCAGAACTGTAGACTTACTTTTGTTTGCTGCAGTACGGTGACACCACACACACGTTTGTGGAGAGAACAGGATACAGTGGGCTGTTTCTGCCAGGATTCCATCCCCCTCTGTTCAAGGACCCTTTATTAGCCAAACTGTGAGCAAAGATAGTTTATTCTGGGGGTACCACACCCATAATATAATAACATAGCATGTTTCTGTCTGAATGACGACTAATGAATTATATGTTTGTGTGGTTTTGCTTTTATCCTCCCATGCAGCCCAAGTGGAAAACTGAACTTTATTGATCATGTTGTGGGAAACCAACCAGATGATGAGATGGTTCCAGTGGTCGAATGGTAATGGACTTAAAGGGGCACTTGAATGCTGGCAGATTCTTACATAACTCTGCAGTTTGGCTTGAGTTATGGACCAGCATGACTTTGCAAATTTTTTAAGTAGGGCTCCAGTGGTTCTCCACATCTGGATCTTATTACCCTGTCATATGAGCACAAGAAATGCAGGAAAAGGCAGTTCTCTGAATGAGCAACCTCATTGGTTAATCTTAGAAAGAGGGGTGCAAAATAGGCTGTAGGTTTTAGAATGTGAAGAACTTGATGGAGCCGGCTCAGAGCTCAAATTGTCACTCAGTCATCTTAGCAGGCCACAAATCTCCATTTCCACAAACAAATGTGTTTGTCTGATTTCTGTGGCTTTTAATCTCTAGTTCCTGATCTTACAGGTATCAGAAGAACCTTCTCTTTCACCGCTTCTGGTCGGTGGATGACAAGCAGCTTCAGACAGAGTTTAGTGCCCTGCGCTCCATTGTAGTGGCAAACTATGAGGAGACAGTGAAGATGCCCATCAATGAGCCTGCCATGGGGAAGAGAAAGTCTCAGATCCAGGCACGTTCTTTAAATTTTAACAAATATGTGGACTAGATACAAGTTACTTGCACAACAATGGTTAAGTAACAGGTACCCTTTCCATGTGTTTTCACTTACAGGAGTATGTGGAGTACTATGGTGGTCCAGGTGTGCAGCATATAGCCATGAACACAACAGATATCATCACTGCAGTAAGTCTATGAAACAGTATACATGGCTTTGTATGTGGATGCATCACAAAAGTAGCAAGAGTAATGCTCAGGTGAATCCCTTCTTCTCAGATTCGTAACCTAAAGGAGCGTGGAATGGAGTTTATGTCTGTGACAGACACCTACTACGACCAGCTGAGGGAGAAGTTGAAACACTCAAAGATCAAAATCACAGAGGACCTGGATGTGCTGCAGGTCAGAAATATGGCCATATTTTAACAAACTTGGAGAACTGATGCTACTTGAATCTCATGTTTTTATATTTGGTCAAAACCTTAAATTATTATTTTTTTTAATATTTACTCTCCAATCACAGTGAATTTAATAAAAAAAAAAATGTGCATAGACTATTATAAATGGTATACGACTGAGCTAACCTTTCATCTCCATAAGAACCTCATGGAGAAATTCCTTCCAACAGTCAATACTGAAACATCTTGTTATCTCACTCATATACAGGAGCTGAAGATCTTGGTGGACTATGACGACAATGGCTATTTACTTCAAATCTTCACCAAGCCAGTTCAGGATCGGCCCACTGTGTTCTTGGAGGTCATTCAGAGACACAATCACCAGGTGAGGGCTTCACTGGCTAGATGAACGTTTTTACAGAGGGAAAAACCTTATGTCATAATAATAAAACATCTGTTCTAGGTAATGTATATCGGTAACTTAAATACATGATTTGTCCACAGGGCTTTGGTGCAGGAAACTTCAAATCTCTTTTTGAAGCCATTGAAACCGACCAGCACGCCAGAGGAAATTTGACCATTCTGACAGCAAACAGAGTTTCAAAGAACATGTAAACCAAGTGATATATATGCTTCAATTTAATATGAAAATACACTGTATGTTGAGGGTCCTGTTTCCTTCCTAAGCGTATTATACTGATAATGTGCTACATCAAACCTCTGATATTTTGAGATACCCTGTTTATAGATGCTGTTTGTCTTTGATGTCTCTGACTTGCATCTTTTATAAGTTTTTATTTTAGTTTTGACTTCAGTAGTAACAAGAGTACATCACAACTAAACATTCATAATGCAATGCTTCGTTATCAAATATATTAACAACACAACAGACCATGATGTTTTGAGTGCTCATTTTTTTCATCCATATTGGAATAGGCAACAATTGCAATGTGTAAAAAACTGCTTGCATTGTGTTCATAAACTGTAAACTGTACAACCAAATGTAGTGTTTTTATAATGTAGCTTTTTCCCAGAATTGCTGTGGTTACCAGTGCTCATCATTCCATGTCAAACCTCTGTCAATAAATACCAAAGTTCCAGTTAAACCTTCTGTCTGAAGTGCACTTCATTATTTATCAAGTAGCACCACAACTTTTCATCCAGCCCTTCTCCAACAGGCTGAAGTGCTTTTCCGAGTTCCCACATGGCCTCCACTCAAGTATTGACTGTACAGTTTTGAATTGTATTAACATGGCTTTTTCTTTTTTTACCCATATCCAGTGTCTGTGTTTACATAGTACAGAACCTCTGGCAAATTTGGTTCATGACATAATCAGGATCCTCCATTAGTGATTAGTTCAAGGAGCCCCTGCAGCTCTCTGCTCCACACAAACAAGGAATCTTTGTCTCCTCGATGGGAAACTTGTAGTCGTATGTGATCTCCTCATTGATGCTTATTGGCTGCCGGGAGTATATCACTATCTTCTTCTGAGACTCCACAGTGATTATCTTTGCATAGCAGTTAGGCTGCAAGACAAAAATAAATTGAGAAATAAGGGCAAACTTTTTAATGAGTAGTTGATCTTATTTAGAGTCACTTCATTCTCATTCAGCCACAACCCTAGCAGCTCTTACTCACATTGCAGCTGTGGTTGATAAACCTGGCTAAGTTTCCACATTTAGTGGCATCAATGATGGTGTCATGATCCACACGGAACAAATAGCTGCTTCCAATGCCTTCCTCCTCATATCTCCGCTCCCTCATGTCAGCGACGACCTAAGGAGAAAGAAAAGAGATAAGCCTAAGAGTGTTGTTTATTTCTACCGCCTTAGTAACACACCTGGAAACTACCCAGTTCAAGCAGAGAGTCCCTGTGTAAAGGCTTGTCTGCGGCACTTGTTAAGGGAGATGCTCACCTTAAGAGTTTGTTTCTGAGCCTTGTCATTAGTTTCCATTTGTCTTACCTGTCTGATGATGTGGCCCACATACTCAATCACCATCTCATCCGCTGCTATAGGCTCCATGGCAAACAGCCCCCAGTCGTGGATGTGACTCCGGCTGAAACGAATTCTCTTTTTTCGAAACTGATATAAAAAGTTACAAAGAGTTTCATGTCAAAAGGAGACAAATTGAAAATATCCAACACAAGCTCCATGTGATGCAAACAGTGACATGACAGTTAACTAATTCCAGGTAGTCATTCAGATTAGTGTGTTGTACCTTGTAAAATCCTGACAACAGCAAGGTCTGTGCATCTGGACAGACACGATGCAGTTGAGGTTTTTTTTAATGTCTCTGCCTTTTCAGTGTTTCCAGTAAAACACACATTACATTCTCACCTATTGTGTTATATTGGCAGCGGTAATCTTAGTAGCAGTTTTCTCAAAATAAAATTATCTGAATGGCTAGATTCCACCAGTGATTATATATATTATTGGTATTCATATGCCCTTGCTCACACAATTCGTCTTTGTCTATATTAGCATATATAGATGCGCAGTCCTACAAACAAAATAACAAACAATATGATCCAGTTTGTATTTAACAGAGCAGGACTTAAATACTGATAAAAAAATTATATTGTTCATTTGCTTTTTATCTATTCAAATGAATACATTGTTATATATATGGTTTAGGAATGCTAGCAGGTGACATCAAAGTCATATGTAATTCTTTGGACTTTAAGGGTTTATATATACGCCAAGTAGAAAGCAGGGTTTTTTTCAGTTGAGTGCACACATCTTTACTAATAGCAATTCCTTGCGTACCTTCAGCTGGTTGAACTTGACCAGGTCACTATCACAGCTGAAAGAGGACAGCAGGCGGCGCTGTTCAGACCTGAAGTCAGACCCAGTACGCAGCAATGAGGTTGGTTGCCGGGCTGGGACGGACATTCCCTGCAGACATATATGCTGACATTTAACACAGAATTGAATAAACTGGACACTGAGGACATTACATTACAGATCAATAAAGTATTTCTGTAATACCTGAGTACTCGTAGATGGAAGCTCAGTGGTCAGCTTTGTGTTCTGGAGGTATTTCATTTTGTCCTTCCTTGTGATTTTATAGAAACCTTCAGTGCGAGCAGAGCCGGTCCTGTGTTTTGCCTGCCAGGATTTGTCTTCCTCACTCTTCTCTTTAAGGACTATGGTCAGTGAGCAACAGTTAAGGATGTCAAGCACAGAATATTTTTTAAAAAAGTACCTTGTATCAATCAAATATGGTTAGATATTTATCAGAATACTTTGTTTACTTGTAAACTGATGTTTTATCGCAAACTTCTGAAGGAATCCACAACAGTAGCATACAATTGATACTTAACTACATGATTTAAGTAATTTCCACAATTTAGAGCATATAAATACTTGGTATTTTAATTTTTCTTAAATATTTGGATTTAAATATAATGTAATATTTTCCCAAGGAAATATTTAAAATTACAGAATTAATCCATCTCTTTTGATTTGTGCATGTTACAGTACAACTTCTGAAGTAAAACATGAAGCTCTGTTAAAAAGGATATAAGGGTGAGGTATCCAAAGGGTGTCACTCAGCCACCCAAAGCCATTGTCCTGCTCTTGCAGCCTTTCATATGTACACTGCAGCAGCCTTGCATCCTCTTCATCCAGACCTTCCTTCCAAACTCTATGAAGAATTCTCCTTTCCTCACGCGGTGAATGCTGCCTCTGAGGACAACTGTGCTGGGAGAGTGATGCAGTGATTCTTTTAAGGGATCTCTGCCGATAACAGGCTCTCCTTCTCCTTTTTAGTTTCCTCCGCTGTTTTAGCCTAAAACAGGATTTCTCCTCATCCAAAAGCCCAGGCATATTCTCCAGTCCCTGCAAGGGCTTTGTTCTCACACATGAACTGATCCACACACCAATCCCATCAGCAGTGTCAGATGAAGATTCAGAGAGGCTGCACGGAGAGGACACCATGATGGGAGAGCCTCTAAGAGAGTCATCGCAAAACATGGGGAGCGAGGTGGCCATCGTTTGTGTTTTCCTCCTGCGGACTACTGCTCCTTGGGGTAGGATAATGTCTCTTCCAGGAGTCTTTGGGGCTGTTATATATGGATTTTTGGACAGGGATGGAACAGGTGGTGGGCTGCTGAGAGCTGGGCACATCACTGTGCTACCTTCTGACATTGTCATCTCTCTGCCAGGTGTTGCTGGAGCTCTCCCAGAGCTGTACTGACTCCATCCACTACTCTCCTCACTACCGGGTGTTTTTGGTATCTCCTGGTATAAAAAGTGTGAGGCTGCTGGGAGATCAAAGGGAGCCAGAGCAAGCTCACCACTTGCTGGGGAGGGGGATACAACTGCGCTGACTTCATCCTCACTCTCCAGTTCAGCCACTATCCCCTTCCCTGGTGTTTGTGGTCGTTCCACATCCTCCAAAGCTGGAGAAGTTGGTTTGCTTTGAATCAGAAGGTCAGGGTCACTGTCCACCAAGCAGCCAGTAGGAGTGAGAGGCCTCAGGTTTTTTATGGTTTCTGGAGACTCCACTGTCCATTCAGGGCTCCCCATCTCCACATCAAGGTCTAGCTCCACTGCTAAACAGATAAATTACGAGGAATTATTGTAGAATCATATTTACATAATTCATTCAATACTTTTGTTAAATCACTTGTAGAATGTACAGCATTTTTAAAAGGTTGCAAGGATCATGATTGAAAATTAAAATCCTGCGTGCTGAATATTTGGGCTTTAGATGTACATCAAAAAGTATCTGTAAATGCTTTTTAGTTATTTTTATCTCCATTAGGTGCCAGAAAATTTGGGAAAATCACAGGAAACTGTGTGAACAGCAATTTAATAATCTTTTCCAGAAATGAAACATTATTAGAAAAGTCCTCATGCAGTAAACTAAGTATAATGAACATATAACCTGGAAGTCCTAGAGGTGATGGGGGTTGTAGGTCTAGAGGTTTGCTGGTTTGGAGATCCATCAGGGCATCCAAATCACAGGTGTCTTTTTGATCGAATGTGTAATGGTTCCCTTCTCTTTCTTCCCTTTGAGACAGACGTGACCATTCCTGAAGATCCAGCTGAGCACCAGGGGTTAGCGGACCTGCGGGGTTAAGAGGGGGCTCCAGCTCGACTGACTCCTCACCCGATGATATCACTAAACACTGGTCATTTCTGTTGCCCTCGTCGTCCTCCTCCATGTCTTCATCTTCAGGACTAACGTTAGAGTCGGACGAGTCCTCATAGCTCTCTGAGGAAAACAGGTCAGAGGAGTCGAAGTCTGACAAGTATTCGCTTTCCCCTGAGGAGCTGCTCTCTGAAAAAGTCCCTACAATTGAAAACAAAAAAAAATATTTACTCATAGTTAGATGATTCTTCATTAGTTTTCAGTGTTGCATCTATATGACCTTATGACATACCACCATCTAGGCACTGCGATCCATCAATAGTGTGGAAGATAACGTCTCGTTCATTATCCATGTGTTTTTGTGCCACTTCGTTTTCTTTCTCGGGATGATTATCTTCATCATCATCATCATCACGATCTCTGTCACACTAAATAGAACACCAGTTATATTATGCAGTCTTAAGAATTTCATAATTTCATCACACTGACACTGTATCAAGTAATACTTTGTATTCTCTGCAAAACATTTCCAACTTCTGTAGAACTATTATAGCGGATTTTAAACTGCTTACTGAAATATGTGTAAGCTTATTACTTCAAGACATGACTTAATGAACTTACAGGAAAAATTTTATATTAAAAACTTAAAGCAAAGTAGTAGCGTTACACTTTTTTAAAAATCCCTATTTACCAGATTTTGAGGTACATGGTCATCTGGAAAAGCAGCCTCTGCTTTGTCTGATATAAGTTTCTCATCTTGAATTGGGTAATCCGCTTCTTTCCCTTCATCATCATCATCATCATCATCGTCATCGTCAGCATGATCATCGCTGTCAAGTTCATGCGGTCTTGCATGTCTGCGTTTAGGTCTCTCAGATGCAGGTCTCACAATGTCATCCTCCTGTTTCACATCTTAAACCCCATGGAAAGAGAGCAACACAGCTGATCAAGCTACAGTCGAGAACAGACAAGTGAAAATGTTATTATATAGTAAATGCAGCTTAGGGGCATTAAAAGCACTGACCAGAATTTTCCGGCACAGCGGAAAACACATTTTCTGTCTCTTTTGATGCAGCAGGATCATCTGCTCTTTTCCTTTTTACCTACATAAAAATAAGTTATTTTACATTACATAAAGTTAAGCATCACACAGAGGTTAAATGCTGGTGTCTTTCATAATACAGTAAGCAGACTAGTTTACCTTGAATGATGGTAATCGAGGTTTATTCCCCTGGCTACTTATTTGACTGAGGAGATTTCGTTGTTTTTTCCCCTCTTCCGCACTTCCCGTTCCACTTTTCAAAGGAGAAACTTGTACCTTATGAATAAAACAACATTAAGAATAAGCCAACTGGCTCTAGATGTGTATTATCACTAAAAGTGCCAAAGGACAGAGCGAAAAAGAAAAAAAAATCTTATTCGTGTAATTTACTGACCACTGTAGAGAAATTACCTTTGTTTTCTTCTCTTGACAGTCCCACCAGTCCTCAAAAACCTTGAAAGCAACCCCTTCAATCATTCTACGGGTAATGTCCTTTTTAATGACTGACTTCAGTTCATCCATAAGGACTTGTAAAACTTTTTCTATTGTGCTCTTATGGGGGTTTTCCCACACAAGTGGGTACACTGGTGGTGGCACAAAGGGGTTAAAACTGGGAAAAGGAGGAGTGGGCCAGGTTGGTCGAGGGAATGATGAAGGCGCACTGCTGTGCCTTGGCCTATCCAAATGGCCTGCAGGTTGAATGGGTAAGGAGTACATGTGCACGGGAGGTGGAACAGAGGGTGGCATCATCAAAGGTGGCGGGGGTCCCAAAAAAGTTGGTGGAGGACAAATAGAAGGAGGAGGTGGAATAGGAGGAGGAGGAATGGGGATGTTGATGTGATGCCCCGGAGGGGGGATCCAGCCTGGAGGTGGGATGGGAATAGTGCCATTTGGCAGGCGAGGTGGGACAGGGGGAATAGATTGGGGAGAGGGGTGAATGGGGAAGGGGAGAGGGGCCACTGGTGGATGGGAGAATCTAGTTGTAACGTTAGGAGAAGCTTTTGGGCTAAGGCGAAGACAAGAAAATGACGGAGGCTGAGTAAGACAGGTGATGTTTTTTGTTAGTGTCAGGGCTCCAGATGGTCTGTTATTTACATGCTCCTCATCCTCATTTGCTGCATGACGATCCTGAATACAATGGGGAAAAAACATGTCATTACATAAAAAATTTCATAAATAATCAAATAATTTTATGATCATCACGTCGTACGTAGAGATCTTAAAAATTACCTTTGCACATGAAAATGGCTGAAAGCTTTCTGCATCTTTGTCGTTTATATGAGCCTTCCTTTCAAAATGTGTGGAATCAGATGGAGTGGGAGACTCGAAGTTTCTTGTAAGAAACAAAACAGCTTGAGTAGTTTCATCCTCCCCATTTTCAGTGAGCGATGTTGGACCACCCTGCACCAGATCGTTGTAAGAGAGTTGGTGGCTGGTTGTTAAGGGTCCACAAGACACCCGACTGCAAACAAGTAAGTCATCCGACAATGAAGAGTTATTAGCCGAGGAAGGTGAAGTCGGGCTATCCTGAGAGTGCACATCAGCCTCCAAAGTCTGTCTGTATGAGGGATCAGTGCTCTGGCCATTTATCAGCAAATTTTCAATGCGGGAGTCCAAACTCTCTAACTCTGGCTGGTGGCCGCTGGAAGAACGGTTTACAACAGATGGAGGGAAGTTTGTTTTGCACACATAGTCATCAATTGGGGAGGATGCTGCTGTCTGCTGGTCCACTTTGAAATTAATGCTCAGGACACTGAAAGAGTTGCAGTTCAAAGGTAAAGTCTTAGAGGTAGCAGTGACCCCGTCTCTGGAATCTTGACAGGGGGAAGCAAAGTTAAAGGACGATTCTGTATTACTATGAGCAGAGGATTGTGCAGCGTGACCCCAGAGTGCAAGCTGCTGGCTGCTACTATGTATTTGGGTAGAGAGGGAGTGTGGTGGCTGCGGTTGGCAATGCTTTGAAATTAGGCTGACATTTGAGACTTCGCCAGATCCCAGATGATACCGTGGAAGTTTGCGCTGGCAGTGTTCTCGCCTTAAAGGTCGGTGACCACTATGGGTGGGTGGCTCCCCCTGGAGGATTGGAGTTGCTTGAAGACTAGAGTAGCAAGAGTCCTGGGAGAGAGGAGTCGCAGACAAGCAAGGAGTGCGGGGGGTTCCTTGAGAACATGGTGTAAGCCCAAAGCTGCAAGGCGTGTCCTGCCAAATACTGGAGTAGGTTGTGTCCAGAGAGAGTGGTGTAGCAACACTGGCGGGGCTGGAGACACTCCGCTGTTGCTGTGTGGCTTCGCTGAACTGTTATAAACACATAATAATAAAAAAACAAGAAAACTGAGAAATATTATCCTTAAAATAACCATCTTCATTTAACAGCTGCTTTATAAATATTCAAAACACAATTGCTTCATTGTTCAAAACATTACAAAATAGCTTTAAAATTTTTACCAGCAAGCTGTCAATTAAGATTTGAAGAGATTGCTCCCTGCTGCCCACCGGCAACTTCCGGGGGGTATAAAGGCCACGTAAGAGTAACTGGAGATATCGTGCCCTGTTTTCACCTGAGGAAGTTTGCACATTACAATTAACAAACACATTCAACAAGATTAAAAATGACACTTTCACAATATAAAAAGGTCAGGTATTCCTAAACTCAGCGTTACCTTTTGGATCAACTTCTACATGAATGATATTTCCCATCACTGACGTCTGATGGAGGTGCCGGACGGCGTCCTTTGCAGCCCCCACGGTGTCAAAGACGACCTTTGCGATCCCTAAATGCTTCCTGTTTTTGGCGTTGTAAAATATTTCCACCTCTTCGATATTCCCATATTTTTTGCACATGTCGGTCAAGAAGGCCTCCCTCACATTGTCGTTTAACCTGGAAAATGTCACTTCTTTGGGAGGAACAGGGCCTATATACCATTCATCGACCTGGGAGGACACAGGTAGACAACGGCAACTAATATTACTATCATCATTATAGGTTTAGCTATTATTATTATTCTATTGACCATGAAAAGCACCTTAAATTTAGGCACTAAAAGGTCAGTCCTGTTGCATTTGCTCCACAGGCGGCAGATGCGTGGATCTCTGACAGTGTCCACAGGAAACAGACCTAAGTCCTCAACCTGTTGAGTCAAACAACACCTATCATCAAAACGGCGCAAAGTTAAAGCCACAAGATGCACTTCAACGCTATTATTCATAAAACACAGACAATGACGAGACATTAAATAATGCTCACGGGTATGTTAAAGTATTGTCCATCATAACGGCACACTTTGTACAGTCCTTTAGTCAATGCGGGATCAATAATCAACTTGCAACTTCTCCAGTGCTGAGGCGGTGTCTCTCTCTCAGTAGTTTGTGTTTCGCTTTCCATTACATTCGTCAAAACCTGGAAAAAAATAAATAGGTTGCAGACGCCGTCACGTTGTCATTGTGCAGGGACCCAGAGCCGTAAGCCGCTTCACACGGGTCCTCCGCCGGAGGGTAACACGCCCCGACAGGTGATGGAGAGCATCACCTGTACCGCCATCCCTCTCTCAGAGATAATAAAAATAAGAACAAACCGTATGCGAACGCTCCGAGTTAAATCTGGAAACAACACACACCTCTACTCCGCGCACCTGAGCCAAAGTTGTACCCTTTGATGGCGAGACATTTTAGAAAAGCTGTCGTGGTTTTCAGCGCCGTCGCCCAGGTTGGACGGTATATCCATCCGCCGACAGGCAGGAGCGAATTGTAGATCCCTCGGCGAGGCGGAAGAGCACAAAAAAAAAGTCCGTGACATTTCTATGCTCAATAAAAATCCCAAATGCTGTTGGTGGCAGATAAATGAAAATGTAAGATACAATAAAATGAATTGGTGAATTAATATATCATATGTCATCAAGATGTGACTGCAGACTGACCCTGGTACAGTACAAAAATACAACTATTAAAAACACACACAAAAATTAAAATAGATCCTTTAAAAGGCACAACTCTAGCATTTTGAATGAAAATGAAATCAAATTTTGTGAAATTGATTCTTTACATGTTTATCTCTAATTACCCAATTAAAATTTTATTGATTCACAGCAATACAACAGCACAAGAAATTGAAATATAGGTAGCAAAGGGATGCAGATAAGTAGGGGAAAATAGATGTGGGTAACAAATAAATCAAAATGGGTGTATCTGTGTTTGTGTGTGTGTGTGTGTGTGTGTGTGTGTGTGTGTGTGTGTATAAAACAATATCACAATATTGCATAGCATGATACTGTTATTTATAATAATAAGAATAATCAAATACAGATAATAGATAAAGAAGTCGATATATCAATTTGAAATTCAATACAGTGTTTCAGCTAAAAAGTTTATTTGAGGCTATTTAACTACATGAGATATTCTTTCATTTGTGCATACCTCCGCCTCCCTGATGATGTACCCTCCTGCATGGTTTCTACTGCAGTCACCGTTTCTGTTTATCTCTGGATTATCTCTACAGTATAGACACTGCCAGGACCAGCAGTTCACTGCATCCCTCTACATGTCTTTCCAGAAGACATGACCCAGAAAGGATCTGGAGCAAGCAGAGGAAACATCAGCCAGCAGGAAGACTTAAAGGTTGTTATTGTTGGAGACAGGGGTTGTGGTTAAACCTTGCTAGTCACAGTTTACCCTAAAGGAGTCTATACAGAGGTGAGACTTACACTGACGCTCAGTTGTAATAGGCTGTTGTCACTGGATCTGTATTTTCATGTCAGTGGCTAAATAAATGCTGAGGAAAGCTATTATTATGAAAACAAATCAAATAAAGTGTTTATTATTAATATGATACTTGAGAGACAAGTATTGAGAGACAAAATATCATTTTTGTTCTGGAAAATGTCCCATCTGTGTTTAACAAAAGTGTTGCAAATACGAGGTACAGAGGGCCAGACTTTCAGCTACATCTCTGTATGACACTGCTGGTAAGGTCCCATTTCTTTGCTCACACTTTTCAAATGATATTGTTAAACAGGTACCACAGGTCTGTGGAGGGTGTGCTGTGTCATTCCACAACAGGATGAGAGAAACACATCAAGAGCCAATTGTCTTTACTACCAAAAGTCAGAAGGTTGAAAATTTTATTGTATTTAACTTGATTTTAAAGGGTTATTTTAGTTTTATTTTGCCTTATTAAGGATATTGAATTTTAAAATATGATTGTATGTGAAGGTATATTGTGTATGTCACGTTAAAAGGACTATGATCACTTTTGACCTCTCTCCCACCGAAATGTCACATGGAGCTGATCTGCTGAGTGGTCATGTGCCCTTAAAGCTTTGACAATGTCTTTATCAAGGTATTTATGAGCCTTTACTGTTTGGTGTTCTTGCTAACCTTAGACTTGGCATAACTAACTCCAAATCATCAATTAAAGGGGAAGTTTCTAAAAATTTGACAGTGGGGACCTCCCATCCTCATGTGTGCATTATAATCCTTTTGCAATCTGCACTTCCCAAAAATACCACAACGTATGTATGTTCAGTATATTCTAGTGATACAAAATTTTTGACAGGCAGTGTTAGTGTGTTGTCACAGGATAGAACTAAGTGAATATTCACATATTTGTGGGAATAGAACTCTATTCTGACAGAGTGAAGAAGCCTGAAGGAAAATCAGTGCAAACTATACCTTGAGTGCACTATCAAATACAGGGACAATGTAGAGGACATATTCAGAGAGGCAACAAACCAAGCAGTAATGGCCACAAGAGCGCCAAAAAGAAGTTAGACTGTGTGGGAGTTTGTACGCCTTGTTGTTATGCACCCTTATGACTCTGGCTGTCTGAAGAGTGTAAGCTATACTCAAAGTTCTTATCCGGTCATATTTCCTGTGTGGTTTTCCTTTTGACTTCATATTTTAAAATACATTTTTGTGTGAGGTTATGTTTGTTTTTCATGGCATATTGTAAACATTTAAATATACAAATAAAAAAATAAAGAATAATATAATAACTATAACACTCACAAATCATTTCAAATCTGTTTTATTCAAACTGGCATTAAGCGTCCTGGTAAATCTCACCAGGTTAAAAAGCTGCAGCCTCTTGAGCTGCTAACACTACACATAAGTTAAACTTAAAATACAGTATATGCTGATAAATCACTTTAAAGCTGTGCATTCAAACAAGCAGTGGCACCTCTCTATAAACAGTAACATACACTGGGTTAAACAAATAAACCACAAAAACCACCAAGAAACATGTCTTGCTTGCATTTTCCCAGAGTGTGTGCAGTTGACCCACATGACCTGTCTTTATTTAATTCCTTGTAAAAAAACAAAAAAAGTCTTAAAGACACTCCATCAACAACACTATGGAGAAGGGTAATGATCATTTACTAAACAATCTTATGTTACTAACCCTTTGCGGCTCCTTGTTCTCTGCTACATGTCCCAGAGATATTATCATCAGGTCTGGACAATCCAATGCAAATTTAAGGAGCCTGTAGACTACAGAAGCTATTACTTTACCGTGACTCACCATGAGCCATGTATAGGTAGTGGGTAATAAAGACAAAACTGATAATGTAATAATGAGTAGAGCGTTAACTTGGTATAAATACAGTATGTTACAATATTCAGTTAAGAATCCAAAATCACATGATAAAAATGCTACTCATGTTCATCACATAGATTAACAATTATTGGACTGTTTATTGACCAGAAGCCTAAATAAAAAATGCATATTTTAAATCTAAAACTGTGTAAAATTTTTCTAATTCAACATATATAGGGATGCATATTTTGGAATATCATATACTGATATCAACATTTTGTCATGACAGCATCACGTGAGACCATAACTGATAATAATGAATTGCCCGCCCAGTCCTAAATGTGTGCACACTTCTTCAGTTTTTGTACTATTTTTAAGCAAACACAAAAATAAACGGAAAGAAAAAAGTAAAACCAATTTTTAAACCATTCAACGATGTGCCATGGGACAAAAAGAACACAGTTTGCAGTATATTCCACAAAAGTGTATAACCTAAACAACGTGCGAACATGCTCAAGCTTGTAAACTATAAGAAGTATAAACAAACTTATACATAATATTTCCTGTACATGCCATATGTTTTGTAATAATAAATTAAACAATACCACTTCAAAAAAATTAACTAATTTTTGGATTGCATTATATTAGAATTGCAAAAGCAACATGAAATCGGGTAACTTCTCACATTTTTACCGGAGACCGATTTCACAAGCATGTGAATCCCCTGAAAGAAGGAAACTGAGGCTTAAACACGTACCATTAAGCTCTAAATGCTGATCTTAAACATTAATTTTGATTCCCACCCAACCCTTGCCATAGAATACCGTATGTGCACTGCAGTAACACACTTTGGTTAAAAGCTTTCCCTGGCCAGCATTTATTTTTAGGAAATGTTCCTGTTCCCTCAGATTGCACACGAATACTTTTGGCTGTTTACATTAATGTATTGTATTTGTTTTCTTAACAAATACCTAAACAATATTTTGCTCAAATCTTAATTTTCCTATGCATTCTTTTAAAATTGAGGGTTATGCAAATAATAAAATTTAAATAGTTCAGAAGACTGAAAAATATTGGTAAGAGAAAAGGAAGGGAGCAAAGATTTGACAAATGCCCCAAACAACTGGTAACTAGGGTAAAGAAAGGAGCTTCCAGAAGCAACCATTCCATCCAGTGAGGACAGGCATGCGTGTCAGAACTAAGGACTAGTAAATGTTTTTTAAAGGATGTTATTTGTTCCATAATTTTGGTTTTAAGCAGGCGCTGATTCTAGTACAACTGATATTTCCCTCTGACAATTCACATCTTGAATATGAACAACTATATTAACACTTAAGGCTTGTAATGCTCCAAATGCTCCAAACCCTGATCTAAATCCAGACACAATTAAGGAGAAATGAAAATCTCAGTTCTATTAAGGCAAAAGGTTGATGCTGCGGTTTAGACAGGTTTTACAGTGTAACTCCATCAGCAGCATAGAATAAAGTCTTAGGCTTGACAGCTTAAATAGACCAGAAAATTACTTAAAGACAACCACAGAAAGAACAGCACCACTTAAGTGTTTACCTGAATTAAATCCAGGCTTCGCTGCAGACATTATTTACACGAATACTTAGAAGAAGTTCTTGCCTTTCTGAGTCACATTCAAACAAGGAAGTGCACCTTTAATTTACTGCTATTGTTTGAATCTGATCTGAATCTTCAGTTTGACCCGAATTCTACAAATGTGGTTGATATTAAGTTCTGTTTTCTACTGCTTTTACAACTAAACAGCAACTTATTATTCATTAACATATAGTACATTTGTACTATAAAATCAGTAGCCACCTATTTAAATTCAGGACAAAGACGAACAAATATGTATTACTCAATGTATTCATGTGCCCATGTTGAAGTCCTTTGGGGACTTCAGCCTTAAAATGTGTAATGTTACACTATAATATGATATGTCATTCTACGGGCCACAGATATATAAGTGCCTGAGAGTAAATAATTTACCTTCAAGTTAAAAGTAAAACTATTTTCCTAATATATAATGTGGAGAAGTTTGTGAACATGCTTTATGCAAAAGTGGACTAAGTCGAAACCTGCAATGCTTGACAAATGAAGCTTGCGATATCAAAAAAAGGCATCTGACCATAATTCAGAAATATTAAAAATAAAGCTTTAAGAGGAGACTTCACAATAAAAGCACTGCTGAATGTCCGCCGTTGTTGTCTGCTGATCGGCTACAATCAAGGGAAATGAACAGCTGCCTTTAGGTCGTCGTTCTCAGCCCTGTGGTCCAGCTGGTTCTGGAGCCGAATGACCTGCTCTAGCTCTCGGATCTGTCGGTCCGTTTTGTGACTAACAAGTGTGCGGTAAAAGTGGACGGCAAACACAATGAATACGATCCCAAATGGCACCATGATGCAAGTGGAAGCGATGGCTGCGGCCTCACCAGAACTTATGGTGCTATTATTTTCTTCAGAGTTGTTTTTGAGAGGTAAGAACTTCACCCAGCACAGTAGCATTACTTCTGTCAGGAAGAGGAGGGTGCCGATAACTGTGGAGAAAGCCCAGGCCAGTTCAATGTGGCGGTGCATGCGCTCGTGGGGAGACTCGTTGACAGAGTTGAGGTTGTGAACATTGCTGACAGCCTCAAGATTAGGGAGGATGCAGGTGCTGATCATGAGGGCAAAGAGGTGTACTGCAACCAGAACTGTAGTGCAGGCACTGAAGGCTATGAGCAGCCCTGGAGGATATGTGTGATCCCGCTCCAGCTGTACCTCCACCATGGCAACCTGGGAAAGTCAAACAGAAAAGTATTTGCCACATAGTGTATGTATGTATATTTTTTTAAAGTGGTGTCTAGAATATTAATGTAAATTAGAAGATATCTAGGGATGAACCAGTCTAATACCACTGGATTGACATAACAATGATAGAAACTCAAAGGGGGATCAGGTATCTGCAATTATAGAGTTTATGGCGGTTTCATCAGTGTTATTCTGAAATCATATTTCATTCAGTTTGATTCCCTTGTCAAAGTGTTAGACATGTCTGTACAAATGCTGAAAACTAGGCTAATACATGTCAAGTCAAGGCCTAATACATAAATGAATATTGACTCTGCTCCACCTAATAGCTGGATAGAAACAGATGGCAAACAACACTGTCTGGTATCCACTTCAAAGCTTTTAAACCAGATAAATGGCTGCTATGTTTACATTACATACACTATGACTATAGATAGAATACTTCTTCTCACAATGAGATCCAAGGGCAACCGAGGGCCTCTTTTGAGGGTATGAGTCGACTTCACCAGATACTTCATGCACAATGAAAAAATGTCCTTTTCCCTCCCTTCCTTCCGATATCGCCACCATATAGCAAAGACAGCTACGTCCGATATGTCAAGTTCATCAAAAGTAACAATACAAATCTTCTCAGATGTCGTATAGCATTGAACATTAAATAACACGAGACAGAATTCCAAGCAATAAACCCCTAATGGGCAGAGAGAAAAATCACGTGGTTTAATGATTCGCGTCTTTGTGCCCCGGCGTGAGCCCGTAGTTTATAGTGAAGTATTGCAACGAAATCATAATTTATTTATTTTTCACACGTCAAGGGAGAACTGTCAGACACCAGGGATGCACTGCGGGCCGCTGATGTGCCATGGTGCCGCTGTGCGGTCTGCATGTCGAGGCGGAAGATAACTTGAAGGCGCGTAATGAAAGAACTCTCCGGTTGGCACGACGCGCCCGTTTCGCTTGGTCCGTCGGTGTTTTTCGCCGCCGCGGCGCGACCCGTGTCTCACACGTGGCTGAACGGATTGATTACCGGGGTTTTTGTTTTTGTTTTTTCTTTCCGATGCTGTGACCTTTTTGGTGTCACGTACTCGGTTCGCTGTCCCTACGGAAATAAAGCGGTGGTTGGTGCTAGAGGTTGGCGCAGAGGAGCTGTCATTTGGCCTGTTTGGCGTCGGGACGGCCACAGCTCTCCAAAACGACAAGCTGCGTCACACACGCACATATATATATATGTGTGTGTATATATATGTACGTGTGTATGTGTATATAGACATATATATATTTATATTTTTTTTTAAATAAATATTTATGCTGTTAATGCCGGTGGCCTAAACTTAGCTGCAGTCATGCAGTTAACGCCGCGTTCACTGTATCGGGATAATGAAGTCAAAGCACAACTCACCATTGCGAAGCCCGACAACAAAGCCGAAGTGCGACTGGTGGCTTTTAACTTGGCTCTACTCAGGTACAGCTTTCTCCAGGACAGAGCCTGCAAGGAGTGCTCGTTCAGACTCATTCCCGAAAGTTTCTCCGAGCGACCGCTTGCGGTTGCTGTTGTTTTAAACAATCAAAAAGCTCCGAACCGGACCGGTTCACAATAAACCACTCGATGTCCGATCAAAAGCCCTCGCAGGGAATCGGTTTGCAGTCGGATTGGGTCTAATAAGGCCGGATGCAGGGATCTGTCAAACTTTGCGAGATCGTTCCCGCAGCAGCTGACTGTCTGTTGGGGTCTATCAGGAAACACAAGATACCCACAATCCAACGCTCCTCACGGCCGCTGCAAGAGTTCGCCTCCTTGCGCCGGTGACGGACGATGTTCGTCGAGAAGCCGGTCAGCGTTTTCCTTTGCGAAAATAATGTCTTCGTTATAAAAAAAAAAGCCAAACTGCGCACTTCCCTTTTTGTGCCGAGGATCAGCGGCCACTGGTGCCCGCACCGACCCGTGTGTGCGTTTTTGCTGGCGGTGTTTCCTGGATTTACTCTCAGCGGTTTTTGGTGACACTAGTCACCACTGATCTCAGACTGATCTCAGACCAAAAATCAGAGCAATTAAACAAAAGCTATAAATGAATCTAACTCAAGTCAGGTGAGGTCCTTTGTTCCAACTATCTAAAATATTCCTAGAGGTTATTACCATCAAAAAAAGAAAAGGTTACAAAATAGTTATTTATAGCATTTATTTACACTGCAATAGTGACATCATCAGCCATTTATTCATCAGCCGCTAAATTCAATTTAATTCGATTTTATTTGTACAGCGCCATATGATAACAGATCATCTGAGGGAACCTTTCATATAGACCAGGTCTAGACCAAACTCTTTATAGTTATTATTTACACAGACCCAACATTTTCCCCATGAGCAAAACTCCCTTCTAACACTGAACAGATCCCGGCTCATGGTGGCGGCTGTCTGCCTCGACCGGCCGAGAGCACAGCACAATAATGGGACTGATAGCAAAACTAATAGTTATACTAACGGGCTAATATTATTAATAGGACTAAATGAAATGGTAACAGTAGTAAAGATAATTAAAATTAATTAAAGGTGTTAGTCAGGCTCATGGAGCAGTAGGTGATCTGCAGCCATGGATCCAGACTCTGCAGCATCAGAGGTAGAGAAACCTGCAGAAAGCGACAGGAGGAAGAGGAGAGAGACGAGGAAGCACAAAACTGAGGGAGAGAGGGAGGACAGTTAGTAACAACCATTTTTGAGATGTTAATGTGCACGGGGAGAGAGGAAGAGGCGGTGGAGAGGGGAGGTCGGTGCATCATGGGAAGTCCCCCAGCAGTCTAGGCCTATAGCAGCATATTGAGGAGGTGGCTCGAGCTAATGCTGAGCAAGTTCTAACCATAATCTATCAATGAGGAAGGATTTAAGTCTACTCTTAAACTGGAAGATGGTTCCACAGTAGAGGAGCCTGATAACTGAAAGCTCTGCCTCCCATTCTACCTGTGGAGATTCTAGGAACCACAAGTAGACCTAGAATCTGGGAGGGAAGTGTTCTACTGGGGTAATAAGGTAATATGAGATCTTTAAGATTTTATGGGTTTTGTAGGTGGGGAGGAGAATTTTCAAATTGTATTCTGGATTTCATTCTGCGAGCCAGTGCAGAGAAGCTAACACAGGAGAAATATGATCCTTTTTTCTGGTTCTTGCCAATACTCTCATTGCAGCATTCTGAATCAGCTGGAGACTATTTAATGTTTTATTGTGACAGCCTGATAATAAAGAGTTGCAATAATCAAGTCTAGAAGTAACAAAAGCATGTGCTAGTTTTTCTAGGTCATTTTGAGGATGTGCCTGATTTTTGCAATATTAAGTAAAAAAAAGGCATCCTTGAAGTTTGTTTTATGGGGGAGGTAAAGGACATGACAACTCCTAGCAGTGGTGCTAGAGGCCAGAGTATTGCCACCTAGATTAAGTATATCATTAGATAATGTATTTCTGAGTTGTTGCAGGCCAAGCACAATAACTTCAGTTTTATCTGAGTTAAATAATAGGAAGTTGCTGGTCATCCATATCTTTATATCCTCAAGACATGCTTGAAGTTTAGTTAACTGATCATTGATGTCGGGCTTCATTGATAGGAAAAATTAGGTAACATCTGCATAACAATGGAAGATTATGGAGGGTTTCCTGATAATATTGCCCAAGGGAAGCATATATATGGTGAATAGAACTAGTCAAAACACAGAACCTTGTCAAACTCTGTGACTAACTTTTGAGTGTATGGAGAATTTATCATCAACATGCACAAATTTAAATCAATCTGATGAGAGTAAGTTCTTTAATGCTAATGAAATGCTCCCATCTCTGTAATGGGATTTGATGGTCAATTGTGTCAAATGTGGCACTAAGATCTAACAGAACGAGTACGGAGGCAAAAGCTTTCTCAAGGATCTTAGAGAGAAAGGGAAGGTTGGATATTGGTCTATAGTTGGCTAAAACATCTGGATCAAGGGAAGGCTTTTTAAGAAGAGGTTTAATTACAGCTATCTTGAAAGGACTGTGGGACATAGCCTGATAACAAGAACAGATTTATTATGTCTAATAGAGATGTGCTAAGAGTAGTACCTCCTTAAGCAGCCTGGTTAGGATGGGGTCTAAGAGACAAGTTTGATGGTGTAGATAAACAGATCATTGACATTAGTTTGCGAAGGTTGATAGGAAAGAAACTGTCTAAGCATATATCAGGTTTTACGACTGTTTCTAGGGTTCCTGTGTTTGAGGACAAATTAGTGCCAGTTGAGGGCAGGGGGAGGTGAATTTTGTCTCTAATAGTTAGAATTTCATAATTAAAGAAGCCCATGAGAGTTATAGGAATACATGGATCAATCGAGCTATGACTCAGTCAGCCTGGACACAGCGTTGAAAAGAACATAGGGTTGTTTTTATTTTCCTCTAATAATAGGCTGCTCTGGCATCACTGAAGGCCTTCATGTAGGTTTTTATATTCATATAGAAATGCATGTATTATGTGAGAAAATGTGTGTATGAGTATGAGGGTATAGGTGTGTGAGAATGTATGTATGCATGTTTGAGTCAGAATGTATTTATGTATGTATGTATGTATGGGTGAATAACTACTGTATCTAAAAAAACATGGCACTATGATGACAAAGACTACTTGTGAAGGCAATGAGGCCTGGATCCTCCTCCACTGGCAGGTAGTGGCACGTCAGTGGCAGCCTTTGGCACTGTCAACCATGTTCAGTTTTTTGTTATTTCATTTTATTTTATGTAATTACTTTCACCGAGGAAGTTATTATTTCACACATTTTGAAATAAAAAGAACAACTATATACTCCTCACTAATCCTTTGTGCCAGAGTGAAAAGTGTGGTATGTAAACGTAATTGCATAAACACAAGCTTAAACATAATTGATTAAACATAAGTTAAGTCACATGTAGGCCACTTAATAGATAGAAAATGTAATTCTAAAAAAAGATTGGCTAAATATTTTTGATACTTTATTTACAAAACAAATCTGTTTTCCCCTTTTCTTATGACATCTAATCAGCAGAAGACAGACAACTGAAAACTATCACAGCCAGAACATTAAAATGCTGTTGCTTTTAATGGCTGAATGGTGTATATATACCTGTGAGCAAAGTATTTCATTTTGGCCTGGATGGCTTCTTATAGACCCACACTCTTAGACTCAGTAAAAGTTGAAACCACGATAAAGCTAAAAGCATGTTTCTTCCATGATGCCGCAGCAGCAGGGGTAAGAGTTTGTACTGCATAGACACATAAACAGTACTTCTGTTTGTCACTTTTAGGTTCTTTTGGAGATGAGGTTTTGCAGGCCTTCGTGTAAGTTCATACTTTTGAACACTAGGTAAAAGAGAATGAATAAAGTAACAGCTTTTTTCTCCCACAAGTATATAGCAGACATAAATGCACGCTTTGATGTTAATAAGAATCTCTCTGTAATCTGGTTCAGTTCTGTATTTTATTTGCTGGATAAGAGAGAAGCTTCTGGTGGCCCTGTGACGTGAGTAAACAGGGAATGAAGTCCTATTCCACCTGAGGGCCGACATGCACAAAATATCTTGGGAAAAGAATATGAAATGGGAAGTTGATTATTTTTTTAAGAGACTATAGTATAACATAAAAGCAGAATAAAGATCTCATTGCCTGTAATACAGTTCTTCATGTGTGCTCAAACCATCTATCGCAGTCTAGATTAAGTCTATTTCACCAGAATCTGAAGGGGTCATGGGCAGAAAAAATACTGGGGAACTTACAGCAAACAGACTGCAGCAGAATGAGAGCTTGCAGACTTAGTCACCACATGCTTTATTAAATCAAATCTAAAAATGCAAAATACCAGCCTATTTAAAGAGAAAATCACTTTTCATACTAAGTAGATGAAGCCCTGAATTAAATTAAGTGTAAATTCTCCTTCATAATGACATTTCCTTGACCTGGCTGTCATACAACTGTTTCACATCACAAACTCTTTTCCCAAACTGTATTCCATAGTCTCATCCTTTATACTACCACCAGATGCCGCCAACGTAATACATGTTCAAACCATAAACAGAATGGCTTTTACATGATTCACTATTGAATCACTATCATTATATCACACAGTCAAGTGACACATCTCCTGTTATGGTGTCTCTGAACTAATGTGCAATAGGTCTGAAAATAAGCAAAGTTAAAGTGCTGTCTCTCACTTTCAGTTTAAGGATCATCACCATCAGATAAACAGTGTAATGATTGTAATCGTCCTGCTTTTCAGCGCGGTACAATGTATTGGACGAATAAACCAAGGTCATCATGTTTAACATCTGGTAGCGAATCTTGCGCAATCAGTGATCAGGTATGAGACTCCTACATACTTGAAATAATGATGTCATATGTAGTCACCTTGAGCTCTTGCTCTTGACCTCACTTAAAACACCTGCTCAGGTGGACTGATGTCAGGTGACCGACTTTGCCAGTAAAAAAATAAAAAATAAAAAAATAAAAAAATCCTGGCACTGTTTGGCCATTAAGCTATAGCTTGTAAAAAGAATGAATAATAGTTACTGAAACCAGACAAATGGTGTCAAGTAAAAGTATTCAAAAGCGTCACGCCTTAGTCTAAGACCAATAGTAACCTAATAAGCGTCTGAGGATCAGGATGTTAGATAAATCAAATGAACCTTTGAAGAATTTAACCTGCGGCGTCGCCCACACGTCCCGCGGGAGGCGACAGAAACGCTGGGTGAGGCGTGTTCGACTGAACCATCTCGTCTTCGCCGCTCGTCTTCGTTTCCTCTTGCACCGATGCTGCATTCGCGTCGCACGTAAATCGCCGATGCAGCTTGTGACGAGGTTCCTTGGACGCTATATGTGCAGCGCCGAACCCTTATATCTAACTTGCCCCTCGTCTCGAGTTACTGTTTCACATACTCGTTTATATTTGAGATGTGGGCGTAGTTACTGTTGTTTTTTTATTACGGTCGGTTGGCGTTTTATAGCCGGAATGCTGTGGTGGTGGGTTGGGGGGGGGGGGTTAAGTTACTAGGAAGCCGTTGTTTACCGTGGTTCGCGAACGCGGCACAGCGAACATCGCCAGCAGCTGCCTGTGTCGCCGAGGGCGGGGGAGCCGAGCCGACCCGAGCCGACCCGAGTCGAGCCGAGCCGGAGGAGCCTCGTTCAGCCATGTTAGTTTTCTCCGCCGTTCACAAACGATGAGAGAGGGGAGCCATGGCCTTGTCATTGAGCGGAGACGACGAGGAGTATGATTCAGAGTCCGAGCAGGTCAGAGCTCCTCGCTTCCCTAACGCCACCTCCTTCTTCTCCCGGGCCGCTTCTGCCGCGCCGTGCGGGAGAAAGGCCCCCGTCGTGAGCCGAGCCGTGTTTTTAATCGGTCGCCTCGGGTTCACGCTTGCTTTTTCAGCCGCCGCTCCTCTCCTCCGTGTTTTAGCTTCGGTGGGAAAAAAAAGGAGGAGAAACGACAAACACGTCCGCGGCAGCCGACCGGGTTACGGGGAGGGACACCCGGCTGAACGCCCGCTACATAACACGGTTTAAACGGGGTCGAGGCGCACACGTCGCCGTCCGGTAACGCGGCGTCTCCCCGTCCCCGGACACCGTCTGTACCGTGTTTGCCACAACTGACCCGTTTGCGCCGACTGCCTCTTTAACACCGAGCACTTTGCTCCAGTAATGTCACCGGCCCGTCGGTGCCCTCCGTTAGCCGCTCGGCTAACGCGCCTCGGGCTGCTGCCAGCTCTGATTTACTCGTGGACACTAACCTGCCGTGTTTCCTCTTTTTATAAAACGCTTTTCTTGCGATTGACTCCCCCTCGACACTTCCTAAAGTTGCCCCCGCCACTCTGCGCCTTTAAGGAGGCTTTAGGCTCAACGTTGTCGAGGCAGGGACCGAGGAGGGGGATGGGGACGGGGAACAATGAAGTGGCTCTACTAGTGTTGGGCTCCTAAAACCGGGGTCCGGTGACCCCCCCGGCGAAATTATGGTTGGTTTGAGTTCAACTGCATTTTTGTGCACATGGTTTCCACCAGGTGGAGAAACGTATAACGCTGGAGATTTAGGTCAGATATCACACTTGACATATTGTGCACCGAGGCTCCTCAGGACAAAGTTTTTATGTAATAAAGTCCCTCTGTAGTGGTGGGGTCCACAGCATGGATGCTTTCTAACAGGGCTCTGATTGCATACTGGGAAAAGTCTCTGTTAGGCACTTGGCCTGTACGATTCAGGAGAAATGTGAGAAATGTTGACATGAGAGCCAGCTCCTTGTCCTTGCACAATGTTACTACCCACACCACTTGCTAACCGTTCCCCATCAGGGGTGGTATTTTGACCTCTTCTGTTGTGACACATCGTAGGAGACAGTAAAACACATACTTTAATTTTTTTGAAGGAAGATCCTACAAGAGCAGCAGGAGAGGCGCCTTGTGACTCTCACTGAAATCCACGTTGAAGCTGAATAAGAAGACTTTGCTCAGAATATAGGCCATGTTTTTGTTCACAGGCCTCAGCAACCAATCCCAAATTCCTGAAATATTACTGCACAGAGTTACAGTAAGGAGGGGTCAGGTGATAGTTGCTTTGGCAATCAAAAGTGGCTGGATCTGCTTCGAGGAGTTTTTTTTTTTTTTTTTTTGTAGCTGCAAGTTTATACTACCAGTAAGAAGCATCAATTATTTGTTGTGGTCAGGACCTTGAATAGATACTTAATTCATCAGACACTCTCTTCAGAGGATTTGCAGATTTGATTTAAAGTAAGCTATTAGAACAACAGTGGTGTCAAACAAGATCAGGAACTAAAGAGGCAGCTGAACTAAATAACACTGTGTGATGATAGCCACCCCTTCAGCAGCAGCAGCAGCAGCAGCAGCACCAGTAGTAGTAGTAGTAGCAGTAGCAGCAGTAGTAATAGTACTCTCTTTGATGTCTTGATACCATATTTACATGGTAGTCAGGTGGATTTATGGAAAGCTGTCTGATGTATTTACCCCTGTTTTTACTAAATGCTCCATCAGCAACAGCAGGCAAAGAACAACTTACTGTGTGGGGAAAAAACATGCTATTTATTAATACTAGTATGTTATTGCTATATTACTATTATTATTATTATTGACTCGGTTATCTAAAGCTATAGATTGTTTTTTTTTTTTTTAATCTCTTTCCAAAATCCTCCTGAGAAAAAGTGATAAGAAGAATAGTTTGCGGTAAACATGAAGGAACATGTCTTTAGGTTGTACTGACAAAATGCAGAGTCAACAGATTCAGGAGCATTTTCTCTTTTCCTTGTACATAATATAATTCAGAAAGTATTAGGCTTTATTGTTGTTAGCCTGGCATGTCTTGTTCTGTTTCCATCTTGTTTTGCCTGCTTAACCTGTCCATAGCACTCCAGCATTGTTATTAAATCAAAGCTATTTTAGGAAAATAACAATGTCTCAAACATATGAATTCAGTGATAATTGCTCTAAGAGCTACATTCATCAGTGGTATGTGGGCAATGTGTAGTTACCAGTAATAGAATAACAGTGTAAAAGTCTTCCCAGCCTCACATTAAATCATAACCTCCATTGTGAGCTTATTTTTTATCCATCTCTAGCAGTCCTTTATTCAAACAGTTGCCACCAGCAAGGCAAACGTGTTGCCAAGGTAACCTCTCCTGCAAGAACAAGAATCACTTTAATGGTCTATGATTTGTCTTATTTTCCTGGTGCTTTACAATCCTGCCATGGCAACAGGGACCAGACTAAAAATAAATATGAGGAAAATCTCAAATGTGAATTTTAGGGTCATTGATTCAAAGCTGAGTGTTGGTGGTAAAACTGTATAGGTTTCTCCACCAACAAATTTGTAAGATGCGTTATAATCATCATGTTACCTTTACTCTTGTTTACTCCCATGAGTGACACATACAGTAGATGTGCTTAATTTACCAGAAAGATCAGAGCATCTGATAACTTCAACCAATTGATTGGATGCCATTCTAGATTCGGATATCTATAGCTGAAACAATTAGGCAATTAATTGTTTACCTGATGGAAATTGTGATGATTTATATTTTCACAATTTTCTGACATTTTTCAGACTAAAAAATTCATCTGTTAATTGAGAAGGAAATCATCAGATTAATGGTGATTGAAAACTAATTGTCTGACAAATATTTGTCAACCTAAATGGCACAGTATGTCAGGTGTCCACTAGTATAGCAACTAATATGATAGTCAAATAATTTTTTTAGTAATTTTATCTAGCAGAAATTCAAAACATTTGCTGTGTCAAGCCTCTTCCTTGTCATTCACAACATTAAACTGAATATATTCAGATTTTCAACCATTGGTTGGCTGATAAGGGAAAAATAAACATTACTTGCAGTCCTAATGCTTGATGAAGATATGTGATAAATTCATTATTAGAACCTGTGTCCTTGGGACTCCATTCTCTTAAAGTGTTGTAAAATCCCTCAAACTTTCACAAGAATTAGCTACAACTAGAAATTCAAAACTGGCTAGGATATGTGAAACAGCAGCAAAAATGGCCTAATATGACAAGAATGAAAAAAAAACCCAAACTGTTTTGTGGTGATGCACCATTATCAGTTACCCTTCTGCTTCAACAGCTAAACACCAATAGGCAGACTTATATGGAGGATGTAGTACTCATCATCTGGCTTAAAGATCCTTGTCGCAGTGTATGAAACAGCTGTTGTTGTTTCCAGGTACAAACTTGTTACCCTCCACTGACAGAGAGTCTCCTAATTTTATCTCACCTCCACTCTCACTATTTGTCTTCCAGCAGCGGGCAGCCAACAGGCCGAAGCCCAAGGTGGGGACGTCATCGGCCGTTAAGCTGCCGTCCAACCGCAGCTCGTCCGGCGCCAGACGCAGGAGGACACGCTGCCGAAAGTGCGAGGCATGCCTCCGGACCGAGTGTGGAGAGTGTCACTTCTGCAAGGACATGAAGAAGTTCGGAGGGCCAGGGCGCATGAAGCAGTCGTGTATCATGAGACAATGCATTGCGGTGAGTCAGTAATGGGAGAATTGTCGATATTATTTTTTTTTTTTTATTTAAAGAATCTTTGCCACAGTCTGAAGAAATTTTAGAGATTGTAAGCTTGTGTTAGCTGCCACAGTATCTCTTCTAAAATAGGAAACCTAACTCATCACAACATGGTTCATTGATCTTATATGTATTTATTCCTACTCTACTGTTTGTTCTTGATCCATGCAGCCCGTCCTGCCCCACACAGCAGTGTGTGTAGTGTGTAAAGAGGCAGGGAAGGAGGACACACTGGAGGAAGAGGAGGAAAAGTTCAACTTCATGTTGATGGAGTGCTCTATCTGCAATGAGATCGTCCATCCCAACTGCCTCAAGGTACAGAGGGCCAGGCTGTGAACAGCTGAACAACTCTCATTCAAGTCATTCACAGAGTGAATCATCTGTGTTGAAGTAGTGTGCAAGCATTCCCAGGTCATTGTAACATACTGTGAGTGACTCAGACGGTTGGACTGTAGTCACTGAAGGTAACTGGATTTGAAAATGGTGTGGTTTATATAACTCTGAATAGAGTCATCATTCTCATGTGGTTCAGAGATTTTAAGACTTAAGCATGACAATATTACGTTTTAAGGATTTGATTCCATCCACATGCTCCAGAAAACAAGTAATCAGGGATAAAAAGAATATTTACTAAATGACCAAAAATTGAGCTCATTGCCCTAAAAGGATTTGTGAATGCAGACTTTACTAGTTGAAGTGTCAAAGACATTTTATGAGGTAAGGGTAAAACAAAAATGTAAAGCAGCACACACCATGCTTCTAACTGTAATTTTTTTTGGAGGGGCGGCATGTCGTTGCTAGCATAGGCTAGGGCAAACCAGTTTTTCAAACATACACTTTCTATTTGTTTTGCAGCATGCTACAACTAAGATATTATAAATACTTTTTTAGTTTCATACATAACTCACAAGAATTTAGGAATTACAGCCATGCAGCATATCTCTACTTCCTTCTTCCATTGAATGCATGAAGCAAGAGTCTGCATGTTTACTATGGCAGAGATAGAACTGAGCTGACCTGCCTAACAACCACTCGTCACAGCATTCAGTTACACTTCCCTTGTTTCGTTTTTGTTACACAAACTGTACATAGTATGTGTTAGGAATCTGTTAAAGCTTGTTGGTCTTGTTGAAATGTGATTCATTTTCTCATCTGTCAATCAGGTGAGCGATGCGCCAGGAGTGGTGAATGATGAACTCCCTAACTGCTGGGAATGTCCCAAATGCAACCACGCTGGGAAAAGTGGAAAAGTGAGTACAAAAATGTGTGAGTCAGCATGTTTTGATTAAGTCACAGTACTGTAAGTGTGCGTCGCACAATTTTTTTCCCGCACAATGCAATCTCTAGTAAAGATTTCAGAGATGGGAGTTTGGGTATTCTTAGACAATAGACGTTTTGCAGTATTGTTCTCTGTATTTCAGTTTATTTTTTTCAGCTTGCCACTTCCTGTTTATACTTTCTAGTTAGTGAAAGTCATTTAAGTATGACTGTTTGTCACAGAAGCACGAAACTACTGACACACTATTACATGTTTCTTGTTTTGGTCACATTAATGAGTTTATTATACCTTAGCTACACTTTTAGCATAGTTGGTTTTCCTTGTCACCCTAGGCTAAAGGTATAAAGTTGTCTCGCCCATTTTGTCCCCTTTGGTATTGAAGCAAAAAAGGGGTC
The DNA here is from genome assembly GCA_016859345.1 of Istiophorus platypterus. Lineage (NCBI taxonomy): Eukaryota > Metazoa > Chordata > Actinopteri > Istiophoriformes > Istiophoridae > Istiophorus > Istiophorus platypterus. Next base: position 8,650,949 of record CM029115.1, read on the forward strand.
CAGGCTTCAAGTACGCCTCCAACCTCCCTGGCTCTCTGCTGAGGGAACAGAAGCCTGTGAAGGAGGAGGGGGATGCTTCTTCTGCAGCCAAGAGGAGACCAGACAGAGAGGAGACACCCAGATACAGGCCAGAGGAGTCTCTTCACCGACAGCCACCACTGCTCTCCCCAAGCAGCTTGCCCAGGCCCAGGCCTGAGGACAAACTGAGGAAAAAGAGGAAGCTGTTTGATGATGATGAGGAAGAGGATCTCAATGTGAGGAAGAAGGTTTGTTTCTTATAAGAGAGTGACTGATATATTTTCTAGACATTAAAAAGCTCAAGTCTTGGGGGGGGGGGTCCCTGGTAACAAACCAAAGTAATGTAAGAAATTCTCATGCCAAATTTTTTCCTGCAGGAAAAGTCAGATGATCCTTATTTTTCCAAACTTCTGCACCAAATCAAGACAGAAGAGGACGAAGATGCATATGAGGAGGAGGATGAAGAAGGAAGGGAGCCTCACATCCGGAGTAGTGTAGAGAGGAAAGGGCGTTTTGGAGATGCTGAAGAAGAAGGAGATGACAAGGACTCCAAGAATGAACTTTTGAATCCCTGCATTAAAACACCTGTGGGAGACAGTGACCAGTCTCATTGCAGCTCTCCGCAGGCTGGTCCCAGCAGCGAGGGTGGAAGTGAGACCCAGGAAAAAGGTCCACGTCCAAAAGCTCGCCGTAAGCGACGTTTACCTAACAAGGAGCTTAGCCGTGAACTGAGCAAAGCACTGAACCAGGAAATTCAGAAGACGGAGGACTGCCCCACCAACGAGAACCGCCAACCCCTCAAAGTAGAGCCGGAGACAGAAAACGAGGAACCCAAGAGGTTGTTCCGCAACAACAATGAACTTGGGGATCAGAGGCCCCACCTCAAGACCAAAGAGATGAATGGGACCCCGTGGGAGCTGCGGCACTTCTACCCGAGTCAGATCACTCCACTGGGCTTCAACAGGAGCACCCCAACCAACCGACCAGTGCCCCCACGCTCCCCACCGAAGTGTGTCCAAATGGAGCGGCACGTCATACGGCCGCCTCCAATAAGCCCGCCCCCTGATAGATTGCCTCTAAAAGATGGTAAAACACACATCATACAGCGCGAGGTCTGGATGAAGATCTTTCGCTATCTCACACACCAGGAACTGTGTATCTGCATGAGAGTTTGCAAGACGTGGAACAGATGGTAAATGCACAGAATTAAAACAGCATGTTTACATCTTTGTGTTAGACATCACAGGCCTTTCAAAAGAGAGATATTGCCGCAAAGAATGCACTACATTCTTCTTTTTAAGTGTTTAAAAAGAAATTAGTTTTTTTTTTTTTGATTTTTGGTTTTTGGATTTCTTTTGAGGTTTTTTTGTTTTTTTTTGGTGGTCAGCTTTGACAGCATAACATGCAGCATATCTTTGTTTCTGATGTCTAGGTGTTGTGATAAGAGACTTTGGACGAGGATCGATCTGAACCGCTGCACCTCCATCACTCCACTCATGTTAAGCGGGATTATCCGCCGACAGCCAGTTTCTCTAGACCTCAGCTGGACCAACATATCCAAGAAACAATTAAGCTGGCTTATCAATAGATTGCCAGGTACCCAACTCTTGAGTGATTCTTGATCTATTAATGAGAAAAGTCCGGGGGGGGGGTTGTTTGTTGTTTTGGGTTTTTTTTACTTCTCCGCATCGTTTTTTTTTAATTGCTGCTGTGTCTTTCAGGTCTGCGTGTGTTAAAGTTATCTGGGTGTTCTTGGGCTGCTGTATCTGCCCTCTGCACCTCCAGCTGCCCTCTGCTGCGCACCCTGGATGTCCAGTGGGTCGAAGGACTCAAAGATGCACAGATGAGGGACCTCCTCTCACCCCCCACGGACAACAGACCAGGTAACTCAATGGGTCAACAAAGCACATGCGCTGCCATGGATGGAGGTTTTACTCCTGTCTCCAGAGATATAATGTATAAATGTCCTGAACAGGTTTTTTTTGTGACACTTTTGAGTAGAATTGTCTACCAAATATAACATTAACATAGCTTGTGATCCCATTATGTAAGGGTTAAATGATGAGTTATAATTATTTTGGAGGAAAATCTCTTTTTTTAAGTGGGTGAGTTGCCAGAGTTTCCTTTAGATGGTGGATCAGTCATAGTGGTAAACTCTGCATTAAGTAAGAACATAATGTGGGGGACTCCTAGCACTAAGAAATGCTGGATATCCCTGTACAGTATCATTCCTGGTGTGTCAGTATCATTCCTGTTGACAAAATCCAAAAATTGATCAATGATGTTCTTTATGCGACTGACTTACAGGTCAACTGGATAACCGCTGCAAGTTGCGGAATGTGGAGGACTTGCGGCTGGCGGGGCTGGACATCACTGACACGTCTTTGCGTCTCATCAGTCGGCAGATGCCTTTGCTGGCCAGGCTTGACCTGAGTTACTGCAACCATATCAATGACCAGTCAGTCAACCTACTGACCGCAGCAGGGACCACGACCAGAGACTCTCTTACAGAAATCAACCTGTCTGGTGAGAACTGGGACCTGAGGAATACACAGACACAACTGCAGGAGTTTTTGGGTTGTAATTACATACTTATGTGACACAGTGTGACGCTAGATGCTTTTGCTGGGTGGAAACTCAGGTCAGTTTTTCAGGGGATCCTGAATTTTTTTGTCATGGCTACACAGGGAACCAGTCCCATTGTTCAGTCAATGTGAAATACATCCCCAGATAACCAAGATGGCTGTGACACATAAAAGGTAGCAAGCAGAGTTTGAAGATCAAAGACAAAGATTGTCTTCACAGAAAAGTAGGTAAAAAAATTATGCCAAAGTACAGCAACTCAACATGGCTGAAAAGAACTTAATAGTGCTGTAGGTCTGATGGATCCTTTAGGCCTCGATCAAACCAATGAGATAGATACATATTTTTTGGTCACCTAAGTCTTTTTGTCCTCAAACTAAATTTGCAAATGTTTAGTAAACCGTTCAAAGGCCACATGTACCTCAGTTTTCTAAGGAAAAAAGAAGGGGCACACAAAATAGGCAAATTTCACAACAGAGATTTTGCCCTCAGTGTCACACTGTCATTACCTATTGTCCCAGTAAGTAATGACAGTGTGACATTGAGTCAGCATAACACAATATCGGGACCAACCAAACCAAAAGCGATGTCAAAATGTCTTCCAATGAAAAGGCCCATTACTCCAAAAGTCAAGCAAAAGAATGGCTATGGTGTTTCACAGCATGTATACATTGCTGTCACAGGTATCAATTAAAATTTTGGTACCCGGGTAGGCAGGGAGAAGAGGTAAATGGACTGTGCTCATTTATTCTTACTGGGACAGTGGACCACTAACATGCCCTCATTCCGTGCAAATTGCTTGTTTGGTAACCACCTATGAAGTGGAAGGATTACTTTCATATTAAATCACTGCAAGCAAAGGAAATATATCACAGCTGATTTTAATCGCAGAAAAACTTCAGTGCCGTGAGCTGCACTTCATTGATCTGAGAAATAACATTTTGAAACTCATGGTGTATCAGAAACAGTAAATGAATTTAGCATACTGGGATTAAGACAAATAAATAAATTCCAAAAGGATGAGTGAATGTAAACTTCAGTGGACATTTTTTGTGAATTTTTGAATTAATAAATAACTTCTTGAAGTTTTTGGTTCAGGCTGAGCGTAACTAGACTAAATGAACCGGTAAGAATGATTAACAGAGAGCTGACAGTCAAGTACAGCTAGGACACACAGTCCTCAGAAGAGATACCTTTTGAGGTTTACCTCTCTGGGTTAGTAAATTACAAGGCAATTTGCAGGCAATTCCAAAATGGCTCAAGTTACATCTCTGGGCTTCTTTGCCTCAGCTAAACTGCGGTACTTCTGCAGAATGTAGGGCTCAAACTGGGTTTGGATTGTAGGATTTTTTTTTTTTTTTAAATACTAACAAATTTAGAACCAGGTGGCTTCACAGGAGATATTTTACAAATCTGTTATATATTCAATGCAAACCCCCTTGAACAGACTACAGTTGAAGGTGAAATCTATAGCCATCATTGTAAATAAGTTGTAAATGAACGGAGTCTGCCCACTGGAGCCAGTTTCATTAGAGCCCATTGAAATACTTAGATCTTGTACTTTTCTTGACATTAGACATCAAGAAAAGAGGAGAAAAATTAAATTAATATTTCTACGCACATCCCTTTTTAAATATCGGGCTTGTGACTCATTATTGTTCTTTCTGTTTCCTTTTAGTTTGTAACCGGGTCACAGACCATTCCCTAAACTTTTTCAAGCGCTGTGGAAGCATCTGTCAGATAGACCTTCGCTTCTGCAAGCAGGTGACCAAGACGGCCTGCGAAAGGTTCATCGCAGAGATGTCAGTGAGCGTACCATTTAGACTGAAAGAGGACAAACTGCTGCAGAAGACAAGCTAGTTCCTAACAGGACAAAAATGATTGAAAGACTGTCTTTGCACTTAATGGAACCATTTGTTTCCCTATGATAAGTCTCTGAGTCAGTGTCAAGGTAAACAAACTGAATGAGAGACAGGTCTCTGGATGGAGAACTTAGATGAACTCTGATGTAAGGAGGGGATTAACATTCAATTGATGGACAAAGAGGAAACGCCATGCATGTATTTGTGTTGAGATTGTACTTTTATAAAGATGTGCTTGTAATTGACGGTTGGTTTGTTTATTTTTAATTTTCAAATATTTGAAAACGCAGTATTTTTATACAAGCATCATTTCATGAGTTTACAGTGTCTCAGGAGCTAAATGTCACAGAGAGACTGTATGGCACGTGAACTGAAATTTGTCCCCTTCCTCAGTTTGCCTTCATACAACAGTATCTCCTATGTGCCAACATCTGTATTTTGTATCAGTGGAACTTACCATAATCAGCAAAAAAATTACATGTACAGTAATAAATATCTCCATAAATTATAATGAATAATTCCCAGATATTTAGAATGTATTTCAAGATTGATAAAGCAGAGTAAATAAATTTCATATTCCCGTTGCACCGTCATATCATCGGTAATACTTATATGATCTGTCGAGTGTTGGTATTTGATAGGGTTCTCATCAATGTTTCAACATTAATTTATTTTTTTTGTTTTTTGTTTTTTTTAATCAATTTGTATTTATTCATTTATTCAGTAATTTGACATGGATGTCTAACAGACCTGGGTCAAATAATGCTTGCAAATAATTTAACAGGGTGGTTTGAGCCTGATGCAGCACCCAGTCAGTGGGTTTAACACCCAAAGCCAGGATTTCTATAATGCAGTTAACCCCGCATATCTGGTTCTCTATATAAGCAGCTAGTTAAGACCTTTGCAAATAACTCATTTGCATACATTTAAAAATTAAAAAAAAAAACTCCATACAGTAGGTGTTGTGTGTAATTTCGGTCGTGCTGTAATCTATCACCTCAAGTGAATGTGATAATGTTTATATTTGTAAATCCAAAAACTAAGTGCTAATATGCATTAAAAGAATTTCATTTGTATTATCGAGTCTTCATTTTTCTTTTCTCATATTCTGATGGAACTGAAAGTTGGCAGATCGATTTCTCCTGAGACAGCAGTTATATTTAGCAGGGGTTCCAAACTTTTTTGGCTTGTAACCCCTTAAAACGAGGCACCGTTTATAATAGAATATGTCCTTAGTGTGGACATGAGAGTGATGGGAGATATTTAGATATTTTTTTTCAATTTATGATTGTGTGGGGCATTTGTCTTATATTTTAGAGACAGTTTCCCAATGTTATGGTTTAAATGATTTTGTCCAATTAATGGTCCCAAACCCCCTAAAATTACAATGGTAATAAGCAGAAATCCTGCATGTCCTCACATTTGGCAAGCTAATACTAGAGAATATTTTTTTCTTTGCCTTAACCCAACCATTTGAAGTCATTTTTATCAAAATTGTTCATCAATTACTCAACTGATCATTTCAGCACTCGTTTTTGTTATCAAAGGGACATTGTGTTGTATGAGTATACAAAAAAAACAAGTTTAATTTAAATTTTTAATTACCAAAATAAAAAGTTCAACATTCCCGAATACAAAGACAACACTCTGCACACAACTACACCCGTTCTAAAGGAAAATTGCGACCTGTTCTGCTACTTTAGATGGTAGTAGGGGGTATCTTTACTGTAATAGCAGCAACATTGACTCTCTGTGGGTACAGTAGAGAGCTGCATACTTCTAAATGAGCAGGATAAGGGAAAAGAAAACAGGAAATTGAGTTTTATAGGTGGGAAAGGTGGAGGGTGTAACATAACCACAGTCATACAGGTTCTTGTCATGCTCTGATTCTTGAGGGAAAGATAGTTCAAGCAAATCTATGCAGATTAAACACATTTCAAAACACTTGACAGGAAAACCTAACTCTGTAATAATAAACTAACCCAATCCCAGGGACATTTCAATAATCTGATATTACACAATTTAAACCAAATGGAAAAAATATAGATATATACATCTCATATGGATCAATATATGCAAAAGTACATCAGCAAGTCATTATTTCTATATACTTTCTATACCACAGGTGTCAGTAAATTCATCGCTTTATCTTTGAATAGATAGTTGAATATATCACTCCTACATGAGAGGAAATCAACTAAAAAGCATTAAGACACTTCATTCCATTCCCAACAATATACGACAACAACAAAAATAAAAACATTCAAAATTTCACATCCACAGTTCAGCTGGAACCAGGGAAGATGGTTGGATGAGTTAGCACCGGTTTTTGTCTGGTGTCTCTACTAAAGTGCTGAGACAGGACAGAGGTGACAGCGGAGGTTAGCTATTGCTGTAATGACAGAGTCTGTATGGTGATTTCAACGTGTAATACACTACAATAAGCTCTTATAACAAAATAAGTGAATGTAATAACACATCAACTTCATCATTCATCATTCATCGTAAATCATCAGTCATCAGTTTTCTTGAGTAACAACAGTGGAGCACCTGCTCATTTTTTGGCTGAGTAATACCAAGTTTAACTTGAGAAAAACCCAAGCTCAGTGATTTCTACTTAGCATTTCTCACAGACCTAAACAAAATTACTGGCCTTCAACACTCCACCAGTTAAGCTTAAGTCCGGACAACTATTCAATACTTAGCACAAGTGCTACCTCAGCCTCATTACTGGTTTGCAGTTAGTTATGAGCAGTGGTGCTTTAATATAGAGTGAACAAAGTGCTTTTTCTGTTTAAACGTGCTGAAATATCAACAGCCACACACTGGCCCACATTCGAGCAGGACCGACTATTTGGCACCTCACTCTCCTGTGCTCAGGTTCAGTATGTCAGTCCTCGTTGTAACTAAGATATGTTTTCGCTTGCAGCAGTTGTAAAGAGACACGCTCTAAAGAATACTCAGTAGTTGAGTGCCAGCTACAATTTTACAGGCAGATCTGAGTGTGATGAGTTGTGTTTTACAAGAGTGCATGTGGCTGAGTGTCACACATTCTTTGTATTGAAAAACTGTAAGAAAAGTAAAACACCAAGAAATGAACACAGATTAGACATATGTTTACTTGAGGAATGACTCACAGGAGGGTTTGATCCTACACTCTGCCCACTGGTGAACCAAAGAGTCAAATTCTTAAGAAAAACACACTTCTTGTAATATTTCAATGTGCAAATAATGTGAATACAAACATGAAACATCCACAAAATAGGTCTTTTGGGGATTCAAAGGTTACGAGCTGCATGGTTGAGTTAAGTTACAGTCTCAGTCTGAGCTGCCGCTCTTAAGCAGCTGCAATGGTGCATTAGGACTTGAAGACATGCACGGCCCTCACGACGTACTGCCTGCAGATAGGGCACTCGTTCATCCTCTTGCCACACTTGGTGCAGGTGACCATGTGACCGCACTCCAAGAGGACGCAGTCGATCGTGGCGTCCATGCAGATCCTGCAGAGGTTGTCGTCGTGGATCGTCAGTGGACCCTTCTCACCATCTGCAAGAGACAGACACAGGGAGGTGACTGGAAATGTTAAGAAAATGCCTTAAATACAATTGAAGGAAAAAAAAAAAGTGATATTTCATGCACTGAAGAGGAACAAGGGGGCGGCAAAATACTCAGCAGCTTAATAAAACACCTCGTCTTATCCAGTGTGCCCTAACATGGTCAGGTCATGCTCACAATCTCCTGAAAAATGTCAGTGCTTGTTCAGGCTATTTGTCAAGATGTTTCTATGACAACCCCACAATCTGTCACTGTAGGCGAGCTGGTGAGAGAGTGAATGTACACAGCTAACACGTTGCAGTTCTCAGCCTAAGTAGTCTCACATGTTGGATGCATGAATAAATGACCTTGGGAGACTGATCTCATGGTGGATCAATGTTCCTGGAGCATGACAAATGCAACTGAAATATTTAAACTGAAGTTCTTAAATGGGATAAATGGACATTCATTTTCAAAAAGAAAACAAAAAAAACCAAAAAACACCCTCACAGAAAATTCCATTCCACAAGGAGGAGCAGACATCGGAAATTTACAAAGAAAGGGTCGGAAAATGAATGAGAACAGGTTCACAGCCATTACAGATGTGGAATAGACGTGATATGGTTCATACGATGGAGAGGTGAGTCACAGATGGTTATGTGTGACCATGGCAACGGTGGCAAGGAACCCATAAGCCTTACCTCCAATGGCGCCGTTGCAGATAGGAGGGGGGAAGGCTACCACTTAAGTGTGGCAGGAATAAAGCAAGCAAGAGACATTTCATCATCATTCTGCATGAGTCTGCTCATGTCTAAATGTGATCAGTGTAGGCACTGATGTGGTAACCATACCAACATCAAGGACAGTTCAGACTGGTGGGTGACAGCTTACCTGTGGTTACAGTACTGCTCACATTTTCCACTGCAAGAAAGAAATCAGACTAAATCACCGAGTGCACAGTAAGTACAGGGAAGGGCTTGTTAATTTTATAGCAACTTGTATAAATATATACTCTCTACTTGATTTCATAATAAATTAAAATTATTTTTCATAGCTTTAGACTAATAAATGGTGAGAAAACTGCCAACAGTGCCATCTCTATGCACATTATTTACCTACGGTGCTTAATACCCACATGATTTCCTGTTCTCCTCTGTTTCTCTGTACAGTCTGCTGACGCGCTCCACCAGCTCCCACTTCTCACAGCATCCTGAATAGTTGACAAAGTTCCTGGCCAGGATCTCCTTCAGCTGCCTGACAGATAGGCCCTCAATGTCCCTCAAGCTGGAGATGTCTGAAAGAGAAGCTCTGGCCCGACGTCTCGTCTGAGGACTCACCTAAAGGATAAGACAAATTACAAACAATACTTTTTGTACATGAAACCCTCCTATTTATTTTTAGGGTTTTAACTACCCTGTCTATCATACTGCAGATGGTTTTATTTATTACCACTTCTTTTGTGCATAAAGCACTTTTTGACTATAATTTTTAAATTTTAAGTATCACAAGTTCTGCAATCTGTAAAATACTGCAATTTTAGAGCCTGGGGGACAGTGATTGCACATCTAGCCAAGAAGTCCCTAGCATTAGCATCTCATTTCCTCCTTGACAGTGGTTTCCTTGCACCCTGTCAACATTAAGCAACACAACCAAAATACATTTTTCGTTACTTCACATAAGGAATCTGGTCACCTCAGGAGTGTGTTCACTGGGATCCAAGTTGAGGAGAGACACAGATGTGGCATCACCTATATCCTGCAACACAGGAACAGCAACAACCATTAGTGTGCACTACATTCAAAGCAAGCCCGTTTAGTGAGGATTAGGATTAGACATTCTTCAGCCAGTCCATTGATACCTCAGGAACAACAATACCTTGTCCCTTCCATTCATAGAAAAGCTTACTGCTCCCTAAGCAGGCCAAGTACAAGTATTTATAGTGGGTCCTGGCTGCTTGGAGCTGAGCTCCCTTTTCATTGGCAGGTGTGGTGCTTCTTATTCTCTTTCACTTTCTGCTTCTCTTCTTTCTAGAATCACAAACAGTTTCCTTTTTGCTAGCATACAAATTGTGGTAAAGCCAGGGAGAAAAGAAGAATAACGAATCTCACTTTGACACCTCGTTTCTAAATTTGTTTATGGTGACATGTGAGGTGGTTCCCATAGACTCATTTGTAGCAGCTAAGAAAAATAGTCTGCTTGAATTGATCTCATAATGCAATAAGATCTGCATAAATGACAAAATGAGCTGTTGGAAAACTGTAATGTGAATCCTTCAGAAATGTAAGCTGTGTGCCTACAGGTCATCATTACTGAAAATCAAAACTTTCACCAGCCATGTTAATTATTTTACCTACCAACTGAGTTTGAAGAGCACACAGAAAGGGCGATATATGGAGTAGATACAATACTCAGACTAGCAGTTATACTTCTGTAGTTAAAAAGATAATTTCAAGGATTTAGCTAATTTGTGGTGTTATTAAAAATTCTACATGTTTTAAAGTCGGTTCTGACCTGGTTGGTATCAGAGCTATCGCTCCTGCTGAGCGGTTCCTCCTGAGAGGCAACGAAAGCAGACAGCTCAGAGGCAGATTGTGTGGTAGAAGGGGTTGGCGTATACAGGGAACGCGAGTGCAAGCTGCCCGTGTCGGGGTCCTCCTCTTCCTCAATGCCTTGGTGACAGAGCACCAAGTCCACCAGGTCTTCCTTTTCCCTGCAGGTATCGGTGGGGATGTTACGAAGCAGCAAGTACTGACGCAGGTCCTTCACTCTTAGACGCATGAGCCGAGACCGTTGAAAGGCCGTTGCTTTCAGCAAATGACATGTGGCGCAAATGCGCAGATTCTCCTGAAGCACAGAGCACAGCGAGCAGAAGCTCTTCTTGCAGTCACAGCAAATGTACTGGAGAAGAAATAGAGTGAAAAAATGAGATGATGGAAATGAGGAAATTAGTGGTTTATGAACACCTTCTACCATGTGTTACTGCCAAAAAAAAAATTCCTCCTATCAGAATGATGCATTAGACATGACAATGTAGCCAAATATTTCTCTATGCCCTTTATTTTCAGTTTTTATTACAATAATCTGTAATATTGCAGAAAAAATAGGAAATCAGTGGACATACAACATTTAATCAAGTACTGAGAAGCATATCCATTACCAGTAGACATTCTCTGCATTTTTCAATCATTCACATCTGCTCTACCTCTCCAGGCACAGAAACAGGAGGCAGCTCATTTCTTTTAAGTGACAAACATCAAACAGTAATAAATGCAAGACCTGGGATTAGACTGGCATGATGAGTGAGTGAAGCACAAGGTTCAGACAGAATAAAACTCTTTGAGCCATAGCTGAATGAAGATGATATTACAGAAGCGGTATGTATGTCCATCTGTCTCAGCAATCAACTAGAACAGCACAGTGCTTTCAATAAAAATTCTTTGCTTCTGGGTGTAAATTATATCACCCCCCCCCCCCAACCACAGCCACCACACACACACACAGCCAAAAACTGTTTCAGCTCTTCAGAAAGCAGTGGCTAATTATGCTCTGCTTGCAACACCTTTTTTACAATTTACAAGATTCAGTGATATTCTAGAAAAAAGAAAACAAAATGGTTTAAGATACAGACTTTGATTAATTTCATTCTTATTTTTAAGTCAAAAGGCTGGACAACAAACAAATACAAATGTACATTAGGACAAAAACATGCCATACACTACATGCCATAAACTAGATTACTTGGTGTACAGCAAGTAATTAGTACCTCTGTCTATAATTAACGTAATATCCCCCCTCTGCACTCATAATACAGATGTTCCTACTCATTAAGTCAGAAGACCAACTAACATGTACTGGCATCACACAGAGCACCCAGGCACCTACCTTCCTCCTGAAGACTGAGAAGGCCTGGCCACAGGCCTTGCATACAAGAGTGGGACTCCCTGAGCTGGTGGGCGGGTATGTGGAGTATCCCGCACTGGGGGCAAATCTGAAGGGCCCAGCACCGGCGCCAAACCCTGGCTGCTGGCCTCTGACGGCCCCAGTACCCATGACTTCATTCAGCAGACCACAGCATGAAGCCCACATGGACGAGGCCCCTGCCTGACAGTCACAAAACAGCTCCACTTCAATATTCCCTATCTCCACTGAAGCTGTAAATACTGACGGGACATTGAACATGAATGGTAATGACAGCAACATTCATATACATGGTTACCACAGAAACAGTGCTGCTCCTTGTATACCGTTATACACGAAATGATTAAAAGCCTCGACCCCACAGTGCTAGTTTATAAAGTACAAACCAAGAGGTAAAGGCAGGAGGAGCAAGCAACAACAACTGCCACAAAACAAACGCGCAATGAATCAATTGTTGTTGATAACCAGCTAACGTTAACGCTTCAAGACAGCAGAAAAACAGCCAATACCATTTTTAAACGAGGAGACAAATTCACCTAAATAATATTAAGCTTAACATTACCTCCCAATCGATGTTCGGTGACAGCTGTCAAGAGTTACCTTTTCAACAATTAGCTAGCATAAGCTAGATAAAATAACGGCAGCTCCCCCGGCAGATGCTTGCGCTGCATTAGCCGACGTTAGCCTCTGGGGGAAGCCGAAGCGAAACTAAGATCGGGGAAAAGAGGCTGTGTAAGGAAAACAAAGCACCTTCATTGCAGCTCCGGCGTGTCCACTGCGAGAGAACAGGCTGGTGTCGTGACCATCGCAACAGCGAGCGACACTTATTTGGCTGAACTGCCAGAACGAGTCTGGATGTGACGGTCTCCACGACCGAGCCCCGGGTTCTTCACGTCTCTCACGTCCGGGTAGTCCGGACGCAGCGACGCCGTGGTGCTGCCACCCGCAGGCCACATGTGGAACTGAGAGCGGTCCGCTTCCCGGTGTCCAATACCGGGGGACCTTCCCTTCCCTGTAGATCGGCGAGGCCGTGTCCTGTATATTGTCTGTCTATATAGAGAAATGCTTTTAATTAGGCATCTAAAAAAAACCCTAAAAAAATAGAGGTATTTTTCATTGGATTATTTGTAGAATCAGTATATTAAAGTGAAACTACTTTTTAATCAGTCATAATAAACAAAAGATTCCCACTTTTTTCCACCAATTCCTAGTAATGCAAAAATGAAATAAAAACATTTAAAAATTAACATAAATAATTCAATTTTATTTTTTTATTGGGGGGGGGTGGATTTGAACCCATGTATTTTTGTATTTTTACAATCTAGATTATGACCACGTTCAAAAATTATGTATACATTTGAAATAAACTTTTAAAATTAACTAATATAATGTATTATAAAAAGAAAGTAGTATTAATTTGAATTCCCCCATAGGAAAAATAGCATGACTGGGTGCAGTCCATCTAGTTTCTTTAAAGGGATGTGGTTTATCATATACCATGTATCCATAGTCAATTCCAATCCATTATCAGCAGTAGAGCATTATCACTCATGTCCCCTGGCATCTCACCAGTAACATCCTGCCAGCCATGAAAAAACAATATGTCTTTCTGACCACTCACTATTACTTGCATTCTTGTGCAGGGCATGGCTAAAAAGATGGCAGTGGCAGATTTAATGCTAGACTATGGAATATGAATCTACAGGACTGAAATGCAACTACAGGCTCTTATAACTAGTTTGATATTCCAAGCTAAATCTGTCTAGACTGGAAAGTCATATTTTGCCCATTTCAAGAAGAGTTGATTAGGTTTCAAGACTGTGTTCTTCGACAAAAGATTGAGGTGGTGAGCCTTTTGTTATATATTGGTTTTTCACAGGATTTTTTTTTTTTTAAATCCAGCATTTATAATAAAGAGCTGTCCAATCTTGCAGTCTGTCAAAATAATGGTGACAGATTCAAGCAGCTATTGAGCTTTTGCCACTTTTGTTCACTCTTAATATTTGTATTTCATTTAGGCAGGCTGAAATTACAGTTGCAATCAGAAGTATTGAACCCCTTCACCTCAAAAGACATAGTGATGTGGATGAAAGATAATGTCAATAAAAGACAAAAAAAAACTCATCAAAACAAAAAATATTTATTGATACATATTTGAGTTATTTTGACAACAGAAGTTGAGTTAATTTTGAAGTTCAAATGAAAAATGTAACTCATTTATTATTCAACCCCCAGCTTCAGTACTTTGTGGTGCATCCTTTAGCTTTTATAACTTCTAACAATTGTTTTGGGTAAGTGCTGACAAGCTTCTTACACCTCTCAATCAGAATCTTTGCCAATTCTCTACGTGCAAAAGCCTCTAGCTCACTGATGTTTGATGGCTTCTGTGCTGCAACTGCCTTCTTTAAATCCCACCAAAGATGTTCAATCGGATTTAAATCTGGTGCCTGAGAAGACCACTCCAGGACGTTCCAGGATCTTTTTCTCAACCAAGCTTTGGTTGACTAGGAGATGTGTTTGGGATCATTGTCTTGCTGGAAAGTCCAATGATCACCAAGGTTTCATTTGTCAACAGAAGGCATCACGTTCCTATTTAAAATGGCCTGCTATTCCTGGGAATTGATGATACCAGGTACATGATCAAGATTGCCAGTTCCTGCTGCAGAAAAACAGCCCCACATCATCAGTGACCCACTTCCATGCTTGACCGTGGGGATGGTCTTCTGGTCATAAGCCTGGCCTTTCACATGCCAGACATACCACTGGTCCATATGTCCGAACAGTTCCAGTTTGGTTTCATCAGTCCATAGAACTGTCTCCCAAAACACTGTAGTCTTATCCAAATTCCTCCTCGCATATTCTAGTCGACTTTTGATGGTCCTTGTGGTCAAGGGTGGAGTGCGGAGTCCGGCCACCAAGTCCTTGTTTATTCAGTGCATGACTGAAGCACTTGTACCAGCCTTCATCGGGTCATCCTGTAGGTGTCTTACAGTCACACAGGGGTTTCTCTTAGTTGTTCTGACTAAGTTGCTAAGGGCCCTTGGTGAAATGTTGGGCTTTCTTCCACAGCCAGACAGGTTTGCAGCTGTTCCAGAAGTTTTAAACTTCCTCATAATGCTCCCAATGGTGTCTCTTGGAATCTTAATTTTTTTGGAAATCTTCTTTTACCCATTGCCCTTCAGGTGTGATGAAATAATCTCCTCTCTCAGCTTTTGTGGAAGCTCCTTTGTCTTTCCCATGATTGCAACTGACCTTGAATGCCTTCATGGGTGGGGTTTATAAATGCATCACAGCTGAAGGATTATCATAGATTTCCCAAAGGCTTGATTATGTTTCAACTCCACTTTAGGCCATAAAAAACTGTCAGACCCCTTTGAAAAAAAAACAATATTATGGGTAGAATAATTGTGACATGGCTATCTTAACAAAATATACTGTTACACACAAATACATCATGCATTTTGTGTTTATTTAATGTATCACTCAACTCATAAAGAAGTCATCCGAAGCAGAATCTTGCTCTTTGAGAAAACGATATTTGATAAATCCTTAAAATCTTTGGGGGTTGAAATATTAAGAATGAACAAAAGCTCACTAGCCACTTGAATATGTCACCATTCATTAAAAAAAAAAAACCCTGCAACTTTATACATGTGTGTTGCTCTTGCATGGTATCACTGAGCCAGAGATGAATACCTGTTATCTGTATAATCACATTTATCCGATGGTCCTACTCTATATACATAAATTGTTTTTATTATTTTACTTGTTTGTTGTCAGTGTTGTGCTTGACCGGACAAGTGCATGGTCCTTACCGCTGGCTACACGAAACGTAGCTGTTACACAAGACAATGTGTTGAAACGTACAGTTAAAACAAACAAACAAACAAACAAACAAAGAAAAAACCGTCAACAACCTCGGGGCCGGCTCTCTCCCTCTCTCCCCCTCCCCCCCCCCTCGCTGAGCGCGCCAACAACAAGCGTCCCTTTGTGATGACGTTGCCTTACGCGTCACCGTGTTTTGAGTTTCAGCGCGGTTACGACCCGGCCGAGGTTCATTGATCCCATTTGAAGGATGGAAACCGACGGCGCCGTCAGCTTGATGATCATGTACGAGGACGAGTCGGTGGATGTTCGCTACGCCGACGGATCCCAGCTGCAGCTGTCGCCGTGCGGCTGTGAGTTCCTGCTGGTGAAAGCCCCGGACCCCTGCGGGCATCCTCTGCTGCCCAGCGAGAGGGTCCGACAGCGGACGAGGTTCAGCATCAGCACGTACAAGGTCTGGTGCCCCTTCCTTGGTTGTCTGCTGCATTACAGCGACGGCATAGGCTCAACCCGTTGTAATCAACGTGCTGATGTAATTTTGCAGGAGCTGATAGTAGCTGCATTGGCATTTAGGAATAAACATGCAAGCCAGCCGTATCTGCCAGAGGAACTCATCCCTGCTGAACACAAAAAGGTGCCAAGGCTACTTCCTAGCCAACTGTTAGTTCCTCAAATTGTACAATGTTATCAGTATCTGTATTTCTTTTAATCTACCACCCTGCAGCCTTTTCTCAGCATTGACTCAGACGTGATGTGGCCTGAGTGGTCTTCCTGTGAAGCTGAGCTCGGGCCTGGAGGTGAGACCATCGTCAGGTCTGAGGAGGGGCGAGCTGCGCTGACGCTGTCGCCTTCGGGCCAAGAATTCTCGGTCGAGTTCACATGCAGCCTCAGCCGGGTTCAGAACCGCAGCGGTCGTTGTCTCAGCAGAGATCCCGGCGGCAGGCCGGACAGCCTGCGGCATCAAAGCAGCCCAATTTGTCAGATCACCAATAACGAGACCAAAGAGGTTCATCAGGGAGGAGGAAGCGGAAGGAAGGAGTCCGTTAGATCAGGGTCTTCTTCTCCTCGGATTATCGGCACTTCTCAGCCAAACGTAATGCTTCTCAGAAATATTCCTGTGCTTATATTTAAACTTTCATGAACTTTTTCATTTCATGTCCCTTTCCTTCCCAGCCAGAGGAGATGTACCAATCCACCAGAGTGGTCCAGCATCATTCCTGCTTTGCTTATGCCTCCATATGGTGCTACCCTCTCTCCTTGGCTCGCCATCACTGGATGGCTCGTTTCGCTCAACCTCAAGTTGTCGGAGCTGAGGGAGCTGGCAACTGTGCCCAGGCAGACAGGAAAATAAATATGTCTGGCATAGCTGATGAAGAGAGAAGGTCTCACATACCTCAGGCACTGCCTCTTACATGTCCATCTCCTCACAGGCACAGGTTTGTCGATTACTAAGAGGCATGTAGTGCATTACTTAACCTTGTTTGGTGACTGATTAAGGCTTCCTTACTTATGTATTTAAGGTGGAAGATTAAGAACCCACTGGCCGAAAAAGAGCAGTCAGATCAAGACCTTCCAACAGAGCCGGTGAAATTGATGTGGTGTCAAGGAGTCACATATAGGTATGTGTGCAGGTTTTCAAGAACCTTAAAGATCATGTTTGCCTCTAAGAGAAAACCTCTGCTCTATAGTCTTAAACAGTTTATTATAACAAAGTATGCCACTAGAGCTTGTTTCTTTCAACAAATTAAGCATTGGCAGTAGATTTGATGCCAGGAATGAGTGTGCAAACTTATCATACTATATATATATATATATTATTTATTTATTTATTTTTTCAAATTTATCTTGATTTAGCTTTTATTCATTTTGTGTGGGGAAAAAGTGGAAAAGTCCTTTTGAGGTGAATATTTTCACACTCAGATTTTTAGAATTTTTTTTTTTTTTTACCTTAACCCATTTAGCAATGCATAATATACACAGTTACACTGTGATTGCGTGTTTACCTGTATGGCCATTGTGTAGGATACTGAGCGGAGCCGTTTCCGTCGTAGAGGTTTCCCCAGGAGATGGATCGGTGATCAGATCTAACGGTGTCCTTAACACTTATTTTACCCATCACCAACCTGAGCTCCAGTCAGGGCAGGTAAATTCAAGCCTTTCATCTTAGAACGTTACCATTTTTTGGAAGCTAAAAAGCCAGTCAAAGTTATTTTTCTTTTTATCTTTGCATAAACATGCAATTATTTGTTTGTATCTGTCTCACAGGTTAAAGAGGTATCATACCACTTTAACAGCCTTCCACCAGATAAACCTAGACAGATCTACTCTATATGCTCTGTTGTGAGTCGTGCAAGCCGGTAAGCTACCACTTCATCATGGCTTGTCGAATTTCATGGCTTTCTTTCATTAAGGTCCCCAACCATCGTACCACTGTTTTTTTTAGGATCCTTACTTGCTACAACCAGGCCAAGCAATCACTGAAGCTCTCTGCCACCCCCAGCTGTTTGCAAGAAGCCAAAGAAGTAGTCTGCGGATATCACTACAACTGATGATATCTACAGTATTTAAACAGTATTCAAGCTTCTAAAATGATAATAATATAGTATTCGGTTGTTTTCTTTTAGGGCAGATATTTTTCGAAACCATCAGTGCTTGAAGAAAATCTATCCGATCCTGCACTTGTTGAGCATTACATGAATGTCACAAAGACAGCTGAGAGTCGGTGAGTTATATTTTTTGGTCATCCTTTTTTGAATTATACTATTGAAAGCTGGATACCGTGTTAACAGCTTTTATGTAAATTTCATGTGATCTTCCATTCACTTCAGGTCAGACCTTGTGGCTGCAGAACTGGAGAAGATAAAACGGTTCAACTGTATCCTTTTACACAAAGCACTGTGGACACAGAATGATTTTTGCTGCCAGTTTCTGCGAATTAGCCATTTTTATGCTTTGCATTCTCTTTAAAATCCTGTGTTCAGTTCTTCTGGAGAACAGCCGCCTGCAAAGAAGTGAGAAAGGATGTGTGGAGCCTCAAGGTCCTACAGTAGAAGAGGGGACTTATGAACCAATGAATGAAAGCTGCATTGCAGAAGCTCTTCAGAGCACATCCAGAGCCATAAAGGACATTGATTCTTTTATGTCTGCAACCACAATGACTTGAAAGAGTGAGAGGAAAAGTAGAAGAACCCACTGTGTATAAGTTTGAATGTAAAAATATAAAATAGTTTTACAGTTATGTACAGATTCTCAAAAAAAAGACTTATCTTTATGTGATGGTATCACAAAGTTCTTTGCTGTTGTATTGAACAGCCAAATGGACAAACACAGAGGCCAACAACTTAAATACAGAAAGTTTTTTTCTCACCACAAATTCCCTTCCTGTCAGGTTCAGAGATACAAACTTGCAGTGGTGCAAGATAACTAACACTTTAATATTTCCTCCCTACACCTGTGAAAAATTTGGTATGTGGTTATGATGTTTAAGGTATGAAATAAAGGTTTCATTATTACTGGGTTATACATTAGGTTTTAAGCTTGAATGCATGAGTTGAATGTTACCACCATATTTCCAAGATGTGATATGTATATTAGGGCAGTGTTGACAGCCTACAAGGGGGATATAATCCTCTGATTTCATTCACCTAAAAGTAAAGTAACTTACAGACTTACAGTAGTTTTAATCAACATAAAGCCCCTCAATAAAAAAAGAAACATAAAAAATAGCATTGGGTTTACTTTCCCGTGTTTTCAAAAATTCAATTGTTAGATATATGAGGAAGTTAAACTCATGTAAATACACTATTTGCCTAACTGTTTTTTGTGCCATCCTTTCCAAAAGTGCACCAGAGCATTAAACTATCTCTGGCACAGCAAAATAGCATTACCAAAGAGCGAAGTTTGACCAACAGCAATGGTGTGGAAAACTGTCTGCACTAAACCCCCCAACTCCTCAAAATGCAGTAGACACGTAAGAACATGTGGAACCCAAAATAAACGTCAGAGTGACCACTGGCCTGTGTGCTCTGGGAAGCCCTCCTTCATAGCCTGACAGGCCTCAGAATGTTGACATTCGTCTTTTTAGAAGGAACAGAAAAATCTTTGAATGATGCTGAGAAACAGTTTTAAATGCAGTGTTGCTTAACAAACATCATTCTCATGTAGCTATGATTCTTTAATACTATAATGTTAAAAAACGTAAACATTAGCAGAATATTCTTTAATAGATGGCAGTTATGCACTGTATTCACTGGTTTCAAAAAGTTTTCAGAACCCTTCGCTTTTCACTTTTTTTCAGATTTGATTTCAAATGGGTAAACACTGACATTTTTGCCCATCAGTCTACACCCAGCAACTTATAATGACAAAGTGAAAACCTCTTTATAGATTTTTTTGAAAAATTTATTAAAAGTCCAAAAAATTATATCTTTAATCACAAAAGTATTTCGAACCTTAATTCAGTATTTGTATAAACACCTGGATTTGGTCAATTTATGCTTCTTATCTTCCTGGCAGATCAATTCATGCTCTGTCAGACTGGTTCAGAAGTGGCTGTGAACTACCACCTTCAAGTCTCTCCATAGATGTTCTACAGGGTTTAGGTCTGGGTTTTGGCTGAACCCTCAAAGACACTCAGAGACATTACCCAAAGCAACTCCGTTGGTATGTATGCCTTGAGTTACTGTCATCCTGAAAGGTTAACGCAGTCTCAGGGCACATGCACTCAGGAGAAGGTTTTCATTCAAGGACTTCTCTTTATTTAGCTGCATTCATCTTTCCCTCAACCCTGACCAGTCTCCGTGTCCCTGCTGCTGAGAAGCCCCCCCTCCCAAATGATGCCGCCACTGCTATGCTTAACTGTAGGGAGGGATCAGCCAGGTGATGAGCAGTGCCTAGGTCAGCCGACAGTGTTTTGAGATCTGCCCAAAGAGTTCAGTTTTGGTCTCATCAGACAAGAAAATCTTTTTTCTCATCCTCTCAGAGTCCATTAAAGGCTGTATGGAAACCTCGAGGCAGGCCGTCAAATGCCTTTTACTGAAAGTGGCTTCTGTCCAGCCACTCTAACATAAAGGCCTGATTGATGGAGTGCTGCCGAGGTGGTTGATCCAGCAGGTTCTCCCATTTTTGCATCGACTTCTGAGGCTCTGTAAGAGGGGTCGTTGGGTTCTTGGTAACCTAGTTGATCAAGGGATTAAACACATGTCAAGGATATTTAAAGCAAACAGGATGCAGCTGACCACGGTCTGGAAAGCCAGAGCAAAGAGTCTGAATATGTCTATAAATGAGAGATTTCAGGTTTTGATTTTAAACAAATTTGCAAAAAATTCCAAACGTATGTTTTAACTTTCTTATTCTGGATTATTGAGCGCAGATTTATGGGCAAAGATGGCCGCTTTATCCAGTTACAATCAAACCTACAATATAATAAGCTGCAAAAAGTGGAGGGGTCTGATTACTCTCTGAAGCTGCTGCACATTAGGTCCTTGGTTAAGAGCTTTATCGAAACCAAACAGATCCTCACTGATCTTTAAGAAAAAGGAAATGCATTAAGCAAAGTAGCAAAGACAAAGTCTAGTCAAAGTCTGCCCTCAAATTATTTGTATAAATTTTTGAAATCTTATTCTGACTATACTCCAGGAGTCAGCAGTTGCATGAGGGAGAGCGCTATGATGATATTGGCATCATGAATCCTCTGTTGCACCCCAGTGAAGGTCATGCCTAATTTGATATCATTTTACTTAATAAATGCTTAATTATTTTAATCAGGTGGTAAATAGCTAAAATGTCATATTGTACACGAGCAAATTGAATCACTTGAGGGACAAGATGCTGAACTACATGTTGCATTGTCTTCACAGAACATCCTTCAAAGTGGGCTGAGGTAATCCATTAATCCTGCCGTTGCTATATTGCTGTAGAATCCCCTGGTGATTGGTGCAATGAGAGAATAGCATTTACAATGTAATTAATATTCATTTTTATCAGTTTGATCTCATCTGTCTCTAAAATGTCAGGCTAAAATGAAAGAAGCCAAAGGAGAGGCACAAAGAAGCAAAGATGTTTTTATGGGTAAAAGCAAAACTTAATCACTGGATTTACTTTTTTAAAAGTTAATATACCAACATATTTAGATAAATTGCCACTCTAACACCAGAAATTACACAGATTGCACAGAGCAAACCACAAACATCTTAATAACGGAGATCAATTTAAAAAAATGACTTATAATGAGTCTTTTTGATTTTAAAGCAGGAAAATCAGACTCTCTCTGAAACAAATCAGAGGGACAATGACTGGCCAGGAACATGCAAACATTCTACGCTCACATACTGCTGAGAGGGGGATGGTGATACATGTACACCAACATAATGTCCAAGCAGTGAGCTATGCTGATATTTGCTCATAAATTCTTTCAGATGACCATATGAAGGCTGTCGATACAGATTCGGGTGGTATAAAAGAGGAGGAGGTGCTAGGGTCTGTGATGACATCAGGGCACCAGCTTATAGGCACAAATATAATGTCTCTGAAAAACTTAATAAACATCTCACATGACAAAAATCAGCATAGAGTTCATCATTCACAGATATTATTTTTTGTTAGTGCTACACTTTCACTCCTCTTATGTGGCTTAGACACTCTAAATGGCAAGATGACTACACCGGTTTTCAGTCATTTCATTCATTGAAATATGAAAATTATGATAGCAAGCCCTCTATGCAGTCATGACTGTTGATTTTCCTTTTTGGAAATAGTTGGGGAGGACGTCATTTATGATGATAAAGATAATCCAGAGAAAAGGTTGCAGCGATTTTCTATGTTTTTTGGTCTCTGATTAGAGTAGAGATCACAGTGGGTACTAGCAAATGCTAGCAAAATTAAGGGGACAGTAGAAGTCAGTGTTTGACCTGTCCACTTCTGCTGTTTTACAAAAAGTAGATTGTTATGTTTGGGTGACTCCTAGAGGTTAACACGATTATTGCAACTAATCTAACTAATTCCATGTTGGTTATAAAGTCGAAGCCTTGAAAATCTTGAATATCTATGTAAACTAATTCGATCCAATGTGATATATCACTACCAACACGGCCTTATCTCTTATACACTTTCGGTTGAGGCTGAGAGTCAGACAAGTGTTAAGTTAACTCTAAGACAACCATGTATGCAATTGCTTATGATATCCTGACACATTAACTCCATTTAAAAAATTTAAACATATAACCTTCAGGCCATATTTAACCAACCCAAACTACATCTTCATTAAGTTCTTTGCTCTTCTACTGTCAGTTTCTCTTCTGCCACACAGTGTCAGCTATCTGAACCTTTTTACCTACTAATATTTTGCTCTTACATACTGTGTAAGAGCTTGACTGTAGAGGTCAAGGTGATATTAGTCCTCCTTAGTCCTCTTCTTCCTTTAGATGTTTAACAATGTTGATGAAGTAAATACATACCGTGCTCAAAAGTATAGGTATTGAAATTTTTTCCAGTAGATTTATTTACTTTAGTTTCTTAGTATAGCTTACTACAAAGGCACAGCTTTATCAAGCTGCTGCATCATGTACTATCTGCATCTGTACGACAGTATCCTAAGTTGTGATTATTATTTACAGTGGCTTGATATTAATGGCAACCACAATAATGCCATTTTGTGGTGAGTCAAAAAACTTATTCAAGTACTGTACTTAAGTACAATTTTGAGGGAGGGAGATGTTTTACTTGTCATTCCACAACACTTTAACTCACAGCTATATTTAGTAGTTATGCATACATTCATACATGTACTACATGATTTATGTTTAATGCAAGAATTTGGTGAATATAATGCTTCAGCCTATAGAAACTGTCACTATATGTTATTACATGTGTCAGTGCTAAGCTTTTGAACAGTTGCCTGCGTAATGGTGACTTCTATTGTTATATATGGACAGTTCCTGCTTGCCCTCAATGGGTGAGATTTCTGGTAGAGTATATGGTCTGAGGTGCGGAACCACCAGCTTTCATTTAAGGAACTTGTCTGTGTACTAAACTGATTGATCACTACTTGTGCGTTGATTATTCACCGTTGATGCATATGTTTACTGTTAAAATTAATGTTCCTTTTTTTTTTTTTCAACAATAAATTAAGGACTGGGCGTGGTGGAGTTTATTATAACGTCCATTGTAAATTGTAATGTTGAATAACTTTCTTCTTATTGATCGTAATGCAGTTGCCAGGTCAGATTTATGTTTTATCTCTAATCTGATTAGCGGGATTAAGGAGGACCCAGCTGATCTCAGGTCTGTGGCAGGTTTGCTGCGGCTTTGTCACCTGCCCCCCCCCCACCCCCTTGTCTGTTCTCTCGCGAGAAGCCGCGAAGTTTCCGGTGTTGTGTATGTTCCTGGAAACATGGCGGCCAGCTTCCGCGGCCGTCCTATCCGGAGTCTTCGGATGCGAGGTAAGCCTGAAAAACTAGATTGAGCGTCATCTGTAATGGCAGGATATTGCAAAAATTCACTTTCCCTGGTACGTGATGGCCTCGGTGGGATCTCTCACCATGTGCGCGGTGTGTGTTTCTGACAGGTCGGAATGACAGCGGGGAGGAGAACGTACCGCTGGATCTGACCAGAGGTAAGCAGAGGCTTCATCACATCACCCTGAAAGCGATTATTGTTCAAAATGGATGAGGGGCATTCCTCCAAACAGTAGCCCTGTGAAGTGAAAATCCAGTTAATCGGCGCACTTGTCCTGTCAGTGCTGCTGCAACGCTGTCACTTACCCCTCTCTCTTTCGTCTATTAGCAATGCAAGCGATATCATAATAACAGGCGGCAGTGAGCTAACTAACTAGCAGAGTTAGCGTTAGCTAGCTGCCACAGCTAACCAGCCATGACGACGGTCTGTTGTTTTGGTTAGTGAGAGTGGGCAAGATAGCCTGTTATTTAGCCAACCAACCATGAGAGCTGTAGTCATGCATCGGTCATCGCTGTCTGTAGGAGAAATTGGGTCTCAGGGCTGTTAGCTGACTAGCAATTAGTCAACACCGAGTGCGCAGGGTGGTTTTTCTAGTGGCACTCTGAGACACAGCAGCACTGGCTGGTCAGATCCATTCCTCCAGCTGCAACACTGCATACTAGTGTTTCGTCCCTGGCTTAGGGACCCAGAGAGGTTTTATTACAACCGAGAAAACCAGGATTGTTTCCCCACCTGAAATGTCATATGAATTCAGCATAAAAAGCCAGCAGTATGTTAGTCCCGTTGACGTGAGTGATGGGATGGGGCTGCGGGGCACTTAATCTGCCGACTCTTTCGTCATGGATCAACATTAAAATTTGATTTCATGTCAGGGTTAGTGGCTCATAATATTATGGTGGTGTGTCTAAAGACTTCTGTGCAGTCCTATAACTCAAGAATAATCCTTATCTGTGCCCATGACTCCCAAGAACATCGAGCTCAAAACTCCTATGTAAAGGCCTTGTCAAATGTTTTTTCTCATTCGCACATTCTTACATGGGACACAGGCTTGATAAAATGCTTATCAGTGCTTTTCTAATTTCATCAACTCTCATATTGGGGAGTAAAAGAACATTTGTACATTTTGTAATCATTAAGGTAGAATAAATTCAGTGCTTGTCAAAACAGTTTTCAATAGTCTAATATTTTTAAGCTCTTAATTCTCCTTTCCTGTGTTAAGTTTTTGTTTGGACTGATGACTAATACTAATAGCTGTTACTATTTGACAAATTGAAACTGAATCTGGCTCATCTTCAGGTTAATTTTGTTACTAAAGAAAAAATATTTAATGCAATACATTAAGCTTGTATATTAATGGTTTCTGCAGCATTTATCCTTTTGTTGAAATGTAGTATATAAAAATTGTTTACTCTGTATTTACATAATAGCTGAAAGGCACTGAAAATGAAAAACACTTCCCTGCTCAACTCTTGCTTTTACTGTCCAGACCTTGTTTTGACTGTACACACAAAATTAGCTTGTCCAGCTTAACCAACTTCCTGAAACATATCAAACACAGTTCATCGACCATTATTGTGGCAATATGGCTTAATGCTTGTCTTAGTTACATTGTATTTCCTTTTCATTCTCCTGCAGAACCATCAGAAAACTTCCGTGAAATCCTTCAAAATGTGGCCAAACCGC
Source organism: Istiophorus platypterus (assembly GCA_016859345.1). NCBI lineage: Eukaryota > Metazoa > Chordata > Actinopteri > Istiophoriformes > Istiophoridae > Istiophorus > Istiophorus platypterus. The sequence continues at coordinate 8,676,826 of CM029115.1, forward strand.
ATGGAGTCAGTAACATGCGAAAACTGGGCCACCTGAACAACTTCATAAAGGTAACCCTGTCAATTTATGAATTATTTTTTTTAGTCCAGGGTTTTATTTGTTACTTGAGGCAGTCTTCACATTACTGAGAATTGGTAAAAGTAATCAAGTGACAAGGTCACCCCCCCCCCCAAAAAAACATTGAAACCCAGTTAAAGATGTCAATACGAACATAGTTTTTCAAGAAGCTTGACTCACAGTTTAAGGATTGTCTGTAAAGATTGACCAGCTGTGCTCCCCCTCATCTGCCTTTTCACCACTGACCTCTCCTTGATCCTCTCCTATTGGGTGTTCATGCCAGCAGGCCTAGCTGTGCCTGTCATTGTAATGCTGACAGTGAATGTTACAGGAGCTCTAGGGATGGGAAAACACTCTGACCTAATGTGCATCAAGAGCAGCACTCTGGCTTTGAAACCTGAGATTTTTTAATGTTGTTATGCACCTAAGAATTTCTCAGGTCTAAAATCTCTATTTCTACTAACTTTATTGTTTTTTCTATTCTATTTTTGCACTGTAATGTCTGGTAAAAAAGAGATTTGCTGGTATATACTGTGCAATGTGCTTCCAGATTTCTCATATTTCAGTGAGACCAACTAAATTGTGTACAGCTTAACTGACACACGAAACAAATGATTACGGATTTAAGTAGACACCAGAGAAGAGATTTAAAGTGCTGAGACCAAGCTGAATAATTGGGCTATGTCTGTCCAACATGCCACTAGATGATGGCTGTGATGCACGGATTTATTGTTTGCAAATGAGAAAAGAAGGAACAAGTACAGATTTAGTTTTGATATTCTTTTAGTATTGCCCTTCGGATAAAGACAGTTTAAAACATACATTAAAAGCTTTAAAAGCTCAGATGTAAATTGTTTTCATAGTGTAAACAATGATTTTAGATCTGAGTGTTTTTCTCATTGTGGACGTGGCCTGTGTCAGCCCTTTGATGGACTAGCGTCCTGTCCAGCGTATTTTTCTGTCTTCCAACCAACACATAGTAGAATAGTCTCAAGCCTTCCTGTCATTTTGAACAGGAATAATGGGGTGTAGTGAATGACTTGCAACACTGAAAGTTAAGTATGAAGGGAAAAGTTTCTTGTGCTCTAAGTACTATTTTTTTGCTCACCATCACGTCATTGAAAAGTCTCAAGGCCATTCACATAACTGTCCATTTCACCAACCTTAGGCACTAGACATATAGATATTTGATGATTTCTGTTGACTGACACGCTGCCTCAAACCATATCTGTCTGTCATGAACATATTTTGATTGGCTGTTGGCAGCCCTGCAGCCGGTATTAGTCTATGGAAAACTGCGCAGCTGGCACTGTAGTGGGTTGAAGGATGAGTGTGGGTATGAGTTGTGCATCTGTAATCTGTACACCTAGCTGTCTTGTTTATAATGGACAGGAGGGTAAGAGCCATGGTGTGTGTGTGTGTGTGTGTGTGTGTGTGTGTGTGTGTGTGTGTGTGTGTGTGTGTGTGTGTGTGTGTGTGTGTGTGTGTGTGTGTGTGTGTGTGTGTGTGTGTACACGTCTGTTAGAGCACCATGCCTCTGAATCCTTATAAGGGTTCCAGGACAGCGAGGTCGACCTAATCCCCCTGGAGAGTCTCACATGCCCCTCTCCCCAATTCCTCTCTCACCTCCTCCTCCCTGCTTCGACTCTGACATCACAGCTGATGTTTAAAAAAAAAAAAAAATTTTACCCACCATGCCTCTGTTCACCCATCCCATCCCACTCCATCCCTCCTCCTACTCCTCTCTGTGGTTTATGATGAAGGAGAGCTCAGAGTTATGTCCAACTTCAAGGCATAATTTACACATTAAATACCAGTTAAATTAGTCATCAGCTCCCCTGCTGATGCTGCATCGAGATAGGTAAAGGTAGACTGAACAATTATAGCTTGGCTTTGTTGGTAGTGCCTGGGTGCCTCAGGGTGCTCATAAGAAAGGTGGCAGCTCCATAATGGCAGCGTCCTTTGCCCAAGGAGCTCATTGCTTTTTTGCACAGAAGACATTTCCTAGACTATGCTGTTGTTAGCCTTTGCTAACATGTGAGTCTTGTATACATCAGCTGTGTGTGGGCCCCTGTTAATGATTTACCAACTTTGGTGAAGGAACTGAAAAAAATGGCCATATACGCTGATCCTGGGTTCCATTGCCAGGCCTGGTAAGGTGTACAAAACAGGAGCAAATAGACAGGCTGTGGGGAGAAGGATACAATAGAATTAGTCAATCTACTGCTTACTTTCTGTTTTCACCCTCAATATTCATATAGCCAACCCGTGCAAGTGCCTGCACTCATACACAACAAATGTGAGGAAAAGCCAGCACCAACTAGTGGAACTTTGAATGTGTTGCCCCAGTGCTTTTGTAATTATGACTTCCATCTACCACCAGTGAAAGCGTAACATTATCCATTCACCTACTCCAAATTATTCAGTGTGAAATAGTCAAGTGGAGCGCTGCAACATACCTGCGTGGCTGCAGGAAAGTACTGTGCTGCATGTTAGTTTGGTGCTTCTTTGACTTAAATATTGTTAATATGTGGCTGTCGTAGGATAAAGATTTTACCATTTTGGAGATACTGAACTTACCCTTAAAGTCATGTTAATGCATTTCTGTAATGGATCAAATAATTTATTTTTTGTTCTATATCTGTGTTGTAGTTGCTATGCAGCATCGGCCACCGTGAGGAAAACTTTGGGTTTACACATGAAGAAATCATCATTTGGTAAGTGTTGTCAGTAATCAGTGGTTACTATTTTTTAAATTTGTTTACTTTTTATTGACACATAATCTTTTTCCAATTCATTGGCCTGTTATTTATGCAGCCAATTAAAACTGTCAGTTAGACAGGCTCAGTTATTATCAGGCTGATAATAACTGGGGATATTTTGCGTTTGGAACATTAATTTGATTAGTTCATAATTTAAAAAAATCATCAGTAATCATCATGCTTTTGAAAGAATTGAGGCAATAAAAATAGTTTGTAAAGTCATAGTAAATTTTTTGCATTTCAATTTATAATTTTTGACTTATCTAAGTGTTTCAATTTTAATCCTTAGTCTGCGGCTAGCTCTACTGAATGAGGCCAAGGAAGTGCGTGCTGCAGGGTTGCGGGCACTCCGCTACCTCATTAGAGATACCACTGTGCTGCAGAAGGTCCTCAGATTACAGGTGGACTATTTAATAGCCAGGTGAGATCCTGCTTTGACCAGTCAGATGGAAAAGTGCCAGCTGGCTGATGTTTCATGTTGTTGGTTAAAGCATATTCCTTTTTACAGGAAGTCACTTTATATGTTCAGAAATGTGCTCCTTGAAGAGTTATGCTTCAGTCATACTTTTCTTTTTTTGATCCATTTATTTTTCTCCGACTAGTTGGCTGTGGTAAAAAGAAAAGGACCCGACAAATCATTTCTCTATCTTGTTTCAGATGCATTGACATCCAGCAGAGCAATGAGGGGGAGAGGACTCAGGCTCTGAGATTAGTCCGAAAGGTAAGATAATATGTATATTTTTTTTACTTGCATTCCTCCACAGCCATTAATTTATAGAGTCAGTGTCGTGATGTCGGGGGGAATTTGCCCTCTGCCCTCATAGTTGGGCCTTGGTGACAGCACACTGCCTCTAGAAAGATCATTGGGTTAGCAGCAGTGTAAGTGGTTGGACACTTTGTACAAGTCTGCAGGCAAGGCTATTTATAGCTCTTTCTGTAGTTTACTGTAAACCCTCTTCACACATGCACACACCCACAAAAACAGAGTCAGATTCTGGTTTCATGGCAGGACTATTTGCCATACAGGCAGTAACATAAACCCTGTGTTCTTGACATATTGCCTGGCCTCTTATCATAAAATACATTCCTTAATCACCTCTTGTATAGTAAATTCTGAGATATGTGAGCCTTAGAATACAAATTAGGTCCTGCTTTTGCATTTCTAAAATGAATCTTCATTTTCTAGAGTCCTAGAAAAAAGTCCATAAAAAAATTGTAGTTATTTTTTGCTTCTGTTTGTCCAAACTTGTTTGATGACTCATGTTTGTCTTCTGTTTTTCTCTCTGTAGATTATCACTGTCAATGCAATGCTCTTCCCCACCTCTGTCGCCAACTCTCTCATTGCTGTGGGCACTGATGGACTACAGGAGAGAGACCGCATGGTTCGTGCAGCCATCGCCATTGTTTGTGAGCTAGGTGAGTTCAAAAGCCCTCAGGAAGTTCCTATTTTCATGAACAGAAGAACCATTTCAAACACCTAATTTGTGAGAAAGAAGTGTAAAAAGTCTCTATATTTCTTGTTGCTGACTTGTTTCATGTGCAGCCCTGAAAAACCCAGAGGTAGTGGCCAAACGAGGTGGCCTCAGCACCATCCTGAAGAGTGTGATTGACTGTCAGCTGAGTCGCATCAATGAAGCACTGATCACCACCATCCTCCATCTACTCAACCACCCGCGTACCCGTCAGTACGTGCGTGTTGACGTGGAGCTGGAGGTACGCATAGATATGAATCCAGAGGAAGCTGCTATATATAAATGAGCCAGTTTGCTGGGATTCATTCCAGTAAGGATTAACAGCTGTAGGTTGCCCGTCTCTTTCCCATGGAGCTTACAGTAATCAGTTACAACATTCCTCCAAAGCCTTATTGTCTGTTAACAGACTCTCAGGATAGAGACATCTCATCATGACAGTCATGATATCCACATGGATGTCATATGAGCTCTATAGCACAATGTTTGGTGGGAATGAAGAATGCTTTCACTTAAATACATGTAATAAGTCTGTTGTATTTTTTACTCATCCATCTTTTGTGTGTGTTTGCTTTGCATCCTCCAGCAAATACTTGCCCCTTTCACAGATTTCCACTACCGTCACAATGCAGACACGGCTGAAGGGCAACTCAAGTGAGTGTGTGTTGGGAGGGGGGGTATGAAGAGTTTTACTGTTACAGTAGAGACAAAAAGATAGTGTTCTGACATTTCCCTCTGTTTACTGTTTGCTGTGTTCCTATATTGGTAACACCATGCGTTGAGAACGTTGAGCGTTTGTATAGTGTTTTTGTGATGTGACCCTTGTTATCAGGGCTGCTTGACTCCTGAATGACTTGACTGGGGATGTGAAGCAGGATAAGTCACAACAATCCCTTGAGTCACTCGGAGAGAGATTTGTTTTTAACAAAAAAAAAGATCTTTTATTGACTCTCCTTCACTTCTTTTGATGTTTTGCCTTTGTTTGAACCTATGTTAATTGCTTTTCAATGCCCTGTGCAAAGAGAGACCATAATGATGTTGCGTGCATGGAACACAGTGCCCTGTTATTAATGTGTACGTGTGCATTTGCGTCTGTGTGTGTGTTTTCATGTTATCAGGGAGGACAGAGAGGCCCGTTTCTTGTCGAGCAGAATGGCCATAGTGGCAGCCTTTCGCTCCTGGTCTGGTAAGGGCTTAGATGTAGTCTTAATTATATGTGAATAGCTTGTTTTATATTAAATGATTGCTTTTTTGTTGTTTTTGTCTTTTTTTGGTTTTGTTTTGAGGGTATCATGAGTTCAATGTGTTACTTTGTCTCTTTTTGTTACTCAGGGATTATCAACCTATGTAAGGCTGGAAATTCTGGAATACAGTCTTTAATTGGCCTACTTTGCATACCAAATATGGAAGTTAGGGTGAGTATTGAAACAGCTGCATACCAGATATTTTTTTTTTTAATGTCTGAGTGAATCAGGAAGTTTGTGGATTTTAAAGCAGTTTATAGCTTTTGTTTGCTACCCTAGCAACCAAGACCTTACTGGTGCATAAATCTCTTGCCTGTGAAGGTTTTGTCTCATCGGCTTTCATTTTCATTTTTTCTTTTTCATTTTACTGCAGCTATAGTTAGATGGAGAACTAAGCAGGCTTTCACTTGTGTCTGGCTGAAGTCAGTATCAAAGCACAGAGTGAGATATATTTGTCATGGCGCAGACTGATCAAATCAGATCAGGTGCTTGTAGATATTATTGTTCTCTTTCCTGTGGACTCAGAGTGAAACTAGGGCTCCCTTAAGTGTTTAGAGCATTGTGTTAAACAGTAGTAACATTAGGGTATTGGAAGTGCTCTTTCCAGCACTGCTTAATGTACTTTGTGCCATATCAAATGTGTATGTATCTGATTGCTTCATTGTAATTTGCCCTCCAGAAAGGCTTGTTGGATGTTTTGTACGAGATATTCAGGCTCCCTGTGCCCATTGTAACTCACGACTTCACGGAAGCTCTTTTAAGTGTTGGTGAGTAAGAGATCTTTTGTATATCCAGAATTGATTTTTATATTTCATCACTGTATCTTGGTAACTAGTAATTTGGCTGTTGTTACATATAGTGCTTATTGTTGGCTATGTCATCTTGTATGGTCAAGACAAAGAGCATAGTCCAATTTTTTTTTCACTAAACTGCTCTGAAACTTTGAGAACCTGAATGAGTAGATATTTTACTAACACACAGCATAAGCTAATCTTAGCTCTTTCTTCCCTCAGACCCTGCCAGGTTCCAGGATACCTGGAGACTCGCTGACGGATTTGTTGCTGCTGAGGCCAAAGTCATCCTACCCCATCGGGCCCGCTCTAGGTGAGAGAATGGAAATGGAATAGTTTGAAAAAACTTCTGTCAGTTCAGTTTTGAATTGAGCTACATGTTTGTTTGTTTGTTTTTCTCTGCATGCCTCATTAGGCCTGATCTGATGGACAACTACTTGGGATTTGTCTTGTCTGCGTTCATCAACAGTGGGCTGCTAGAAGTGAGTTGTTACCTGTTTTTTTTGTTTTTTTGTTTTTTTATTTGTTTGGGTTTTTGCAAGGGCTGATTTGTATTACTGTTGACGCTCACTATTAACAAATACTAAACTAAACTACTTATCTTTGTAGGGTCTTGTTGAAGTTGTGACCAGTAGCGATGACCAGCTTGCCATCAGAGCTACCATCCTGTTGGGAGAACTTCTACACATGGTAATTTAAAAACTGGGACAGAATCTGTGAAACACAGTCTATTTGGAAAACTGGAAAAAAATATTATTTGGCCACTGAAATCCAGCACACTGAAAAAGCCCTAAATGCTTGTGCTTGTGTGTCACTTCAAAATAAACAAATGAAGAACTATGTGTTTTGAAAAGCTTCCTGCAACGACTGAGTTACCGTGATTCTAATTTGAAATGCATCTTTGCTTTTTCCTCTACCCGCTTCTTTTATGTTTAGGCAAACACCATCCTTCCTCATTCCCACAGTCACCACCTGCACTGCCTTCCCACCCTCATCAACATGGCAGCCTCCTTTGACATCCCCCAGGAGAAACGACTGTGAGTACATGCTGTCACATTCATTTATTTCCCAGAACTTTGTATTTTCTCTCTCTCTAATACATTCCCAGAAATCAATTACAAATATAGCATATTATCAACATATCACAGAAGTTTATTCTTGTGGTTGTTCCAGTCGGGCAAGTGCAGCAGTCAACAATCTAAAACGTTTCCATGAGAAGAAGAAGAAAGGTTTGAAACCACACAGTCTTTACCTGGACCACATCATCCGCAAGTCTGTGTCTTCACATACCCGAAGAGAGTCACATTCACGTGTCCACAGGGACATCTATGTCATTAAGGTATATAAGAACATGATTTTCAGATTCTAGGTTTTATGTTTAGCTCCCGTCTGTGCTGCAGCAACATATCAATGTGGTTTAAAGGAATACATTTTGGGATATATGCTTATCAGCTAGCCTACCCACACTGGATATCTTTTACATCCGTGTCTGTTCAGTACAAAATCTGGGGTGTATTCAGTTAAGTTTAGCACAACAATGAAAAAGGGAAATAGATACAGTAGCTTCCATGATAAATGAATAAAAAAACCTTATTTCACATCCAAAGTATTTTATTTTATCATCCAAGAATGACGTGGATATTGTTTTGAGGTTGAAAAGTATTAAAGCCACCTGTGTGCAGCAAGCTTTTAGTATGCAAAAGGCTTTAGTTTGTATGTTAAACCAACACTACGTCTCATTTCCACTCCCTATATGTGTTACATATACAAGATACATGTGTGAATGACGTAGCTTTGAAATCATGAGGGAGCACTTATGACAGAACAAAGCAAACGATTTTCTTTTGCTTTAAGCATATAGTAAAATCCATGTTTTCTCTCTCAGGACACAGAAGAAGCACTGATGATGAACCTGAGAGACAGTCACATTCTTAACCATAAGCAGAACCTGGAGTGGAACTGGTTGCTTATTGCCACCATCCTTAAGGTCAGGCTTTTCTCCTGTAGCACCACAGACTTCATTGTGAACTGCTTTTTCTTGTCTAATGCTTAAATTTTGTTTTCTTCTCCCAGTGGCCAAATGTAAACCTCAGGATCAACAAAGATGAACAGATGCACAAGTAGAACCCCTTCATATTATCAGAAACCCACTGCAACATTTTAAGTAGTTTGACGTGCGGTAATGTCATCTTGTTCTAAATACGTCTTTTGTTTTCTGTATGATGCAGGTTTGTGCGGAGGCTGCTGTACTTTTATAAGCCCAGTAGTAAATTGTACGCAGGGCTGGCGCTGGATCACGTAAAGGCCAGACAACTCACTGTGGTTGGTTGTCAGTTTGTTGAGTTCCTCATGGACTCAGATGAGGTTAGAGAGGTGTGCACAAACAGACAAACACACACATTCCTGTTATTACCTTTTGTCATTTTCTGAAGTGCCTCTTCTCTGTTTCTGCTGTGTTTCTCTCCCCTTTTTTCCCCTTGTCACCAGGATGGCCAGGGTTACCTGGAGGACCTGGTGAGAGACATGGTGTCATGGCTCTCCTCGTCCTCAGGACTGAAACCTGAGCGCTGCCTTCAGAGTAACGGCCTGCTCACCACACTCAGCCAACACTACTTCCTCTTCCTGGGGACTCTCTCTGCACATCCACAGGGAGTGAAACTGCTGGAGAAATGTGGCCTGTTTCAGTGGTGAGTGTAATAGAAAACTGTGACAGCTTTTCTTAGCTTCCCCAGGCCTATAGAGTGTAAGATTCTCAGACTTGTTTGTTCTTTTGATGAAATAATCACAAGACACATTTGACTGAGGTCCCACTAAAAACTCATGTTTTCTATATTTGCAGCCTGCTGAATCTGTGCTCTGTGAAGAACCAGGATGCTGTGCTGAAACTTGCAGTATCCACACTGGACTACAGCAGAGATGGACTGGCCAGAGTGATCCTCTCCAAGATCCTCACTGCTGCTACTGATGTGAGACAGCCACAAGAACATGAGAAACACATACATAAAAATACTTGTATTTAGTTGGAGCAAAATTTTGCACCTGCCTAATATTCTGAAAAATAGTGTTTCTCTACAAGACCTACAATATCCATGCCATGTCTTCCTCCCACAATGCTTCTTGTCTCACTGAGCAGACATGCCGGCTGTATGCTACCAAACACCTCCGTGTGCTGCTGCGTGCGGGCGTGGAGTTCTTCAGTAGCTGGGGCATGGAGCTGCTGGTCACGCAGCTTCACGACCACAGCAAGGCTGTGTCCATGGAGGCCTTGGACATACTGGACGAGGCCTGTGAGGACAAGGTGATGTGCATCGCTTAGATTACAGTCAACACAGTAGAGCTGATTATTGGCAGATCAATAGGAGAAGGCTGCTGCTCTAACGTCCAGCTCATTTGCAGGAGCATGAGAAAATAAATGAATGCTCAGCTTTATTTGTCAATTAAGTAAGCACATGGAAATCTTCACTCCAAGAACAGAACACCTTTTACTTGGATGTTTAATGGATATTGAAAGATGCAGAGACAGGGTTAATGGATTTATTGGGCTTTGAGCTGAGGGTGTATTTTCCAGTCCTTTGAAGGTCTTGTGTGTTCATTCTTCCCACTTTCTCACTTGTTATGTCATGCTGCTTTACAGGCCAACCTTCATGCACTAATCCAGCTAAAACCAGCTCTGTCCCACCTGGGAGACAAAGGCCTTCTGCTGCTCCTAAGGTGAGTGTTAACCAAATCAGCACTGCTTGCCACACATGGCTCAAAGTATTTGATATGTTCTATTCCAGCAATCTTTACATCTCTTAAATACACTTTACATCTTGCTTCTTTTCTTTAGGTTTCTGTCCATTCCTAAAGGTTTCTCCTACCTCAATGAGAGGGGTTATGTCAGCAAACAGCTGGATAAATGGCAGAAGGTATTATCACTGTATTGGCAGGCAGCAAAATAAACTTTCATCTGCAATTCACATTGCTATCTATCTGTCTATCTGTCTATCTGTCTATCTGTCTATCTGTCTGTCTGTCTGTCTATCTGTCTATCTGTCTGTCTGTCTGTCTGTCTGTCTATCTGTCTGTCTATCTGTCTGTCTGTCTGTCTGTCTGTCTGTCTATCTGTCTGTCTATCCGTCTATCCGTCTATCCATCTATCTATCTATCTATCTATCTATCTATCTATCTATCTATCTATTCATTCAGGCTACTAGATTATAATAAGAGCACAAATGAAGAGAAATCTTAGTTTTACCTAAATGTCTTATGCATTGCAGGAATACAACCTTAAGTATGTGGACTTGATAGAGGAACAGCTAAATGAAGCACTCACAACCTACCGCAAACCTGTTGATGGAGACAACTACGTTAGACGTAGCAACCAAAGGTGAGAAGCTTGACTCAGAGACTATGAATTGTTGGTCAGCATCTGACAAGCCACATCATATACTGCAAATTGTGTTTTTCTAATTTCTCTGGTTGTGTGTGCAGGTTACAAAGACCAAATGTCTATCTCCCTGTGCATTTGTATGGTCAGCTGGTTCACGATAAGACAGGCTGTCATCTTTTGGAGGCTCAGGTAAAGACTTTCATGGTTTGACTGCACATTGTTCTCTTTTTCCCTTTGAATTCCCTGCATTTGTTCCTCCAGGGAACAGTGAGTTGTCCAAATTTTTCCAAGATTTAGACCAGATTTAGCAGTCTTTAATCTTAATGTCTGTCTTGTTCTGTCTTTTTCTGTCTTTTCCAGAGCGTGGTTCCTGACCTCAGCTACACAGTTCGCTCCCCGATGCTGGACACCTGGGAGGGCATTAAACATCTGAAGGCTGCTCTCTGGGCACTGGTCAGTGACACTTGCTACCAACATGCTGTCACTTGTCACTGTAATAATAATGATGATAAAGATAAAGGTTACAAAGAGATGACTCTGGTGATGTGTTTGATGTGTTGTTTTCCATGCAGGGTAACATTGGCTCTTCAAACTGGGGTCTCAATCTCCTGCAGGAAGAGAATGTCATTCCTGACATCCTCGCATTGGCTCAGCACTGTGAGGTGCTGTCAGTACGAGGGTAAGCTTATCATTTGGATTCTTTATCCGTTTTCACCAAAAAATACCCTGATTGGGTTTTTTTTTTGTTTTTTTTTAAAGAGGTACACTACATTTGTGTAAACTGATATTCACAATTATTCACATTACTTTCACAATTATTGGTGTTGTTTAGTTTTCTCCTACAAGAACATGACTTTCATGCATAAACAGGTTTTTCTGGTGATGAGGACAGCCAAGATAAAAATGCACTAATAAACAGCAAAGAGAAAAAGAAATTAAAAGCTGCTTATTACGCTGTAGAGTAGCAAGCCCTTAGTGTCGCTAAAAACATTTCAATTTCCACCTGAATTTCAGCATTTTTTACATTTTTAAATTATATATTACTATAATTTGTTTAAATTAATTTCCACTATTAGTAAGAAGTATTAGTAGTATTTTAAGAATTTTCATCCAATTTAGCACCAACTTTGCTATTCCAATAGTGATGTGGGAAATACTGTATTTTTTTGTTTAGTTGCATTTAGTATAGTTATGTGCCAGAACTGTTGTGAAATAAAGATTTTGAAATCAGCCATTACTCAAAATTTTAAAGAGCCAGGATGTATGTCTTTTATTTAGCTACATCTCATTAGCTGAATCATACATGCTGTCAAATTAACCCATTCTAGCTGAAAGATCTCTCCAACAAAACAGATCAATTTAAAATGACTCAACAGAATGCAGTCATATGTTTAGTAATCGTCCTCTCCCATCCACAGAACATGCGTTTATGTGCTGGGTGTCATCTCCAAGACCAGGCAGGGTTGTGAGGTCCTGAAGCAGTACAGTTGGGATGCGGTCAGACACAGTCGCAGGACGTTGTGGCCTGTCACTCCAGACGAGGTTGACACACAGCTGACCTCTGAACTTTCCTCAGTGCCAAGCACACTCAGTCTGAACTCTGAATCCACCAGCTCACGCCACAACAGCGAGAGCGAGTCTCAGCCAAGTATGTTGGACTTGATTTTGTCTGTGCGCTATTGCCAACATCTGTAGACAGTTGTTTATGATGTTCCACCATTGTAGTAATCAGGTATTTTTGATGGCATTCACAATCGAAATTAACCCTTTTTTGCTCCTTTGTGTTCTTTATTCACTCTTTCTGCTTTCAGACATGTACCTGGACGATGACAAGTGTGATGTTTTGGACCAATCAGATGAGACTTCTTTCTATCTACACCCCAAACCAGTCAAGGACCGCAGCCCCTTCACCATCCTGGCTTCCACACGCTTCGTTCGCACCCGCCTCCTCAACTCCCTTTCCCTTCCGAGCAAGAAGCTGCGCTCCACCAGTGACCCCAAGACCCCGTCAGGCTCTCACACCCCTACCGAACTCAAGACAGGGAGTATTAGGCGGAACAGGACAGTGACAGAACCCTCAGTCTACAGCCCAAATCAGGGGGATGTCTTCACCCCAATTTTTAATGGCAGAGGAATGCCAAAGAGTCCAACAGTGAGTCTGGAGACATCCTTTGTTGGGACCAGGGGAGGCTCAGAGGAGCAGCTTGTGGATGGAAGGCTGGCCAGAGGTGGTGGCTCAGGCCTTGGATTAAGCGGTCCAGGAGGGCAAGGGGTTGTTGAGCACCCCAGCCGAGAGAGGGAGCAGAGCAGCCGAGAGCGTCTGGCAGGAGGAGATGGGGGCTCCTCTTCTAGTGGAGGCAACGTGGGAGGGGGTGGAGGAGGTGGCGGAGGTACTCAGTTTAAAAGCCGCAGTCAGAGCTTTAACACGGACACCACAACCAGCGGCATCAGCTCCATGAGCTCCAGCCCCTCCAGGGAGACCGTTGGGAACCCAGAGCATCCCGAACCTGAACCAGACTCCTCTGACTGTGTGAGCCTCAACACAGTGGTGTCTGCCAAGACTGTCAAAACACTCTCCTCCCTCACACCCCAAGGTCAAATCAACCACATGTCAACATCTAAATCCTCCACTGTCTCTCTGGTACCACCCGGCTCCTCACACACTCTCCCTCGCCGAGCTCAGTCTCTCAAGTCTCCTTCAGTAACCACCATCAAGAGCCTGGCTGACTGTAGTTTCATGTACACAAGCCCAAGAGATGCCCTGGGCTATGCTACATTGAAGCGGCTGCAGCAGCAGAGGATACACCCGTCTTTGTCTCACAGTGAAGCGCTGGCTTCGCCTGCTAAAGATGTGCTGTTCACCGACACCATCACCATGAAGACTGGCAGCCTGGACTCACGATTAACACCTCGAAGGTAAGTCAGCCATTGCTACACAGGCTGTATGACAAAAAGCTGACCCTGCTGCAACTGAATATATCTGTTTTTCCTTTGTCTATATTAACATATTTATTACTTTTTCAAATAATATGTTTCTTGTTGCATGATTAGAAGGAAATATTTTCACTTGTCCTAGAAAGAACTCAAAACATGTCTTGTGCTACTAGCTGTTTACCTGGGGTAGAGTTGTGGTTTCTGAAAGGTGTGGGTGTGTTGTTTTTGTGCACCTTCTGCTATGTCTGTCAGGATGTCAGATAGGAGCGGTACCTGTCCAGAACCCAGCGTCTTAAGTCCATACCGCAGGCTGTCCAGAACACTCGCTCCGTGGTGGGTGGACCGACCCAGTGTCCTCCTTAGTAGAGACATAGCTTCTAGCACAAAGCCAGACAAATATGTCCTTGCTGCTTTACCTTAGTAGCCACCACAACACTATGGCAACAGCTGTTTTGTCATTGCTTTGACTCCTGTAGCCCTGTAGTGTGAGTAAGCCCCATGTGGACCACTCGGTTGCTGGTTGTTCCCACCTCTCGGAGCTGTAACCATTTGTAGAGGAATAAAGAGCTCACAGGTAGAGAGAAATCGATTTGGATCAAGTATTCTTTCCAATATAAACCTGATTTTAATTGTTAAGTCATCGCTCAACAAGTTCAGCAGTGATAGTATGCTTCACCCACCAAAAAAAAAGGGGGGGGGCTAACATGTCAGTGAGTTTGAGGAATGCTTGAGAATGTGCTCTAGCTCTGACACAAAAGTATAAAGTTTCAAAGTCCAAGCACACAGGTTTTTAACTCTCACTGTAAACTGTGAAGTATTTTGTTTTATAATGGCTGATTGATAATTACTTAGAATTTCAGGTGATAGGTCATCAGTCTTGCAGTTATGAGTGAAAAAATGAATTGAGAATTACTTTCTTGATTATCGTCTTAATGGTTTGACCTTTTTGTCTTAATTGTTTGGATTAATTATTTGCTTAGTCTAAAAAACATCAGAGAACAATAAGGAAGGCCTGTCACAACTTTTTAGAGGCCGAATTTTTTGTTTTGTCAGAAGCTTGATATAAAAACTGCAGATCCTCACATTTTAGAAGTTGAACCCATGTTGACGATATCTGCTTGAAAAAAGTCGTCAAAAGATTAGTCAATTATCAAAATAGTTAGATAGTTCTTTTGTAGTGAAAAGACGGACATACAATAATACCTAGTGATATTGAACAGTATTAAAAACATGCAGTTTTATAAATATTAGGTCATATTTACAGTCTCCAAATCCCTTTCTCCCAAGGACAAAAATTATTTTTTAACCCTTTGTATGAATTTTTGCTCTGTTACTTCTTTTACTAGATATTTTTTTCAGTGTCAAGCAATAGAAAACTGGTCATTGTGAGCTTTCATGTTGTTTTTTAAGTATAGGTATTTAGCATTGCCTGAAGGCAGACGCTTCACACTTTGGATTGACGAGTGTCTTCTGCTGTGAGTTTACCTGTAGCTGTCACCTGTAGTTACTTGCTACAGTATGTCAGGCTTTAAAGCCTGTCATGATCCCAACTTCCCTCTCACCCTCTGCTCACTAAATCTCTGTCTCTGTGCTTTTATCCAACATTTTTTCACTTGCACCCCATGTTCCTTCTCTGTCCCAGTCTCTCCCCCCAGATCCTCTCACGCACCTCTCCTCTTGCCCTCCCTAGGTTTCTGAAAGCTCTGAGCTTTGCCTCCCTGGATAAAGAGGAACTACTCAGTCCCATTAACCAAAGCACCCTGCACCGCTGCTCTTCAGTGCGCTCTATGGTCTCTAGCGCCACCTTTGGGTGCAATGATGATTATATTGGCCTTGCACTGCCCATGGACATCAATGATATGTTCCAAATCAGAGACCCAGCCTACTTTCAGCAGAGGATAAGCCCGCCGTCCGAAGAGCGAAAACGCTTCCTCTTTGGAGATGGAGATGGTAAATTCAACTTTATGTCTGATTAAATGACAAACGTGAGATTTTGAATTAGATTGGTTTGAACAATGTTTGTGCTCACCATGGTTCTTCCCTCGGTAGGTGATCGTCCTGCTGTCCCAGCACTAAAGCAACAGTTCAGTATCTCTGAGTTGATTGTGTGCCGAGGTGACAGCCAGAACCACACGGTGGGCTCAGAGGAGACGGGACTGCAGGATCACACTGAAGAAAACTGCCTCTACTGTGTAGGAGCCATTGTCCTCGGATACCCCACCCAGCCACAGATCAACAGCACTCACCCTCGTACGGGTGAGCCGACACACACACTCAGTCATTCACATGGACATGCTTTAAACTCAGTTAAAAAAATATAACAAATGTTCTTTCTTTTCGTGAAAGACTATGTCGACTTCCCGTCATGGGGGGGCCAGAGCGGCCATCGTCTGGAGGTGATGCCTCAGTCCAAGTTCTCTGGGGTGTCAGGCTGCAGTGATGCTGCTGTGTCACAAGGCTCTATCTGTAGCACGCCTACACCTGGTGACATTGTCATTGGTAAGAATAATCACAACGTGCAGGATATCATTTTAAATACCAGAGGAAAAAAAAAAATCCTATTATTCCGAAATTATTGTTTCCTTCCCTTATTTTTTCAATAAAACTAAGACTTCAGTCTGCCTTCTGTCTTAAGTGTTGTAAGTTCCTCACAGTCCCAGTTTTAGTATTTAATTTATTAATTTCACCTTTATTTAAGCATGAAAGCCTCTATTTGTTTAAAAATCCGTTTTCTAGCTGGACGTCAGCAGCGAGGCCAGTCCTATAAACGTAAATGTTCATGACTGACTGATAAATTTACACCTGAGCCTAAGGATGTGTGACTGAGTAGACGTTAAACTATTGGTCGGGCAGCCGAGTAGTTGGATTCTACTGATTGTTCCTTTCTCTTTTAAAATTAATACATGAAAACAGTTTCTAACATGTCATCACAGGGCATTTACAGTCAGTGATGGCACCTAGAGCCTTTGTCGTTAGATTTACTAACTTTTCACACACTTTTAGCAACTTTTATTTACAAAAGGACCAGGTGACAAATCTAGTGAATTTCTAGACAAAGGTTAGCTACTTTCTGTAGAATAGAGCATGCCAGTATTGCCTTGGGCCTTTCCCTCCACAGGCACATCTCTGTATGCACCATATTCCATTGTCCATTTATCAGCTAAATAGATGTGATTGAGCTTCTAACTTTCTCTCTCAATGACCATTTTATAAGTAAATATAGCTGAAATGTGTGTCTAATGTGTGTGTCTTATGATTTTGTTATACGACATTGTTGTATTTATAAAATCAGCATTTTATCAGAGAAGCAGCTTGGAAATGGCCTGGAAGTGACTGCTGGTTAAAATGTAGTCTCACTTTTTCATACTTGTTCAATTGTCTGACAACAGAAATGGAAAAACATGTAAATGACAGCAGCTTCATTGGGAATTTGGAGCACAGGGAGTGAGAGAGTGGCAGACAGATTACTTACTAGGTTTTGACCTATTAAATGGTGTTTTGACAGGGCTTTTCTAGTCTTATCAACCCGTCAAGCACTTTACACTACTCCTGCATTCACCCATTCAAAAAACATATGGAATAAGGAAAATATTTATAAATCAGTGGTACAGCTTTATTACAGATTTTTTTGTTTTTATTGTGATGAATATTGAATGTTTATTTGTATGTTTGCCTCAGGCGGGAAGGCAATATCAGAAGACGGCCCTGCCTCTCGAGTCTTGCTGAGGAAGGAGGTGCTCCGCCTCATCATCAACCTCAGCTCCTCTGTAGGAACCAAAGGCCATGAAACAGGACTACTGACGTAAAGCTCTTTTTCTCTTTCTTATATGTACATATTTTGAGATGTGTGTTCCCTTGCAGGACAATAGATGTTGTTTTTTAAGGCTTGTTAACCCCCCACTCTTTAGGATAAAGGAGAAGTTTCCGTATGCGTTTGATGACATCTGCCTGTACTCCGAGGTTTCTCACCTCTTAGCCCACTGTATGTTTCGTTTGACCTCAAGACGTTTCATACAGGAACTCTTCCAGGATGTGCAATTCATGCCAGTAAGACATGATACCACCACCTCTCATACATTTTCTGAAAGCTTACATCCATCCCATGTACTCAATCATTTTCCTCTTTTTCAGATGTATGAGGAAGCAGAGGCAATCCTGACAAAGCTACCAAAACCTGTCGAAGAGGATGTCGACCCTCCTACAGAATCCTGATCATCCTCCCCTTTTGTGGTCCTGCACACCCCCGGTTCTGCCACCCTGCAAACATAGAACGAATGCAAGACTGAGAGAAATGAAGTTACGGCTCTATGAATGGGGAAACATTCAATATGTATCTGTTGCTCAAACAGAGTACCATAGCCAAGGAGGAGGAGGTGGTCATCACTCACCTTTCTTCTAGCAAATATGAGCTAGAAAAAGAACGTCAGTATCTGTAAACAAAGTTTAACCCAGCACGCCTAATGCTGTCTCAGACTTTTTTTTTTTTTTTCTTTTTTTTTTTTCCCACAGGAAAATGGGGGAGCAGTTTAACCAAATACTGTTTTCAGATGGTTGGGAATCCTGAGCAACACTCAATAATACATCAACATAATGTTTAAGGACAAGCTGGATCATTAAGACAAAAGACTCACGCTGTGTTTAAAGTGAAAAAATGAAAAAAAGAAAAATTCTATCAACATTTTATCTCTTTCTAGAGATGTTTTTTTCTGTAATGAAATGAATAAGGCATGCTGTTGTGTCAACCCAGTGATTCCTCGGACCCTGCATTCTTTTCTCCTTACGAAACAAAACACTACAGAGGGGTCCTGCTGTTTTTAAAAACGTATCTGGAGCCTTCCTGGTTCATATGACGCTCCAACCTGTGATCTGTTCTAGGCAGATATGTGCTTTTGCTTCTCTTGCCTCACCACTTCCTACAACCTGTAGCCTCTTGTCAGCACAGACAGCCAGTTACTTTTCTATTTCATGTATCTCAGACAATCAGACATCACTAGTATTGTATTTTTTTAAAGCACTATATGCCACCCTTACACAGTACATGAGGAGAATAGCATGTAATTTAATGCTAGTTTATGCCATCTTTTCCTTCCTTTGGACCTTTAATGTTTTTCTTCTGCCATTGCATTTATAATAAGCTTCTCAGGAGGCAGGTTGGTCTTTGGAAAAATGCTCGGTTGTACAAGTTATCTGTAGAATGATTCATCACAGATTAAGTACCAAACTCTGCTAACCGCCTTTTCCGAAACCTGCATAAGCCCAGTAGCTACCCGACTCTATGCCTTCTTACCTCTGTGCTTCACCTCCACTGCATGTGCAACAAGCATGGCAAAGCTGTAACGTCACCTTAATACATTTCTTGCTTGTAAAAATATGTTGCCATTTCATGCTGCCATTACATTGCAGGAAGATAATTACCCCTGAACCTGTTTCCACAATGCAATATCACTGTCTGTCATTGGCTGAGGTGGAGGGGGGGGTGCGATGACTAAAGGATTTGTAAAAGGTTTCCAGGGAAACAGGGATCTCTGTTTCCATTGGCTTGTTTTTGCTATAATGCTGCTACAAAAATGGACTCATAGAGAGATGATTCATAGATCAGCTGAGTGATGTCAGATCCGATCTATTTATTATATGTCTGTACCATAGAGTGAGCTCAACCAGAGAAGAAAAAGTTATTTATATTTTTTCCTCAAGACTGTATTATAATTTAAAACCTTTTTTTTCTTTTTCTTTTTTTTTTGCCTGAATCATGGTTTCCCTTGTATAATGTGTACAGTATGTTTTTAGGGGCATTGATGACCTAAAGAAACATACAATCCTATCAAAGGGATGCATTGTTAATAAAACAAAATTTGAAATACCCAAGATATTTGACATCTTTTTTTTTTTTTTTTTTTTTTTCAATTTTCATTTGTAACTTTTCTCTTATTTTAATCTTTTGCTGCAGATGTCATGATGTTTTGTCTGCAACTGTAGAAATATTTTTCTTTGAAGAAACACATTTAGATTGGGTCAAGGTGTTGAAAGGGTTTTTTTTTTCTTAGGATTGACTTACCATATAGTTTAATTACCTCAGAAATAGGACTGTGGAATTTTATCATTTAAAAACCCTCTTTCCTAAGATAGAAAAATGCAATTCCATAATGCTCAAGTTAATCGGAAAGGCCATACCTGTCACCTTACAGACTTACCCTTAGTGTCCACTGTTCACAATGTTGTGTGTTAAATTTGTGCTTAAAATTGTTTCCTGCTTTTATAAAACTTCAAATTTACAAAAGTTTTAACACTATGCGGGGCACCCAAACGCACACCTGTAATGAGATAATTCCAGTCTTGGTACAGTAGGTACATGTATGATATACAGGGAGTCTGTGTGATCCAGAGACAGCAAATGGGGGGAACATGTAGTGTAGGATGGTCCAAGTCAAGAACATTCTCAGAAGACACCAACCCGACTGCAACAAACCTGGATCTTTACGTTGCAGTCAATGGAATAATCTCAGAATTAAAACCAAACCTTTTTGTCACAAAGTCAGACCCAATGC
The DNA here is from genome assembly GCA_016859345.1 of Istiophorus platypterus. NCBI lineage: Eukaryota > Metazoa > Chordata > Actinopteri > Istiophoriformes > Istiophoridae > Istiophorus > Istiophorus platypterus. Next base: position 8,697,000 of record CM029115.1, read on the forward strand.
AAAGTGAGAAAAAGACTCACAGCAAATCAATCAAATGAAGTTAGAAAATTATGAGTTGATCGATTACATATGATAAGGGAAACAATACATTTTATTTTTGGTTCCTGAGGACTCGCAGTATTGTACAATGCTCCCTTTATTTATTTATTTTTATTTTACTGCATTAGAGAAAGTGCAGATTTTGGAGGTAAAACTTCAATACTTTTTTACTTGAAGATTTTGTACCATTCCTAATGTAATAAAATACAAATTTTGAAGAGAGCAATGTACAGTTCCTGGGGAAGAAAAGGTGTATGCATGTTTTTTGTGCACTTAAACAACAATTTCAAAACTATAACCAAGTAAACATTTTTTCAAGTTAAATATTTATTTATAAACACTTATCATGAAAAAATATAGTACTAGATGTTTTTAATAAGGATATTTATTCACATAACATTTAATAATTTTTCCACTTACTGCCCTTTAACAGATATAGCATCATACTGCAATTAAAGAAACTATCGAGAAATTCTGGAGTGTGAGTTTTTAAAAATCACCTGAAACAGTGCTAATGTTGTGTATTCACGTACAAAACAATTAAATTCAATAAAAAAAAAAAATACAAAATGACTAATTCAAGAGTATTTTTCAACTTCCTGTCCTGTTGGATAATTCCATAACTGAAAAAAAAAAAAAAACCTTGTCAAGTTGTGGCACTTGTGAAGAGAGATGTGTAGTTTTGTTGTTGTTGCTGTTGCTGTTGTTGTTGTTGTTTTGTTTTTCTGCTGTGACAGGAAGATTCTGTGCGATGGCTCACTCTTATATTGCTCAGGGAATATTGCACAATATTGTGTGCTGTTGTCTACACACAACCACTGGTCCATATCTGATTGAGGTACATAGTTCTGTCTATGATATCCACATCAAGAAGTCAAATACCTGACTCTTTGTTCTCTGTCCATTTCCATGTCCATCCTTGTGCAGTTTGTTTTAGAGGTATTTTGCTCATCAGAGCTTTTATAAACAGTTTTTGTAGAGAGAGAGAAAGTTAATTCTCTCTTGCTGTTAATTTTTGATGGTATGCTGGAGTTTGCGGAGTTTAAGGCTGGTCCAGTTTCATCTAACGGTCTTCATAGACTGGGTTTTCATAGACTTGTCTCCCCATCTCCAGCTCCTGATTGGCCTTCGCTTTGGCCTGCTGGATCTTCAGCAGCACCGCCTTATTCACATTAGGACCTGAGAAAAGAAAACAATGGCAATTTAGTCATCCTAGTCCTCTCGGTTTTATTCGGGCCTTCTGTTGCATAGAAAAATATGCAGAAAATAAAGAGCATACCGAAGTAGCTGAGCAGCACAGGGAGAAATATGAGCCCATGAGCAAGCCCCAGAAGTGTGATGACCAGGTTTAACCGGAAGAAGAAGATCTGGATAAGCTGCGCTTTGGCAAATGCCAGCACAAGGATCCCTGGCAGGTTGGTCATGGCAACACCAGCAAATACCTTTAAGGTACAAAATAAATATGTGTCACTCAGACAGCAGTTACTGTATGTGGCTATTTATACAATTAACTGTTTGTTGCACTAAAAGTGATTGTTCATTTCTCTGATTTTTTTCCTATCAGTTTGTGAGCGATTCACAGTGCCTGCTCTAGTTTGCCTTATAGTTTACTTACCGCACTGCCCATATTGGCTGTAGCCTCCATAGCTCTTTCCACATGTGTGGGCTTGGTGCTGAGTGCAAAGGATCTCGTCATATGTGACACAAACTCCACAGAGATGCCAACCGCCTGCAGACAACACAGAGAATGTAAGTAAATCAAGTAAGAAATTGCTGTATAAATGAATTCCCTGTTATTGTTCACAGACCGAAACCAATGTTTCTGTTAATATTTGTCATGCCATGATTATATTTTTTATAACAGCAGTTATCACTAAAAGGTTAAAATTTTACTTGGGGGGACAAAAAAAGACAGTTTGAATAAACTGCTTGAAATAAACAGATTACAGCAAAACCGTAAAATGTAATGGTGATGAAATGGATTATAACCATTTTGCCCTACTGAAAAACTAAGTTTAACATCAAGGATCTATGTCTGGACATGGTAAAAATATAAAAGGAACATTCCAAGAATTTAGTATCACACCTGCATAAAGTCGAGGAACTCAAAAGAGACTAAATATGGAACCACTGAAAACATTATACGACTGTCTTCACAAGCTGAGCAGCACTCTTCACGAAGAGTATAATTAACTTCATTTGTAAAATCGGCAGAGCGCCCCTTTAATTCCCTTCACAGACATATTCTTACCGTGACCAGATTGATAAGGGCCACTGCGTTGTAATCGATGCCCCACAGTGTCATGACGCCAACAGTATCCACGATGATCATGATTATGGTGATCAGGTTGAGCAGGCCGGAGCGGAGGTCCAAACCCAGCAGCAGACAGCACACCACGAAAGTCGGCAGCAAACACAGGGAGATGCTGAAGAGTCCCTCTGGCACAATAGTCAGGTACTGCTCGTAAAATACATTAGTTACCCTGGAAGAAGGTGAGAAGCAAGAGAAAGAACTGCTCAGAAAATTCACACTGCTAAGATTTACCGACCATTTTCATACAAATATTGAAAAGAATCTTCCCATACACTGTGGTGTAGAGGGGAGGTGACATGAAGGAGTTTGAGAACTAAAAGTACATACGTGTAAGGAAATACTTCAAAGTCAGGTGAGGTGCCTTCGATTTTTCTCATGTCCTTGGTGATGTTGGCGGCCAGCTCTCTGGCCTTCTGCAGGGCAGCGGTGAACTCCTGAGAGTTGGTTAAAGGTGTGTGGTAAGCCATGAACCGAGAAGCTAGGAAAATGGGGGAAAAGGCTCACCTATTAGCATCATTTGGAGCTGAAACTATACACAGTAACGTGTGACTGCTTTAAGTTGACTTACCTATAATTTCTCCACTTTCATCTCTCACCACAGCTGTATCATAGGCTCCCAGACCACTGTTTAAAGAGAAAGTGATCAATGAGAATGTTGATTTCATGTTATGATGATTTTATTTGCGTGTGTGCAGCTACGATACACACCCTTTGGGGCACTGCAGGTCAGGCCTGTTACTCAGAAAGTGAGGGAGGAAGCGGTTGAACTGATCCACGCTTGGCCTGAGGATGCCATTTTGAGGACTAGCCGTACACTTTAGCAGACAGCGCCAGATAGCTATTGAGACATGAGAGAATAATAAAAGTGTTAATAAAGTAAGGGTAACTTCTTTCATCATTAAAGGTAATTCATTGTAAAGGACGTGTCTTAGTGTGGTGTTTCCTCTCAATGTGATTCTCACGTTCATTTGCAGGACAGAACTTTCCAAAATTTGGACCGAAGGTGTAGATTTGACAACATCTGGATCCAGGGTTCAGCCAATCGATGAAATCATCCAACCAGGAGTTAGCAGGAATAGCCAAATAGGACCTACAGATCACGTGGTTAATGGGTTAAAGAAAGACAGGAATAATAACAAGTGTCCATGTTAAAGGATAAGGATTCTTATAATCACCAAACTCCATGAATAGACCAAAAGCAACAATGCATTAATCCATCAATCAATACATACTTTGCAATGTAAATCTTTAAATCTTTTAATCAGTTCAGCCTCAATTTCCTTTACAGCAGGGACCTGTAGTTTTTAACAAAACTTACTTAAATAGAAGTAAACGGTGCATTTGCTAGGGACTATTTTCAGACATGGATTAACACACATGAGGTGCTCTAGTGAATATTAACAGCAGTGGGGTGGTGTATGTGCTCAAAATAAACTACAGAGCCCATTTGATGGTAAAGGGAAAAAGTGTCCCAGGACAATGGTTAGTCTTATCAGTGGTTCTATAATGGATTTTGGGATTATTTTCATGGGATTTGCTGACAAATTCAACCTTGTCATCAACCGTATACTTTAAAGAAATATGCATCCCTATATACGTATAGGGAAATGTGCTATGTCAGCTATGTATTGAGTGATTATACCACTCTTTTGTTTGTACTCCAAATGTGAAGCCATAGCCACCAGCCTATTAGCTTAGCTGAGCATTAAGACTGGAAACGGGGAAACAGCTATCCTGCCTCCGTCCAAAAGTAACAAAACCCACCCATCAGCACCTATAAAGCTAGCTGATTAATATGATAGAGCTCATTTGGTAAATCTATACAAAAAATAAAGTGTCAAAATAAAAGGGTACATGTTGTGGTTGCCTTGGCCGGGCTAGTTGTTCTATGTTAAGCCAAGCTAACTGGCTGCTGACTGCAGCTTTATACCTACTGTACGGACATGGGGCAGTATCAATCTTGCCACCTAACTCTATTTTAAAATATATTCTATTCCTTTCACTTTTGGCAGTCACATTCACACTACTGAAGTTAAAAGGCACCAAGTTTTGGAAATTTCTTTTAGCAAATATTTGCACATTTAACCTTTTCACTTCCATATGATACAGTATTTTTTGGCAAATTCCCCCTTTATGAGTTTTGCTGGTTGCCAGTGACAAACTGATAATGCTAATGATAAGTGACCTCCAGAGTCTGTCTTATCTCAAGGCAACAAAAGTGTGTTGTTAAATATAACCCGTCCAATGCACATGATGCCCTTCAAGCTACCTGATAGGGATAATTTATGTCATTATAACAATGGTTTCAGTTGTATCACAGTGAAAGTTTGGTTACAAAATTCTCGCTGTTGGTGTACATCTTAATGTAGGCAACACAAGTTGTCTTTTGGTGGAAAAGATACATACTTTTCTGCAGGATACTTAACTTTCAAAAATGCACTTTAATTACAGTAATTGTAGGAGATACTAAAGGTAATTATACGGGATAGTATGGGTGTTTGCTGTCTGCATGGTACAATCAGTTAGAGGCGCCTTTTATCTGCTCAGTGGTGTTCATGTAACTCAGTTTATCATTAACTGATCTGAATAGTCAGTATGCAAAAGGTTCCTATCAGGATATCAGTGGGTTCAAGGACATGTCAGTGAAAAATGATGATCGTGTATAGAACAAGGACAGAAAATCTCTCCCTATTCTCCTGGAATGAGGAACATTTTCCCCTTTCCAGACGACAGAGAATTAACTCACTGACTCACCGATCAGGGTAAGTGGTGGCGTACTGGATCTTCTGGGTTAGTGAGAACTGATCACAACCCACGCCGGAGCAGACAGCATTCATTCCATTCACATTGGTGAAGTTGAAGCCCCTTTTTGTTACAAAGTAAACAGGGACTCCAACTTCGAAGTATTTGTACAGGTACTGGAAATAGTCCAACATATAAGAGCCCTGCACCAAAAACAGAATAATCTTTGTAAGGTTACATTGAAACATGAGTGTGTGGGAGTTCATTTATAATTATGTGACTGTGCGTACCAACCTTAGGCATAGCCAGCTCCTGATCTAGACCAACTGTGACATGAAACATGAAGAATAGGGATCCAAAGAGCATGAAGATGAAAACCAACATCTGGAGAGTGAACCGGACAGAACGTATGTTACAAATATCATCAGTGAAAACACAGGAAAGTACGACATTTCAACCCGGGGTTTTATTGTATTTTAGGCAAATCAGAGGTGACAGGTTGAAAATAACTGAATCTGTCTCATGTTATAGGTGAAGTGTTACTAGCTTTACCACAGTGATCCTCGTGTAACGGTGCAGTAAGACAGGGGCATAGTATTTCCTCATAAACGGCAACAGAAAGCCCTCGTTTGGCTTGTTGGGACGCTGGGTTGAAACTGTGACACAGCAGACCAGCTCACAGCGATTTTTTTCTTGCCGCCGGGCATCAAGCGACAGCAGCGCCACAAAGGCTGTCATCTGGAGGATGAAGTCCATGAGCACAGCTAGACCAGCATACAGAGCAAAGGACTTGACTGCTGGCATGGTGGACAGGGCCCCTTAGGTAGCAGAACAGAGACACAGTTAGAGGTGAACCAACAAAATGGAAACTCAATGGTCCCTTCCTACACACTGTGCGTGCACAGAACTCTGCTGAAGTGAAACCTTGTAATGTGTCGGTTTTACCTTTTACTTACACATGGTTCATGAAGTTTTTTTCAGACTAAAAAAAAACTGAATGTTCCTACCTAGAAAGAAGCAGACAGACTCCGAGAGACTGCACAGGAGCATGCTAGGAGCTACGTTTCCAAGGACACGACCAATTTGCTCCTCTCTCTTCTCTCCAGGCCTCCGCACATCTCTCTGCAAGGAAGGAACAGTAGGGTAGCATCACTAAAAATTATGTACACATCTTACAAAATCCTCAATATTGTACACTTATAGTGCACAGAAATATACATACCTGGTACTCAAGTACAAAGATAAAGATGTTGTCAGCTCCTACAGCAAGCACTAGGAAGGGCACGACCTGCAGGATGACCAGTGAGGAGGGGATGCCAATCCAGGAGTAGAAGCCCATGGAGGCCAGGACAGAACAGGCCACCACCACGATCCCGCCCAGACCCACCAGGAACTTGGAGTCCACCTTGAGGACATAGAGATAAGACTCCAGGAATCCTTTCTGCTTCCCATATCTTTTTCTACATGGTGCCTTCTATATTGAATAATGTGTAAACCTGCATGCTCCACTGCAAAGATAAGCACTATACAGCTGACCTAGCCATACTCTTGCAGTTTCTCCTTATCATATATTTGATATATATAAGTACTGTCTCATCAATTTTACCTTTTCGATGGGGACTTATCAGAGGCACATGTTCTATACCGCTTCTTTGAGAAGAGGTAAACAAAGTGTAGCTGTTGCTACGTGAAAAACAAAGTTGTGTAGCAACAGCTTAACGTCTACAGCCATGCTACCACCCCTGTGAGGCTGTAGTCAGGCAAAGAAATGCAGTATAAGCATGTTTACATGCTCTCGCTGACAATGCCAACATGCTGATGCTTGGACAGGCATAATGTTGACAGTGTTCATTACCGTAGTTTAGCATGTTGGCATACCAACACTTGCTAATTAACTCTTAACAAAAAGTACAACTGAGGCTGCTGGGAAGTTTGTCATTAGTTTTATTAGTTTATGTCATTAGTTTTACAGGTGTTTGGTTATTAGAGTTAAGTATTAGGAAAATTAAAATTTTGACCTGATGAGACAAATTGGGGGGGGGGGTGGGGCTCACCGCAGGTGATATTGTTTACCCTGCATAGGACGTGGATGTGTGTAGCAATTTCAGGGCAATCCACCCAGTAGTTGTCAATACATTTACACTTAAAACAATAAATGTCAACCTGCTGGTGCATCATCTGGGAACCGTGAATGTTGGTATAAAAATTTATGACAGTAGTTGCCGAGATATTTGGTCCAAAGTAGTAGACCGATAACCCCTAAAAGCCACAACTTTTGTGTGGCTAAAAAAACTGAGTAATGTGAAATATTGCATCATAATAAAGGTACTATCAGTGAAGTCTTACCAGTATGCGCCTCCAAGAAGAGTACTCCCCCAGTGCAACAGCAATATAGACAAAGATTACAGCATAGCTGATCATAAAGATGGGTATATCCTCTGCTGTTGTCCGGTTAATCTCATCCTCCAGAGATCTCTGTGGACACAGCAGGGCAGGAGTCACTTCAAGGATTAGGGGTTAAATATATCAGATGGTAGGGTGATAGAAAAACACTTTTCCCCTGGAAAGGATGTGACATCAATTGCTGATTACTTCTTTTTTGAGTGTTTTTGCTTTTAATAGATATGACATGCAGAGATAAGAGACAGAATTATGGGAGATGGAACACAGAAGATTACACAATAAGAGACATAAGATAACACAGTCAGGGTAACGCCCTGGGCTACCAAGGAAAATTAACATTCTTTATATTGTGAATCATGAATGATGGATTCTGTAAGTTGTCAGAGGTTACTGTACCTCTGCCATGTATGCAAAGGTGAAGTTGGTGGAAGGGTTTTTCTGGTAATCTTGGACAATTTTAAGAAATTCGGTCTCCCACTGCATTGCCACCTTAAACTTGGGGTTGGTGCGAGCGTAGTTGTTGAGGGAGAAGGTCAGGATGAAAGCCTGAGCATTGGTATAATTGTCATCTGGGCAAAGGAAGACATATAAGGTTCAAGTGAGTCAGATATGCCCTTTTGTGTTGATTGTACAAGTATTTCATGAGTAGAAGATGATGCTGAAATTCACTCACTCTCATAGCCACCCACAGCCAAATAGGGGAAGACTGGAGCTCCGTAGTCAGCCATGCAGCTCATACCTAAATCAGTGATGTCTTTGAAAGACAGGGGCGAGCTTGAGAAGAGACAGAAGAAGGAAATGGAAAGTTTTGTTTAAGCCACTGGGAAACTGCAGTTGAATTACTGGGGTTTTTTTTTCAGTTTGAGTTGAAATTCCATTTCATCCTTACTTGAGGCAATAGATCAAGTGGTCTCTCCAGTCCACCTCTTTCGTCACTCCCAGCTCTGTCATGTTCACTTTAGCATCAATGTTGTCCAAACTGCTCTGGAAGTACTGTGGCAAGCTGTTGACTGCACAGTCCGTCAGGGAGGGATTGGATGGGTTCAGTGGTGCAAAGCACACATCCTTCAGACTCGCTTTGCGGTTCAGATCCTCTGACCAGAACTCAATGTTCTAAAAAGGAGGCATCCTTTGGTCACATACATATGATGGGCTTTTGCAAACATTATCAAATGTCAATTTAAATTCCGGGCTTTTTACCTGTATTCGTTTCTGGAGCTCCAGCAGCTCAATGATGAGATCCTTAGATAGAAGCCCGCTAAAGTTCTGTGGGCCAAACAGCAAAGAGTCGTAAATGCCGCCTTTTCTACCTGGTGCTGTCAAGATCAGCTGGTTTGTCCTGAAGAAGGGGCCGAAGTGTTTGTCATGGAAATCTTTCTCCTGGCGGGCCCGGCTGTTGGGAGCGGACCACAGCTCGACCGGGTCGGTGGTGAGCTCAATGGATTTGAGGCCGGCAGAGAAAAAAGCCACGACTACAGCCGACACCAGGAGCACCTTGAATGAAGGTAAAATAATTTCCCACTGAGACATATCATCTTCATCTGGCTGACATCCTTTGTTTTTCTGAAAGCCACTGCGTGTACAATTTGAATATGTTTTTAATATGTTTTGTATTATTGTGATGATTTTTAGAAGAATGAGAAAATCCTTGTAAAAATTTGGTGAAATCTGCTATGCTTTCAGTCCATTCTTCTCAGGGCGCAAAGTCCTAAAATTCTACACACAGTGACTTTTAATGTGCCAAATAAAAAAATAAGCTGGTCTGTATCAGTACCTGCTCTCATGTATTCTACTTTTGCTGGATAAAAATACTCACTATGAGGGGATAAGTCGCCATGAGGGTTCCCCAGTATCGAAAATCTTGGCTCAGGAACTCTTGAGCTGCCAAGCTGTTCATTTCAGCACACGTCACCTCTGATGGGTCAATGTCCTTCTGTGTAACATCATTACTGTTCTGGTCTCTGCCGTTCATCTTTTTCTTTCTTCTCTCTTCATTCTCTGTTAACTTATATTTCAACAGGAAGGCAAATATCACGAGACAGAGTAAGATAATAGAAATCACAAGGAAGCCGTCTGTCCCCAACAATCTGAAGGGGCCAGGGGGCGGTGGTGGAGGGGGCAAATTTGGGCATGAGTCTTTGCAGTCCTGGCAGGTGCAGAACTGACCTCCTGTTGGTGTAGTCTCGTTACACCTCAGAGCACGCCCGCTGTAGGGAATTACACCCTCTGGTAGTCCGTTAGTGTCTCCCTCTTTTATCAGCTGGAAGTCGATGTCCAGTGGAGCCAGGCCATTACTGGAGTCTCCTTGGAAGTCATACCAGCGCTGTGGGGTGCAGCGCTTGGCACCCCACCGACCACACATGGTGCCAATGGCGAAGCCTCCTGTGGCGGGGATCCGGACATTTCTACAAGACTGGAAGGAAGCTTCTGCAAAAGTGTTGCTGAGGAACGCCTGGTAGGCCACCACGGCCTCCCTTGTCTTGTTAGTTTGAGTGACGTTCGAGACCTTTGTCACTTTTACCATCTGGCTCTGGTTCGGGCTGCAGGTGGTGATGCAGTGCAGGTTGGCAAAATTCTCAGCGCAGGAAGGGCAGCGGTTCAGCACAGCCTTGGACAGGGCCAGACTCAATTCCAGGGATGACAGCTGTTTGATGGAGCAGCAGGCGTATGTGTTGTCCTGACCATGGTCCAGAATGGGACACAACTGCAGCAAGACCAGGCACTTTTTTACAAAACTCAATCACAAGCTCACTTTTGGCAAATTGAATATTTAAAATCATTTCCTAAGAATAGATAAAGAAGGCTTAGAATAGCCCTACTCTACAATGCTTTGTTCATTCCTGATCCCTGCTTCATTTAAATATTGAAGCAGGATGTACAGACCTTTTTGAGCTTCTGGTAGTGGGCTCCTGTGACTGGTCGGGCACGGCTGTAGTTTAGACATGGGACAAAAGGAGGGATGAGGGGCTTTTCTATCGTTGGGTTCTTACCGCACTCTTCATAGAAAGCGCAGTATCCAGGCTCATGTTGGGCCTCTGACAGCACCTGTGTGGAAGCCAGAGTTACTGTCAAAAATGAGGCTCACTTCTGACAACTAGTAAAAAAGAGGAAACATTCAAATGCAGTTTCTGCTCACAACTCAAAGACATTTCAACACACTCTTTACATGTTATATTAGCATGTCATTTTGATTCATATTATGTATGTTTTTTTTGGACCTACCTTGCATCAATCTCTACATGTAGTTAACGTTAATATCATAAATAAAACAGTTTGAGAAGATGTTTTCAAACAAAGCCACAACAAAGTTTGATTAGTTATTTATCAAGTTCACCATCAGCTTCTTTGTAAGATATACAGTATTAACCAATAAATGTTTTAATAGTGTCATGATGACTTTGGAGCTGTACTGTGTCCTGCTATGTCAGCTACTTAATGCCTCCTTGCAAGAACAATAAAATGAAATATGTTGCATATGTTCAAGGTCGAATAGTATATCCAAAAATTAATTATAAATTAATTAACCTCTTTTATATAAAAGTAAGTATTTAACAATGATGTTTGACAAGCTAATGGACTTCCCATATAGTTACAGATTTAAACTAGCAAAATGGACAATTATTTGTTCATACAGCCCACATTGTCAGGCCTTCTTTGTCCATTGGTATTTTAAAACTACAATAATAATAATAACAATAATAATAATGATAATAATGATAATAATAACGATAATAATTTTATCTATTTGATTTCAAATTGTAATATATAGAATTTATAATCTATGGCATAGTGAATTCAGTAATCTAGGATGAATTAAATTATGTCTCATGTTCACTCCTTAGACATCAACCAAAACCAAAAGCAGAAAAAGAACTACCGGACCCCGCAGCCATAAATGTTAACGCTATTTACTATGAAGAGTGAAAACAGACATTACTCTAAATGAAAATCACTTATGTAATTGAATATCATTTTTGAAATGTCAGTCTGAATATCATTTTTCAACAGTTTACATTACGTTACTTTATCAAATTATATTTTGTGCTATTTCATTCGAACTCTCAGCATTAGAACTCAGATGAAACATTTTCTGTGGTTGTAAGTTCAAATATGTAGAAGATCTTAAATGCCTTCATAAAACACAAATCAAAGAAAAAAGTGAAATACCATATACATTACAACTTTACACTGTGTCTGGTATTTCACTATATTTCTTTGTTTTTGTTGCTTTTTGTTAAGGTGTTTAAGATCTTCTACAAAATTGAACTTACAACAACGGAAGATGCTTTATCTGACACATTTTGACACATGTATTTAAATCCTAGGTCTTTAGATTGTATTAACATTTTCCTAACCTTGACTTTGGATGCTGAGGCGTAACAAAGCACTGGAATATTGTCTTTGCTTTGACATTTACGGTGCTTTACTGTTTAAACAAATTGCATGTACTCCTTTTGTGATTTCCAACAGTTTGATCAAAACATTTTCCTTGTGTATTTGTAAGTGATTACATTTATTTAGTATTAAAATTACAAAAACAATCACATATATTCCTCTACTTTTCATCCTGGTCACAGATCATACCCTTAAACATACCTATAAGGTTTTCTTTTTAAGAATAAGAATGAAGAAAGGTGAAGTTATTAGGCTTTCGACTGAAAAGGGTGTACAGTATGAATATTACAGTACCCCACTGAAAAGAAAAATCTCCCGACCAACTTACCACACAAGTCATAAACGCGATCAGGCCTGTGACATGGACCATGATTCCTGAGGGTCCTTCAGCAACAGAAGAGTCAGGGTACTCAGGTAAAGTAAAATGGAGCGTAAATGAATCACTGTTGCACTGTTGAAAGACACATCAGACAAAGAAAGACAGTGTTCTGTGGTATTGAATCTGTCTTTCACCTGTCTGTCTGTCTAACAGTATTAGGGTTGAGGAAGGAGAAACATTATGACATGCTCAGTGTCATCACGCCTCTGATGTCCCCCTTTCTTATCTGGTCCGATGCAGCAGCTGGCCAATCACAGCCATGGATGATCAATTCCTCAGTATGATGATTAACGTGGGAGAGATTTTGATAGGCTTGCTGGGGAGAATTAAAGTAAATGACAGAAATGACCGAAGATTCCAAAACAACAACCTCACCCAGGTCTTCACTTTTAGTAGTCGTGTCTCTACACCTGTGTCACTGTTACTGACCTCTGCACCTTTTGGTGTTTCTATTGAAGAAGGGAGGTTTATGCCACAAACACGCAAAGTACAGTAGAGTCCACTACAGTAGGCCTGAAAATGACCTTTAGACCGTTATCTGAGAGACATTGCTGTGTGGGGGCTATCTGATCTCCTAGGCTCAGAGAGAGTATCTGTGAAAGTGCCTGACACATTTCTTTCTGAACTTTTTATTTTATTTTATTTTTTTTACAAAAGCCTTACATCAAACCCACTGATAGCCTGTAGGTTGTACCAGACTGTCATGCCTAATGACTAATCACTTCCTGTATCCAATCTCACCATCTAAGATCTGCATTGTAATTAATGTTATCAAATCTCAAGGTCAGAGCCCATATAAAAGTTACACCCAAGGAATCCTAGTCACACCATGGGATCATTAGAGCTATCAGGTTGAAAGTGCATAAGCATTTCAATTTCTGATAAACACAGATGGTAAAAAAGACAAGAAGAAATGGGGCAGATACAGTGAAGAACACTGTGACCTTTCATATGCTGACGCACAGAATTTTGTAACATGGCCAGTTTTTAATTACTTGTTTTAATATTGTGTTTAAAATCCTTTCTTTTGTGCATTTCTTTTGCACTGTGGTCTTGATGTAAAGCACTCTGAGTTGCCTTGTTGCTGATATGTGCTATATAAATAAACTTGCCTTGCCTCAGACTGTCAGAGAAATATAAATTTAATGCCATGGTCATTCTTGTTGTTCAGTTTTGCTGCATTGTATTTATTTGACAGCTAAAATTGAAAATGATGACAAGAATAAGTTTATAAATTTTAAAAAAGGCATATGGGCTAATGAAGCATGATACCATTGTTCATTTATATCCTTCTTCTAAATAATAATAATAACAATAATAAAAATAATAATCATAATAATAATCATCATAATAATAATACACTCAGAAAGAGGGCACTTTTCATAATGTCAGTATCCATAAAAATAACATCTTTATTTGTTAGTAAAAATGTATTTCACATTTATTGCAATGCATATTTGTCTGTCATAATCGTGCTATTTGATGAGACAGAATTGTGATGAATTAAATGTTATATGCACTGACACTTCTTAGCATTTTCTCTCATCAAATTGCATAAAGGATGACAGTTTCATGATTGATAAAAGAAAAGACAGCTTACAGGAGAGAAATGTAGAAAAATCTCTTGCCACCTATTCTCCATTGTAGAGTGTTTAAAATGTATCTATCTAATCTCTGTGCTGATCTCAACACCCGATAACACACTCTCCCCTCTTTATGACCAAGCCCGGGTCAACCATTATTCATTGTTTTGGCTGGAGGGTGGGGCAAGCTGGTTATCTGGACCCTGGTGGTATGGGTGAAGTAAAGTTTTGTTATAGTTTAGGTCTTGCTATCAGCAGAAAACTGTCAAAGAGGATATAAACCCTGCTTGTGATGGAGATAGGAGGATCCTAAAATATCAGCAGTTATCATCAGGCTCTCTCTCAAATAGGGAGGGTGGCTGCATTTGACTCTCAATTTCACATTAATTCATCCCTGGCTTTATTGTTCTTATCCCTGGCTTTATTCTTTATTTTTGTATAGATGTTTAGTTTGTACTAAGCAGGTGTTCAACCACAAGTGACTCAGAATCATTCATGTGAAAACTGCTGATCCTCCTCCACAACAACATAAAATATCATGACATAGCCCAACTCTTCTCAGTGGACTGGTCTGGCACATGTAGGCTGCAACTATTTAGCTATTATGAAAACCTAAATAGTTTCAGCCTGCTACCATCAACTTAGCCCTTGTTTATGAACCAGATTTTCAATACATGGTATTTATGTTTGGGCTTAATTTATATAGGTCAGTAGTTGGGGGGGGGGTCTTACTGAAACTCAAACATGAGAGCCTGATGTACTTGATGGACAGCTGCCATGTCACAGACTAGTACTGAAATCAACACTGGGGTCAAACTGAAACAGAACCTAAAAACTTTACTCGTGTTTTGCTCTGCTGAGCATGACGAACTTTGATCTTTAAATTTTGAGTAAATTTGACAATTCATAAAGCTATACATGAAGCTCTGGCATCCTACTGCAGTACTGTTTCTCATGGTAACCCTAATACACCCTGTTCATTCAGCCAGAAAAAAACAACCCAAAACAACAAAAAAAGATATATGTCTGAATCGGAAAAGCTTCCTATTATTTCCTCCTATCATTGGTTTAAAATGGTCCATCCCCTTCTGTGTCTCATTAGTAAGACCTAGTTACAGTGAGTTGTGACACTGTGGTGGTTGTTGTCACTGTGTGGGTATGGCAGGTGGTAACTACCCTCTGAGTCACTTCGGACTTAGTGGGCATGAGCTTTATTCTTCATTTAGTGTATCTCTTTGGTTGGATGGTGAATGAGTCAATTGGTGTCTACTGAGTCACATAAAGTCATTAACAGTGACACACCTAAATGTTTTGCAGCCAATATTATTAATTACACTTCCTTTTCTGCTATGAAATATCATTTTAACCTGTTAAAGACACCTGTTCTTCACAGATTGGAAGAGACATTCCTGTACTACCAACTGACCCTTTTCACAAATGTATCACTGCAGTTAATAACATCACTCACATCAGCAGGTATTGACGATTATAACTGCTGTAAATGTATATTGTTAGCTTCCTCATTCAGACCGCCAAGTTAAATTTATTAGCTGCAGGTGTGTTAAAAGGCAAAGTATAACTACAACTCCATACAAGATGCTTCTTCCAGCACAAGAGATTATATTATGACATCATATGCTGCCTGGGAATCAGGTTTCAAAAATCAATAAACCTAGCAGTTCCAGAAATCCAACTGATAGCAGTCATTAAGAATGGAGATGGAGGCAGAATGAGACACGCTCTATCAAACCATCATATAGATTAAAAAAAATGTCTTGATTTAGTCAGTTTTGTAAAGAAAACTGAGCTTGCTGAGGTTGTGAAATATTTGGTCCCTCACTGCTTTGAAAGACATTTAGAGATCATGAATGTCTGGCTATTCTCAATAAAACAAAATTCTTAGGGAATCATGAATTTATTCCAGAAAAGTCAACATATCCAGGACAAAAACATTTTCTATCCCTATTAAAAATACATTAATGTGAAAAATAAAGTAAAACACATGGCTCATTTGGAGAGTTTTGACATTTTAGTACTAAAACAAATAAAAAGTTAAAAAAAAAACAACATGCAACAGTTTTCAAAGTTCATAAGTAACGCTCACTACCTGAACTTTAAAACAAAGCGAGTATGAAAATGGAAAAAAAAATAGACTGGATTCAAAATCTGCGTTGCTTATTAGGTCCATAGTCCCCAGGTCCAGGGAGGCCTCTGGGGAAGCCACCCTGGCCTCCTCCGGTCATGTTGTTGGTTCCTGGCCCCGTCATCACTGGAGTATTCTCAGCAGCCATGCCCATATGCATCCTCATGTCTTGCTCCCTACTTTCAGAGAAGTTGCCTCTGAAGCCCTCCTGTTGCCTCTTCATCATTTCTTCGTTGCGCATTCTCATCTCTTCCTCTCTCCTCCGGCGTTCCTCCTCCTGCCGGAGCTCAGCCTGTTTCCTTTTCTGCACCTCCTGACTGTGGAGCTCCTCCATCCTCCGCAGCTCCTCCTGCCGCCTCAGCAGGTCCTGCCTCATCAGCATCACCTGATGCTCGTGTCTGGCTGCCTCCATCTCGGCCTCCAGCTTCTCCTGAGCCTCTTTCATGTTGCGGTCCACCATTTCATACTGCTGCTTCTCCATCTCCATCAGGGCCTTCCAACGCATGGCATATTCGTACTCGAAGGAGCCCGGCTGAGCAAAGCGGGGTGGCTGCTCACGCTCTTTATGATACTGCTGGTTTTTGTTTATAAGCTTTTCTGACAGTCCCTCCTCTTCATCAAACTGTTCCATAGGTTCCACTGTAATAGGGCGAGGGAAAGCTGTGAGAAGATAGGCACCATCACTGCACTTATCCAGAGCCTTTCTTGCAGCTGGCTTCGAGGTGTACTCCACTATTCCCTTCCCTGTGGGTCTCCCTCGGTCATCCACTATGACCACGGCTCTTTCTATCTGACCAAAGACGGCGAAGGCCTCCTCCAGCAGCTCGTTGGACACAAACTCTGGCAAATTCTTCACAGATAAAGCAGCACCGTGTGTTGCAAACCTAACCCGTATGGGCCTGCCTCTGAACACGGTATCGTCCAGCTCTGCTCTGGCAATCTCTGCTATGATCCTGGTTTCCAGGCGGATGAAGCCGAAGCCTCTTTCCTTGTTGACAAAGATCTCATTGGCCTTCCCGTATTTTCCGAACAGCTTCTCAATGTCCTCCTCGGTAACTCCAGTTGGGAGGTTTCCCACGAACAGCCTGCTGCGCTGGGTGAAGGTCTTCTCCCCGGGCTTCCTGAAGCTGTGCAGGTCCAGGGTTAAGGCCTCACCGGGGCTGGTCTGCTCGCTGGTATCAGGCTGCTGTCCGTTGGTATTCGTCCCTCCGGGTTTTTTCTGGTCTCCCGGGCGGTTTGGGCCGTGGTTCTGCTGGGGACCTCTGTTTCCTTGCATTTTCGCAACAGGATTTAAACCCGAGTCGACGAATCGCTCGATATGTGAGACGCAAACTCTTAGCTAACAGTGGCGCACAAAGAGCTGCGAAAATGGCGAGCCTTCGTGCTGCCGCGACGCTATTGTGACCTCAACTTAGTGCGACGTATGAATATGAATCCGTGACGTGGCCTCTACGCGACGGTGAGAGGAAAATAAAACCAAAAAGTTAGACCGGTCCATCTTTAAAAAATGATCTTATTGTCGTGTGCTCCGTCTTGCGCCTTGCCTCGTAAAGTTGACGCGGGCCATCTGAGGTAAAAGTTTATCGGAATGGTTTTTGTCCCGGTAGCGGCGGCACTAGCTGCGAGAGACAAATGTCTTCTCGCGAGAATACTCGTACGCAAACGAAAAAAAAAAACCCGGCGATGTTGAGTGGCCGATTTCGCGGGAACTTTTACCTTCTGCCCGCTGAGGAGTAAAAACAGATCATTATAACTTTTTACCCGATTTAAAACGGACAACGGCTGAAGCTCGACGTCCCTCTGTCACGGTAAGGTCGTTAGATCTGTTTCTTTGGCGATATTATGGGGGGGAAAAAAGCCCGGTCCAGATGTGTCGGAGGGGCGCAGACAGCATCACAAGCTGTCAGCAACGCCGAACTGGAGCTTTGAGTTTACTAGCATATTGAAACCGCCGTACAAAGGTACGCTTTAACTAACCGGGCCTCTGTTTCTGCCTCAGGACAGCCATGTTCTCCGAGCTGAGCGCCCAGAAGGAGGGCTCCCACCTACTCTGCCGCCCTACCTCCGAGGACCAGGGGCCGTTGTTTGAGAGGACGTCGCTGGCCTACGGTCCCTGCTCCGAGCGCTACAGAGTCGGGGAGAGAAGCTTCAACCGTCAGTACGCTCACATTTACGCAGCACGGCTCATGCAGATGAGGCCCCTGCTGTCAGAGAGGGCCCAGCAGAAGTGGGGTAAGCTCGGGAAATGTTTTACCTTCGCCCGCGAAGCGTTTTGGTCATATGTTCACGTATTTTCTCATCTCCCTTTCTTTTTCCCCTCTCTCCCAGGATCAGATGTGCTTATCAGGAAGCTGTGTGACCTTCAGACGGGGGAACAGTGTTGCATTGTGGGCACCTTGTTCAAGCGTATGGAGCTGCAGCCATCTATTCTGAAAGAGATCAGCGAGGAGGTTGGCAGACATGTCTAATTCACCAGCTGACCCCTGCATCCTAAGTGAAATGAAATCGGCTCTCCGGGATGTATTGTGTACCATCTCTGTGTTTTCTTTTCCCCTTCAGCACAACCTGCTGCCCCAGCCCCCACGAGCCAAATACATCAGTGAAACAGATGAGCTGATTCTGGAAGATGAGCTCCAGCGGATCAAGCTGGAGGGCAAAATTGACAGAGACAAGTGTGTCACAGGTCAGGATTTTTTTTAAAGGATGTCTTACGATGATCATAATGCCTGTGAATATGTCTCTTTTATGTCATTGCACTTTCTGCTTTTTCTCTCAGGTAGTATTGTTGCAATATATGGAGCTGAGAGGAACAATGGGAAGTTCACAGTTGAGGAATTTTGCACAGCTGATCTCCCTTTGCAGACTGCAAGACCTGCACTCAACTCAGACAGGTGAACACACACACACACACACACACACACCTACAGAACTTATAGCCTTCTGTGGTAATAGATTCTAATTGCCTTGTCTGTCTACTCAGGTTCGTGCTCCTGGCCTCAGGACTTGGTTTTGGTAGTATTCATGCCGATAGCATGCTGGGGCTACAGTTGCTGGTTGACATGGTAACTGGTCAGCTTGGTGACCAGGGGGAGCAGAGTGGAGCAGCGACAATTTCCAGGGTCCTACTGGCTGGAAACCTCCTGAGCCAAAGCACCCAGGATAAGGATGCATCAACGAAGGTGACTGGAGCTTATTTAACCTTGACATATATTAGATTAAGTATATAATGTTACTGTTTCAGTCATTTATATATTTTATATATATATATATATATATATATAATGAATTATAACCTTTCTGTTTTCAGGCCAAATACCTCACTAAGAAGACTCAGGCCGGCAGTGTGGAGGCCATTCGTCTGCTGGATGAGTTGCTGTTGCAGCTAGTGGTGAGTCTAAATCTGTTCTTTCAGGTTGTGTGTACATACTTACACTCAGTACACAGCATTACAAACTGCAACCTCCAAAATGACCATAAAGTTGAGTCAGCACCTCTGTAAAACAGTTTCAACACAAACCGAAAATTATAACATTCATGAAGGTTGAATTTATGCAGGACTGTTGTATTAGACTCCATTAATCTTAGGTAGTTGGACCCAACAAACTGCCAACTGAATGTACATTTTCGTTTTATTGTCATTCTTTGTAGGATTTCCAAGTACAGAATGAAATAAAATAAGTTTACATAAAGATGGACATTCTAGTGATATTTAACAGAAGAGAGAATCGTCATCATCAAATCGGTCATCATCAAAATAGTGACAGATATATGAAAACTTTACTTTAAATTTTTAGGGTATAACAGAAAATATGACTTTATGTGTAAGTTCAGAGTATCATTAAGGTAACATGGTCTCTAATGTTATATGCTACTTCCTCTTGCTGTTTTAGGCTTCTGTTCCAGTGGATGTAATGCCGGGCCAGTATGACCCCACCAACTACACTCTCCCACAGCAGCCTCTTCACCGCTGCATGTTCCCCCTGTCCTCAGTGTACCCTACACTACAGCTGGCATCAAATCCATACCAGGCTAACCTTGATGGTGTTAGGTGAGCACTATAACACATGTGCACTCTATGCCATCTTGAATTTAATGTTTAATCTAAAGTGAATTTGCAGGCATGTTAAGGACCCCATTTTTGTTTATGTGCACTAAGGTTCCTGGGCACATCGGGCCAGAATGTCAGTGACATTCAAAGGTACAGCAGCATGGACAGTCACCTGGAAATACTGGAGGAGACACTACGACTCAGACATCTGGCCCCAACGGCACCTGATACTCTTGGTTAGTCGGACAAGTTGATGCAGAATAAGACACCAACCCTGTGCTGATATGGGTTCAAATTATTCATTTTTCTGTCCTTTTTTTGTCAGGTTGTTACCCATTTTACCAAAAAGACCCTTTCATCTTGGAAGAGTGTCCTCATGTTTACTTCAGCGGTAACGCCCCAGCCTTCGGTTCCAAGCTTATCAAAGGTCAGTGAGTGATTTGAGTTTGTAGACATAAAGAGGAACTTGTTGGATAATCTTTTTTTTTCTTTTTACCCTCCAAATGGAAAAAAATAATCACATTATTTCAGCCATATTCCATTTGAACAGTTTCCCTCCCACATACTATTGTGTCAGTATATTTCTTCTTCTGTTCCTGCCAGGTGCTGATGGCCAGGAGGTCCTTTTGGTTACCGTCCCAGAGTTCAGCAGCACCCAAACAGCATGCCTTGTCAATTTACGCACTCTTGAATGTGAGCCAGTCTGCTTCTCTTCTTTCTCCACTGACGAAGATGAGGAAAGTGAGATGAACATCAGTCACTGAGGGTTCATGTCCACACACAACACAAAATGCTGAGACTTCTCGAACCCCACTCATGTATACTTAGACTCAGTTTTGTTGACTAAAGACTAATCAAATATACATGGGGCTACCAAAGACAGTCCTTGCTGCACTGTTGCCATCTGGCATAGTAAAGGTCAATGAATTGCTGTTCAAATTGCCTTATGAGGTTAGCTCTAGTGTTTCCTTTTTTACAATGAGGTGTCTTTTTTTTTCATAAGATTATTAGAGAAAAAACAGCACTGATATTACAGCATTCTCCTCTTAAACCAGAAATCAGTATTTACAATGTGCTGAAAAAAAGAGAACAAACCATTTTGTATTAACAAGCCTTTATTTGAAAAATAACTCTTCTACCCCAGCTGTGTCTGAGGAAACATGACAGAAGGCTCTTTCCCTCCTCTGACTCTGCTGCCAACAGTTAATAAATGCTCTACACAACTTGAGTGACTGTTTGTATTGTAAAAAATATTTCTGTCATAGATGAAGACAATGTAAATAACTCAGCTCTGGTCAAGTAAAAAAAAAAAAAGTCAACAATAAACTTAAAAGAAATTTTTTTAGATATTTATTTTTTTTAATGTCAACTGTCAAATTGAAATGATGCCATAGGGTCAATTTCTTTGAAGAGGCATGGTTTAAGTAATAGATACACTATCTTTATACAATTAATATAGTTAATATTCTGTACATATCCATCCTCTTTTGATTCTTTATGAACCTGCTTGACATACAACGAGTCAATGATAACTAGAAGTAGGAGAGGACGGTTGTTTACAGAAACTGGCTGTGTGTGGTTTAATAGTCATCAATCTTGTACTCATAATCGAGGATGGAGTCTGTAAACCCGCCAGGCGTTGAGGACTGTCCCTCATCTATGAACCAGTCATACCAGGATGTGGTTGTCTCTGGTGTTGTGGGAATTGTGGTGGTGGTTGTTGTGGTTGTTGTCGTCGTCGTTGTCGGGGGTAACGTTGTCGAGCTTAGCCTCATTAATCTCTGTTGCCGAAGGCGACGGATACGAGCTATCCTAAGCCTCCTCTTCTGTTCAGGGCTGAGCTCCGAATTTGGTGAATACCCATCTTTGCTATCAACCACACGCCTGTTGCTGTTAACTGCTGGATACTGTGTCCTCGAGTTGGCATAGCTGAGTCGAATCGGCTTGTTGCCATGGAGGGCCATGATCTGCAGAGAAATTAAGAAATTGCTTTAAGCACTAAACTGACACGTATTGAGGGTGATGGTTAGTTCAGGACGGAAAAGTCATACCTGTTTAATGCGGTCCCAGTTGGACTTTGCCAGGTTGAAGCTGCAGGCGGTCGCTCCTGACTGGTAACCAACTACACAGAGTTTGGTCACAGGGGAGAAGCCCTCAGCTCGAGCAGTCACACGGTACTCTCCTGGGTTCAGCAGCCTCCAGTAGTCTCCTGTTGGAGCTGCAGTGACAAAGAAGGGTCAGACATTTTGTTTTAAAACAGTGGACCGTATATTATGTTATAAAGCAACTGACCTAAAACATGCGATTCAGGAAAGGGAATAGAGTGAAAGTGTTTCAACAGACCTGTAGTAACATCATGGTTTATCCCCTCTACAGACACAGTGGCATTTGCAATGGGGTTCCCCTGCTGATCCTTCACAATGCCCCTGATGCCACGATGCACCTAGATAGAGAGAGTGAATAGCAGAGGGGGGTTGGCCATTACCGCGTACTGACTGATACAACTCAGACTTCAAAAGAGATAATTCTGTACTTTTAACTGAGTAATGGTGAAGTTAAATAACAACACTTTTCTTTTCTGTTCAGTACACTAGTACACTCTATTAAAGAGATGAAAACAATCTGTGCGCTCTGTGGGAGTGTGTGTTACTGACCTGCTCCATGAAGATGAGCATTGCTTCTCTGTTCTTCTCCCACTCATACGCCAATTCACTTTGATGGGGGAACTTATCACAGCCCAGGAATATGGACAACTCAAAACAGTTGGTGTGCAGGTAGCTGAAGTCATTCATACCTGGAGAGCAGTTCACAAACGGACATTAACCTCAGAGCTTGCATTGCACATATTGTCCACCAGGGCGTGTTATAAACCTATGTAGAGAGTTCAATCAACCTGCAGGCCACTACTCACTGCCTGTGATTGGCTTCCATTTGGCCCTGTTGACAATGCCATGCCCTCCTGAAGCAGTGTCTCCGTGGCAGGAGCCGTGGTAGTTGTGCGTCATGGACAGGTGTGTGGAGGCGTAGGAAACAGCCAGCCACCTGAAGAGGGACTCATCTGCAACCACACGAGGCTCATCCTCAGGCTCGGCATACTGGTAGCCAGCGCTTCTTCCTCTGTCATCCTCCTCTTCTTCCCTGTGGCTGTGACCTTGGTTGTAACTGGGGTCGTAGCCATGGTCGTAACCACGGTCGTAGCCAGGGTCGTAACCACGGTCGTAACCACGGTCATAACCACGGTCATAGCCATGACCCCTCCACTCCTCCTCCGGTTCTGTGTATCCCCTATTTCTCCACTCCTCCTGTGGTTCTCCATATCCCCTACTTCTCCACTCCTCCTGTGGTTCTCCGTATCCCCTACTTCTCCAGTCTTCTTCTGGCTCCTCGTGGTAGCCCCTTCTCCACTCTGTCACATCATAACCTTCTTCCTCATACCTGTAAGAAATTATTCTAGCTTAACTATTATACTCCACTGTAACTGCAACAGAAGATGTGAAAAAGTAGGGGAACAAGAAAAGAACACAGAGAAAATGATGGAGAAAGTAAATCCTACTGTCTCTTCTTGCGGCTGTGGGATTTCTGGCTGTGAGAGGGCTTGTTGAGACGCATGTTATCATAAGGATAGGCCACAATTTTCTCCCCGGCCTGGAAGTTCGCACCCAACACAAATGGATGGCTATTCATCCAGGAGATTATGGCCCTGGTTTCCACAGCAACCTGGAACAAAAACAGGAAGATCAAGATCACCCAACTAGAGGAGGGAAACCCTGTGTAAGCACAGCCTCCCCTCATTTTTGCCATTGACTCGACCATAACCACATTTACATGAAAACAAAGGTCTTGCAGACATTTTATAGTGGGATATAACAGATTTCTTTTAAATGGTGAAGAGTAGCCTCCCATCAACCCTCCTTACCGAGCTTTTCATCTCTAAGTTTTCTGGTATGGGTACGTGGTGGTTTGGGGTGATTTTGGGCACCATACCCTTATCTTCAGCATCCCACAGGATGTCGTTCAGGTCAGGGAAGTTCTGGAAGATGTCAAAGCCCTCATTAGTGAAGTGTCCCGTGGTCCAAGTGCTGAGCTCTGATCCCTGCAGAAGGAGAAATTGGATAAAGGACATCACTCAAAATCATACATTTACTTTGATTCACTGGCATTTCCTGTTTGCTTTTGTTTTCTTGCCACTTAAATGAAATGTTTTTTTTTTGTTGTTGTTTTTTTTTTTAACTGACCGCTTCAAAAGCTTCCTCGTGTCCATCGGGGTTGAGTGAGGGCACCAGGTGGATGCGTATTCCCTCCACCAGCCGCTGGGCTCTGGGGTTTCTGTCTTTGTACTCTTTGCACAGGTACTGCATGAGGAGCAGAAGCATCTCCCGACCCACTGCCTCGTTTCCATGGAGACCTGCTGTATAGCGAAATTCCGGCTCACCTGTTGAGACAGATGGACTAGACTGTAGCTGTTTGTCTGTTAACCATAATCTACAGATTTCCACCTGGCGTTTATTAAGATTTCTTGGATTCATGGAAGGTGCCACCGAGACCCAACCATCCTCAGGGTTAATTTCCAACAATCAGCATTTCACAATTATAAAGAGAGAAAACAACAGTTTGTTTTTTTTTCCATTTGCTTGGAATGAAAACATGCTTGTAGGATTTTATTTTGGTATTGCAAGTGCATCATAAAACACATTGCAATATAAGCAATTAAACAAAATGGTTCTATCTGCCTGTTTCATGGGCGTATAATTACATTCCCACCTATTTCATGCTCTGTGGGGTTCCCAGAGATGATCATAGCCATGATATCCCGTCCCTTGGAGCTGCGCCCCAGGCTGTAGATGCTGGTGATGTTGGGACACTCATCATTCACTGACTTCATAAGCTGAACATGTGAGATGATGGAAACATTCAGTGTGCAAAGTCTTGTTTATCATTATATTTACACATTTGCTGAAACAACTGATGGTTAATGATGAACATGGTGGAAGTGTGTAAAGATCAGATGTTGCCCTCTGGTGGTGAGATACCTAACTGAGGGAATGAGCCCACTGCAAGGGTTTTTGATATCAGTTTCCATTTAAATGGATAAAAGCAGACCTCCTGGCTCAATGGTTAATTGTTTCTGGGAAATCATTTTGCTTTAGTCTTCAGGAAAAAAACAAGGATTTCCCGTGAAATGCGATTAGCCAGAATATGTTCCGGGGCCTCTGTGAAGGGATACTCACCGCAACCATATCCGAGTAGCTGTGATGTTTGAACTTCAAGTAATCCACTGGAGTCACTTCATTTTGCCTGTACTGGGCATCAACTGGATCTGTGAGGCAGAGGGGAACAAAAATACATTATTAATTTAGTGTGTTTAAGTATGTCTGCATGTACTGCAGTTATGTGTGTGAAGCTCACCCGGCAGTGGGCAACCTAGGACCTCCAGCCTCATGCACAGAGAGCCATTCCAGCTCTGAGGGAGGATCCTGATGTAGCGGGCCAGCACAGGCTCTGCCAATTCGTTCATCACTGGAACGTCCTTGTCACTGTTTCCAAAGAACAACTGGACAAAAGAGAAAACATCAGAGGAGAGTGAGTCAAAGAAAGAAAAGGAGACACCATACATGATGCCCTGGGAAGTCAGATAATTTTAGGTGAACTCACCCAATCAGCGTATCCATCATGGATAGTGGTCCATTCTCTGCTGTCATTGCTGAAAGCCAGGAAGTAGGATGTCACGTAGTCACTCCTACAACAAGAAAACGTGTGAGTAACATGATGAATGTAGGGATGGAAGATCAATTGTATAGATATGTTCTGTGTGTATATGTGCCTTACTCGTTCATGGAGTCTCGGCCCTGAGTAATGACTCCAGTGAACTCCGTCTCCCTGCGAGCATCCACCTCAAACCAGTGGATTCTGTCCGCCGAGTTTGCACACCATGCTCCACCTCTCATGTTTTCCTCATCTTCAGAGCCCTAGGAACCACAGGGGCCAGAACACACACTGCTGAGTCCTTTGAGTGAGTGACATGAGCAAATGCAAGCAAATCCACTTTTTTTTGAAAATTCATTCTCTGCACATACATTACAGAAACCACGATAGCTTGGTATTGTGGTTTCTGGAATAAGAAATAAACAAAAACAAAACAGCAGTGATAAAGCAGAGCAAGATTTCTCAGCTGATTTAATTACTTAGCTGCCTAAAGAGATTTTAAGACCATCGCTCAACCTAAACGGCCACAGCGGCTACTGAAAGTAACAGACTCTGCAATAGCAGTAATTATTTTCCAACATATGCGTGGTGTTTATTTCAAGGCCTGGAACTAAGTAAGTGATAGCTACAGTGTATATAAGCGTTAGGTTTTCTGCTCTGATTGTATACCTGCATGTTAAGGCGTGCCCTCTGAGGTGCAAAACTATACTGAGACATAGAGGAGGCTGTTAGCTGGTCTGGCTCGATCTTATGGGACTCCATCCCCAGGGGAGGGCACTCTGCCATGTACACAGACACACAACAGAGAAAATCAAACGATATGTAAATTGTGTCAGCAGAGCTTATATGGTGTTGTCCAAATATAAACAGCTGCTGAGTTACTCTTTGGCTCTTTGTAGACACGTGGTCTTTTCTTGGCCCGCTCCTCTGCCTCCTTCAGCTTCTGCGTTCTCTCTGCAAGAGGTAAGAAAAACAGTCTTAATACACAATAAATTGAACCATCTTGGATTAATATTTTTTCTGTCTCTCTCTCTCTCTGCCCAGAAATGATCTAGGAACTCATCTTTATTTTATTTTGCAAATGTTATCTGCCAAGAAACCCCAAGAGGACCAGGAGAGCTGGGGTGTGGAAAAAAAAAAAAGAGATGCTGCGATTTCCCTCCCAGTCAAAGTGTGTTGCTCAAACTCAGATCATCCTGACCTAGAGCGATTACTATTGAAGAGGAATTCTATCTATAACTATAATTCATATTCTGACACTACTGAGCCATGGGGCTACACACTGTAGTTTTTTTTACTATTCTTATAGCTGCTATAAGTCTTACTGACAGCAGGAATGTAAGACATGTTGTAAGCTCACTCACCTACTGTACACACTTGCACAAGCGGACACTGACATACACTGATAAATGTACGTACTGATGAACATCTGTTTTTGTGCCTTGGTTTTACAGATGAGGTTTTGAGCCTCAGAAACATCTAAACTTATGCTCCAAGTTAGCTAAAAATGCTTTTCACCTTAAACCCTGTTTGCAGCAATCCGCACATACAGGAAATGCCATATTGACACCAGTCCTGACAGTGTTATACTGTATACCATTGGCTCCAAGCTTGACTAGCTAACCTCCCTGCAAACAGCAGACATGGTAAAAAAAAAGAGAGCGATGTGAATACTGTAGAATCTTACATTAAAACATCCTCTTCCTACCAATTCCTGCCTGACTCTTTTCTCTATCACTCACCCTAATCCACTGTTGATCATTCTCCACTCAACCCCCCCCTCACACCCTCATTGCTTTCAGTCTGGCTCACAAGAGATTTCTCAACTTTTTGTAGGGCCTAATCTCCATTTTGTTTTGGAAGCCTGAACTTTTGTTCCTGTCATGCAAGTTATAGCAAGTATCAAAGGCCCACTGCAATAGCATGGTGGAAAATCACATCTGCATTCCCTTATTCACAGAAATGTGATCCAAGTGAGTGAGCACCTTTGAACTGTTATCTCTTACTACTTTGGCACTTAGGTCACAGGATTTGTTCTTTGCTTTGGCAGCTATAGTTGTGCATGTAGTTTGACATGACTGTGCAGAAGGGTGTTATGTAAGAAATAAATAAAGATCCACATCTGGGTTTTCTTACCTCTCTCTTCCTTCTCTCTCTCCTTTTCTGCTCTCTCTCTCTCTTTCTCCATCCATTTTTCATCTGTCTCGTCCTCTTTTCTCCCTGTGGAAAATAAGAAAATCATGGCTAACTTTATAGAAATGTCTATAAATACATCAGCCCCATATACAGCAGTCTATATGCATGTATTGATGGGTGTTTCTAAGCCATTAGGAACCATAAGAACTAAAAAGGTCGCAAAGGAACATTTATGAATCTGGAAGGTTGTTGACTTGGTTCTCATTGTTTATTTGCTGTTTGCCTTGTTGGCATAAGTCTCAGTGCAGCTTAACCAATGGATCTAATATAAAACATTTGGGTATGGATATGTTTTTGTGCATGTATGTGTGTTTGCTTACTCATTCCATATTCGTCGTAATCATCATACCACGTCCCCTCATAGGGAGAAGTGGTTGTGGGCTCTTCTGTATAAAAAAACAAACATACATGAAGTCAGACAATTCATTCAGGCACTGAGAGGCACAGCAACGTGACAAATAAGACTTTATGAGACTACATTGGTTTAATCTGCTAAATTTTAAAAGTTAGTACATCCCTGATTCATTAAACCACAACAAGGGTTGTCTATTTGGATGCCACTGCAACGCCTACTGGGTAATTAAGTTGTTAAAATTTTTTATTTATATTTACAAGAATTATAACACAGTTGTGATTTGATGACAGGGCTTTTTCTTACTCCACAACAAACTATGGAAAGTTTTGTTGAGTTTGTGGAACCAAGCAAACCCACCCACTCCTGTGTGAGTAGGGCAGGTTATTCCATAGTCTCACTGCAATGTTATTCCCATGTGCTGAATTACTCATCTGCTCCCAGCTTAAAGGCCCAGATGGAATGAAAATTTCATCTGCATCTCAACTTTAGATAGAGATTTTAAACAAGTTAACTGCCTAATTGGAAATTTGACATTTGACTGATTGTTGTTAATTTCCTTTCTAACATGTTTGAGGGACAGAAGTTACCTGGTAGCGTTTCTACTATTATTTCAGGGCTGACCTCTTTACCATCAGGGAATGGGAGGTTATCTGGCACCTCAACTGCAGGGATGGAAAGAAAAGAGAAGGTAAAACAGAGGGATTGTTTGTGTCAGAATCAGACTGAGAAACAGAAGAGTTGTAATAGAAACGGCACTGTGACGGGCAAGTATGAGTGAATCGGTGGAAAATGCTGGAAGAGCAGCAGCACAGTGCAGTATGCTGGAAACCCAGAGTAATGAGAACATGTCCAGTCCGGTCCAGACGAGTGTCACAGAGCCACACGGCACACTGTTTCCAGCATCTGATCCTGTGGAAAAATGGGTTCAGTCACTGCTGACTTCAGGTGGCCAGAGGCTGCAGGAGATAGCAATGGTCATAAAAAGTTTTCAGCAATGTGTCTGCATGAAGTGAAGTGCATTAATTTTCACGTAGTACTTATTCAGCCTCATTTGCAAAGATTAGAACAATGTGGTGTGGTCCTCAGGGAGCTGGAATATTCTGTATTCAAGTTCAGGCAATGAATTTTCCTCCGTTGCCACAGAAAAAAATTGTATTATTCTTACATAGTTTTAGTTTTTGTTTCCTGTCATCTAAATGCAGTTTCAGAGGATTTCCCATTCTCTAAATACTTAATCACTGATTTTTTTAAATGTTTTTTTTTTTAAATTCATTCTCTGGATTACAAGTTGTTCAGACTTAGAAAAAACAGCCTCCTTCTTCGACAACATGGAGTGAGTCATAATAACTAAAAGGCAGTTGTGGAGCCATTTTCAAATCTATACAATGTGTGTGTTGACCAAATGTCCAGCTGATTACTCACTTAACTCATTAAAATCGAGTTTTTAGAAACATTGTTAGCTTATTACATACCCCCTACCCAGTATACACTGTGGTTAGGTTAAAATTATCCAGGGAGTCATCTTTCTACTAATATAACAAAAATGATGTGACTACATGTGTCCCAGATAAGTAACATGGTCTCTCTGATCAAAATTTAAAAAACAGGGTCTAGTGATCCATGTTTGGATGTGTCCGTTAACTCTTGGCATTATGACTAGCAGTTGTTGGCTCATCTTAATTTCTATGGTCTGACTACTTTAGAATTTTGAAATTTATCTGAACAAACATTTATCGGTTTCAGAAACACATTTTTTGTCAAACCCTGATTCTATCTGTGCTCATATCTCTTTTTTGTGTTTTTGCAATGACCTCCAGTGATTTCCAGAACTAGATCATCAGGGTTTCATCCCATTGTACTCATGTTTCATAAACTTTACCCTACAAACAGCTCAGTCAAAACAAAGCAGGGAAAAACAAACACTCAGACATACATGTGGCGTCCCAGTAATCACTGTCATCTGTCCCAGCCTTCCCATCAACCTCAGGGGCAGGGGGTGTTGGTTCTAGTTCTTTCCAGTAGATATCATAGTTATCAGTCACAGGAGTGTATGTTTCTTCCTCATCTGGTTTCCAGTAATAGTCGTAGTCATCAGGCGTTGTGGTGGAGGGTTCTTTCTCCTCCGGTTTAAAGTAGTCGTCGTAGGCGTCAGGTGATGGCGTGGATGGCTCTTTCTCATCTGGTGTCCAGTAGTCTTCATA